>CM068374.1:391044775-391641634 GCA_034769895.1 Magicicada septendecula | reverse complement strand
GATTCTTTCAACACCATGTTACATATTGTTTTATTATTTAGCCTGTTGGCTTGAACCCTTATATTTAATTATAACCATTATATTGGATGTTAACCCATGAGATTTAAAAATACTCATCATCCTCTCATAATGTGAATACTTTAACAAAATTACAAACAGATTGACTTAAATATTATGCCCTCATGGCTGAGATTCTGATAAACATTAAACAGATAAACTAAATTCCAAAAAACACAAAAACTGTTTATCATCTAATAACATTAATTCTTTTCTTTTTTTCAAAATTATTTTATAGTTGGTCAACCATACTATATCAGTATTGGCCTATTTCTTTGTGTGTTTGGTACCATGTTCTAATTTTACAAATTCCATTTGGCCCATTGTTTTAAGACCTTCTGGTTAATCACATGGTTTTAACATCTTCATTGCATTCTAATAACATCATTACGTTAACAACAACAAAAACAATATACAGGGCCCGGCAGAGAAACCTGACGATTTTTGAAGTAGTTCTGTCGAGTGTAGCATGGAGCGCTGCAATCGAGCTTGCGCTCATGTGTTCGACAGCTCAAAGCATTTCAGTCGCCATGGAGCGTTGGTCAGCACAACGTCGTGCGTTAGTAGTGGAAACGTTTTTTAAAAACAATGAGTCAGTTATTGTTACGCAGCGCGCTTTTCGCAGCCATTTCAGCATTCATCGAAATGACAGTGTTCCAAGCCGCAATACCATACTGTTGTGGTGGCGAATTTTCGGGAAACGGCCTCTGCCTTAAAGAAGATACCACCACGGAAACAGCGTACTGTTCGAACCCCGGAGAATGTTGAACGCGTGCGTCATGCTATTCGTAGGAGTCCTCGGCGATCGGCATTAAAACACGCAAGTGCCCTACAGATTTCTGACCGCTCCGTACGCAACTGCTCACACTGCAAGGGCAATCATGGATTTGAAGCGGAATATTCGGACAGAAGCGGCGGCAATCTCTCCGGAAGTTCTGCGGCGCGTAATGCACGGTTTACCGTTACGGCTCGAAGAATGTGTTGAACATGAGGGATACCATCTAAAGAATGTGATTTTCAAGAAGTAACTGGTGTACGTAAAATTCTTTGAGGTGTACTTTAATTCTGAAATAAAATATTGTTCACAAACCATTTATTCTGGTCATAATTTCACTTAGAAAACCGTCAGGTTTCTCTGCCGGACCCTGTACAATCATATCAACTTAATGTCATGCCCACATGGCTGTGACTCTAATGCACATTGAACAAATAAGCTAACTTTCATTAAACCCTAACAACTATTTAACACATAATAATATCTCTCCTCAATCCATTTTGCTATATTATTTAATAAATTATTCGAAGTCAATTTCACATTGTTCATATAATAATAATGTGAATAGGTTATTATTCATTATTCTCTTGACAACATTATGTTCACTATTATTTACAATTAGTTGCATGTTCCATGTATCCATAATAATGTTTTGTTATATATATTTCATTATATCATTCAAATTAATAATTTACTAATGTATCATTTTACATCGTATTGTATGTTTGGGCCTATTATCCCTCAATTTGTATTTTGATTATTTTTATATTTTGATAGATTTAATAAAACCATTTGTTTACTTATAGTATTGTTACATAATGCTGTCTGTCTTCATAAGTATTATCTTGTCATTATTTGAAATTCATGTCATTGTCGGGGTATTTTGCATCACTTTGCCTAAATATTAATTTGGGTACGGTCAGTTGTAGTACAAGTCAGTCTAAAGTAGTTATATGTTCATCTTCACTATCGTTTGAAAGATATTTTTCTTCTTGTTTAGTTTCTTATCCATGGTCTTCATTAAATCTGGTACGATATCAAGCTATGCCAAATGTAATGTTACATACTACCCTGCCACCAAATTTGATTATTTTAATGAAATAGTATATTTTGTTGAAATTATCAATTATCTTATCTTTCATATTATCACTTGTTATTCTTTTTATGATCTGGTATACTTGTCTTTAATTATAAGTGTTCTATCCCTGGAACATGTTACCTCCCTAACAAATGAATCACCATATATTTTGGAATCAGTCGGGGGGCTCTCTTGACCTAATACCCTGCTGTCCTTATAATACATAATACATAAATAATATCGATTGCTGGAGCTATCTCATCGGTCAATCACATTTAATAATCACTAGTCTATTCACGACTAAATCAAATAAAAATAATATAATAATATATTCTTGGGATGGTTCACTCAGTTTAACTTCTCAGATCTAAATATTTCAATCCATTGATTTTTAAGATGTTTATTTTCTTGTGGCGATATTAATAACATTTTTTATTTTTAATTGGTACTATCTTCTTTCCTTCTTTATCAGTACTGCTTAATCTTCATTTTTCATTCAGTATCTTTATTCAATTAAAACGTAACAAGTATTTGTATCTATAGTTTTGTTGATTCACTCACAATCATGATAGGTTATTTGTATTAATTCGTTTCTAGTCTTGTCTTATTTTCATCGTCGATTGTCTATATTTGTCTTTTCTTATTCATTTTATAGCACTATGGTTTCTTCTGATTCATGGATGTTGCATCTTTCTTTTATATTCCAATAATAAGTTCATAATTATATTTAATAAGAGGTGCTTATTTTGTTTAGAATTTTGAAATTTATTCAAATTTGTTTATTCACTTGGTTCAAAATAACATTATCAAAATGTACTGTAAGTTGTCCTTACTATTTATTTGAATTTTGAGATTTATTCAATTCATTTATTGGGTTCATAATACATTTTTAAGGAAACTTGGTTGTATGTTCCCTTAATCATTTTCGTTTCCACATCACTAATTACATAAGTATTATTGTTGTTGTTTTTTACAACGACATATGGTCCGTTATACAGTAATAATAGCTTTTTTGCTATTCCTTGCTTAGAACTTGGCAATTCGCGGTTTTTTAACAATACTTTGTCTCCAATCTTGTACTGGATCATTTTCTGCTGAATTATTTTGTATTTTTTCCTTCTTTTCTCCACTTGTTCATTCAGTTTGCTGTGGAATCTCACGTTGTCGAACTGGTAAGCTGGGTTGTTTGGGAAGTTGATTATTTCAATAATTTCTCGGGGTGGTAGTCTTTCATGCATTATAGTATATGGAGTATCTTGTATTGATTCATGGTATGCTAAGTTGATAAAGCTTTCTGTTTGTGTAATGTAGTCACTCCACTTCTGGTGTTTATCGAAACAATAGGTCCTGAGGATTCGGCCGACCTCCCTCAGTACTCTTTCCGCCGGGTTGCTATTTGGGTGATAGACAGATGTTTTATATGTCTTGACACCTAGATCTAACAAAGTCTCCTTCCATACCCTTCCTCGAAACTGAGTTCCGCGATCTTTAATAATTGACCTAACTCTGGTATGTATTGTTGGATTACTATTTGCAGAATCTTTTTTGTAGTTGCCCGATTAATGGGGTATAGTTTTGTAAATTTGGAGTAATGGTCGAACATGATTATAATAAATTTATATTGTTTTCTCCCTCCACTACGAGGTAACGGTCCACACACATCTAAAAATACTCTCTCTAATTTACCAGTTGATGTAATTGGCTGCATTATTCCTTCTGTTTTTTCATTATTGCATTTTGCCAATTGACAGATGTGGCACTGCCGAATACATTCTCTAACTCTCCTGTTGATATTCTTAATGTAAGTGTGTTCCTCAAGTGCTTTCCTTACTTTTAATGCACCCATATGCCCATATCGACTATGGTAGTCCAGTATTAATTCTGTTTCTAAAGTTTTAGGTATCACCACCTTCCATGATCCTTGGTTATTATTTGGTCTTTGCCCGTTGTTTTCATATCGGGCGTCGCGGCGACCGTTATTTCTATCCATTTCATCGCTCCTTCGTCTGTATTGGAGGAAGCTCTTCTCCTGTTCCATTTCCGCTAATAATGCCGACATCTCTTCAATGGTTTGTATTCGTCCGTTTATTCGGCCTCTCGTAATTTCTCCACCATAGTGATAAGCTAATAGCCTCACTAAACATTCGGTAGGAATCGCAGGCTCTAGATGTCTGGCTATGTTTATCTTACCAAGAAAGTATGCGGTCGGAGTTTGTTTGCCGTGTAGATCATATCGGCCCAATCCTATGTCACTCCTTATCATATGTTGTGTGGCATCAGACCAATACTTGGATTTAAATTGTTTTTTGAAATCTTGAAAATTTTGTATACTCGGCCGCATCGCCGTCCACCAATTGTCATAGACTTTTCTGAACATTTCGTCCAGCATACTTCTAATTACAAACCATCTGTCTTCTCCGATTTTTGCTATTTTTTCTTCTACCCGTTCTAGGAATAGCATGGGGTTTCTCCTATAATTCTGGAAGTCGATAACTTCTCGGTTTTCCTCACATGTGGTATGGGCACCGGTACATTGTCTGTTTTTTAGAGAGTTAATTTCATCTCTATGGGCAGTTGTTTGGTCTTGTACTCGATTAAGACTAGTACCCATGCTTTCTAATCTTTCTCCCATCACTGCTTGGTTGGTTCGTATATTTTCTATTCGTCCATTCGTTTCTTCCCGGACGCTCAGTATCTCTTGGTTCATCCGCTCACACTTTTCCTTGGTCTCGGATTCTACCCTTTTTATTTCGGTCACCGGTTCTTCTAGCTTCTTGTCCCATTCTTCCTGCAATTGCCGGTTGTTAATTTCCATCTTGTTATTCCACTCTTCTTTTAATGACTCTTTGTGTTCATCATCTCCAATTCTTCCGGTGTTTTTATTAAATTCTTTAGATGCGTTCTTCTCACTTCCTTTGGTTCCACTTCATTATCTTTAGTATTTTCTTTGTTTCCATTAGTTTTCTTTTCAGGTAATACTACTACTGGTTCCTCTGTTTTGTCGTTTGGTATTTCTTCTGTTTCTGGTTTGCTATAATTTTTTATTTCTTTGGGCCTATCATTTCTTAATTCTTCCCTCCACAGTTTATTATCATTTATTATTTCTTCCGTCTTCTTACTCAAATCTTCCTTCAATTTTTCTAAGTTCTTACTGAAGTCTTCCTTCATTTCCTTTCTCATTTCGTCCATTAGTTTCATCGTTTTCTTAGCATTTTCCTGCATTAATTCCCTCGTTTCCTTACCAAACTCCTGCCTTAATTCCATCATACGTTTAAGCATTTCTCGCGTCTTCTCGCCTTCTGTTTGTGTTGGTTCTTCTGGTTGTTTCTCCTGAGCCTTCCTTATTGTAGTTTCTACTTCCTCAACGGGTGTTGCTTCCTTGTCTTCCATGTTTAATTCGCCTACTTTCTCGGTTTCGGCCGCTCGTTTGCGCGATGTTTCTCGCTTCCTCATTTTCGTTTATTTCTCGTTGTTTATTTATAAATTATAATTTAATTTATCGCCTCACACGTTGGTTCGCCAATTTGTAACGATGTTGATCGGTACGTCCTTCTTATTTTAAGCCTCACGTTGGAGTCGTCAATTTGTAACGTTAATAAATGAATGAGATGAGATGAGAGGTCTCGCGAGTAAACAAGGTAACAATTTATGTTGAGAGACGAGTTCTTATGCTCCACGTAGTATGCGTCGATTTGTAACAAATTTAATATGTATGTGTAAAATTATTAAACCACACCGTTGTGTTCGTCAATCTGTAACATTTAATAATAGATATGTTGAACGGTAAATTATTTTGTATTCTGCCGCTCGCTCCCACTATGCGTGCAGTTCCAATGACGTCACTCAGAGTTGCCAACAGTTGCTCCGTCCGCTGTGCTATGTTAACTTATTTCTTAAATGAAACAGTAATAATAACGCAAATATAACACCAAACAGATATCTTCCTTGTAACGATCTTTATTCAATGAAGCATTGGTTAATTACTTCTCGTTTTTCTTTACGGTAATTACAATTGTGACAAAATTGTGTGTCTTCTTTTATCAGTTGGTATAGTAGCTAAAAATATTGTTCTGTAATCGGCCAGGCCAAAAGAATTATGCAGTTTATTATTTCTATTAAAATAAATTATCTCAGGGCGTATCTGGTTCGGGGATTACGGTTAAACAAATAATACAATTCTTAAAATCAAAATACAAATTTCACAATATCAGGATATTACAAGGTTTTGGTGTTTAAAGTGCAAACTGGCAGTCGTGTATTGGTGACTTATTATTAGAGGTTATGACCAGTTTAGGTGCTTATTAGTTATCGTTAAAGATTTTATGGTGTTCAAAAAAGTGTGTGAAACTCAATTGGTGTTATTTTTTGAGTGTTCTTCAGTGTTGGTGTAGTATAGTGTCTATAGTTTTATTCTGTTTAATTCCTAGATATTCGTGTACACAAATGTTGGTTTTGACACATAAGATAATAACTTGTTCAAATACACCAGATCCTCTTCTTTCTTCTTCCTGGACGAAGATAGGGTCCACGTCTTCTTCGCTTCTTCTCCCCGGATCTCAATTCTTCTGTATTAAATTCTGGATGTTCCTTTATTTATTATAATATCTTGTATTGAGTATATCAGCTTGTTTTACAAAGTCTGGTTTGTGTTTTCACTGTTTAAAATATAATTATATGAGACGTTTTATTAACGCGTCTGTATTCAATGACCGTTGTTAAAGAAGTCCCATTTTATTTATCTGAAATTTTTGGTTGCTAAGGTAAAACTTGAAATCTGGTTGGTTGATTCAGATATACATTGTCAGACAAATTCATTATTTCAATGTCTGAATTTGGTAAAAACTTTTAAATTAGTATAACTTTTCTGTACTGATTGGGAATTTAAAACTACTAGCATCATTATTTTGGTCTTAAGATTTGTGACATATAGACACCAAACATGCCTATTTTTACTTAAGAAATACTGATGTTACATTTTTGCTATTTGACTTTTTCTTAAATAACTTAAAACGGATTATTTTGATTCCAGATTTGTTGTGTATACCATTAACTACAAATCTATCCATATTTCAACATTTGTTTTACAAAATTCTAACAGTATTTCCTAAAACTTATAAAATTTGGTTTTACATGGCTTTATACAGTTTGCCATCCACAAAAACATTTGCTAATTCTTTATGTGTTCAAAAAATGTGATTACCATTATAGAACTACTATCTGTTTTGTTAGTTTTACTATTTCTTATTAATTTATAATGGTTTGTTACTTTACTGGCTATTCTGATAATAGTTCATTTATTTTAACATTGGCCTAGGTCATGGTGATTCTTTCAACACCATGTTACATATTGTTTTATTATTTAGCCTGTTGGCTTGAACCCTTATATTTAATTATAACCATTATATTGGATGTTAACCCATGAGATTTAAAAATACTCATCATCCTCTCATAATGTGAATACTTTAACAAAATTACAAACAGATTGACTTAAATATTATGCCCTCATGGCTGAGATTCTGATAAACATTAAACAGATAAACTAAATTCCAAAAAACACAAAAACTGTTTATCATCTAATAACATTAATTCTTTTCTTTTTTTCAAAATTATTTTATAGTTGGTCAACCATACTATATCAGTATTGGCCTATTTCTTTGTGTGTTTGGTACCATGTTCTAATTTTACAAATTCCATTTGGCCCATTGTTTTAAGACCTTCTGGTTAATCACATGGTTTTAACATCTTCATTGCATTCTAATAACATCATTACGTTAACAACAACAAAAACAATATACAGGGCCCGGCAGAGAAACCTGACGATTTTTGAAGTAGTTCTGTCGAGTGTAGCATGGAGCGCTGCAATCGAGCTTGCGCTCATGTGTTCGACAGCTCAAAGCATTTCAGTCGCCATGGAGCGTTGGTCAGCACAACGTCGTGCGTTAGTAGTGGAAACGTTTTTTAAAAACAATGAGTCAGTTATTGTTACGCAGCGCGCTTTTCGCAGCCATTTCAGCATTCATCGAAATGACAGTGTTCCAAGCCGCAATACCATACTGTTGTGGGTGGCGAATTTTCGGGAAACGGCCTCTGCCTTAAAGAAGATACCACCACGGAAACAGCGTACTGTTCGAACCCCGGAGAATGTTGAACGCGTGCGTCATGCTATTCGTAGGAGTCCTCGGCGATCGGCATTAAAACACGCAAGTGCCCTACAGATTTCTGACCGCTCCGTACGCAACTGCTCACACTGCAAGGGCAATCATGGATTTGAAGCGGAATATTCGGACAGAAGCGGCGGCAATCTCTCCGGAAGTTCTGCGGCGCGTAATGCACGGTTTACCGTTACGGCTCGAAGAATGTGTTGAACATGAGGGATACCATCTAAAGAATGTGATTTTCAAGAAGTAACTGGTGTACGTAAAATTCTTTGAGGTGTACTTTAATTCTGAAATAAAATATTGTTCACAAACCATTTATTCTGGTCATAATTTCACTTAGAAAACCGTCAGGTTTCTCTGCCGGACCCTGTACAATCATATCAACTTAATGTCATGCCCACATGGCTGTGACTCTAATGCACATTGAACAAATAAGCTAACTTTCATTAAACCCTAACAACTATTTAACACATAATAATATCTCTCCTCAATCCATTTTGCTATATTATTTAATAAATTATTCGAAGTCAATTTCACATTGTTCATATAATAATAATGTGAATAGGTTATTATTCATTATTCTCTTGACAACATTATGTTCACTATTATTTACAATTAGTTGCATGTTCCATGTATCCATAATAATGTTTTGTTATATATATTTCATTATATCATTCAAATTAATAATTTACTAATGTATCATTTTACATCGTATTGTATGTTTGGGCCTATTATCCCTCAATTTGTATTTTGATTATTTTTATATTTTGATAGATTTAATAAAACCATTTGTTTACTTATAGTATTGTTACATAATGCTGTCTGTCTTCATAAGTATTATTCTTGTCATTATTTGAAATTCATGTCATTGTCGGGGTATTTTGCATCACTTTGCCTAAATATTAATTTGGGTACGGTCAGTTGTAGTACAAGTCAGTCTAAAGTAGTTATATGTTCATCTTCACTATCGTTTTGAAAGATATTTTTCTTCTTGTTTAGTTTCTTATCCATGGTCTTCATTAAATCTGGTACGATATCAAGCTATGCCAAATGTAATGTTACATACTACCCTGCCACCAAATTTGATTATTTTAATGAAATAGTATATTTTGTTGAAATTATCAATTATCTTATCTTTCATATTATCACTTGTTATTCTTTTTATGATCTGGTATACTTGTCTTTAATTATAAGTGTTCTATCCCTGGAACATGTTACCTCCCTAACAAATGAATCACCATATATTTTGGAATCAGTCGGGGGGCTCTCTTGACCTAATACCCTGCTGTCCTTATAATACATAATACATAAATAATATCGATTGCTGGAGCTATCTCATCGGTCAATCACATTTAATAATCACTAGTCTATTCACGACTAAATCAAATAAAAATAATATAATAATATATTCTTGGGATGGTTCACTCAGTTTAACTTCTCAGATCTAAATATTTCAATCCATTGATTTTTAAGATGTTTATTTTCTTGTGGCGATATTAATAACATTTTTTATTTTTAATTGGTACTATCTTCTTTCCTTCTTTATCAGTACTGCTTAATCTTCATTTTTCATTCAGTATCTTTATTCAATTAAAACGTAACAAGTATTTGTATCTATAGTTTTGTTGATTCACTCACAATCATGATAGGTTATTTGTATTAATTCGTTTCTAGTCTTGTCTTATTTTCATCGTCGATTGTCTATATTTGTCTTTTCTTATTCATTTTATAGCACTATGGTTTCTTCTGATTCATGGATGTTGCATCTTTCTTTTATATTCCAATAATAAGTTCATAATTATATTTAATAAGAGGTGCTTATTTTGTTTAGAATTTTGAAATTTATTCAAATTTGTTTATTCACTTGGTTCAAAATAACATTATCAAAATGTACTGTAAGTTGTCCTTACTATTTATTTGAATTTTGAGATTTATTCAATTCATTTATTGGGTTCATAATACATTTTTAAGGAAACTTGGTTGTATGTTCCCTTAATCATTTTCGTTTCCACATCACTAATTACATAAGTATTATTGTTGTTGTTTTTTACAACGACATATGGTCCGTTATACAGTAATAATAGCTTTTTTGCTATTCCTTGCTTAGAACTTGGCAATTCGCGGTTTTTTAACAATACTTTGTCTCCAATCTTGTACTGGATCATTTTCTGCTGAATTATTTTGTATTTTTTCCTTCTTTTCTCCACTTGTTCATTCAGTTTGCTGTGGAATCTCACGTTGTCGAACTGGTAAGCTGGGTTGTTTGGGAAGTTGATTATTTCAATAATTTCTCGGGGTGGTAGTCTTTCATGCATTATAGTATATGGAGTATCTTGTATTGATTCATGGTATGCTAAGTTGATAAAGCTTTCTGTTTGTGTAATGTAGTCACTCCACTTCTGGTGTTTATCGAAACAATAGGTCCTGAGGATTCGGCCGACCTCCCTCAGTACTCTTTCCGCCGGGTTGCTATTTGGGTGATAGACAGATGTTTTATATGTCTTGACACCTAGATCTAACAAAGTCTCCTTCCATACCCTTCCTCGAAACTGAGTTCCGCGATCTTTAATAATTGACCTAACTCTGGTATGTATTGTTGGATTACTATTTGCAGAATCTTTTTTGTAGTTGCCCGATTAATGGGGTATAGTTTTGTAAATTTGGAGTAATGGTCGAACATGATTATAATAAATTTATATTGTTTTCTCCCTCCACTACGAGGTAACGGTCCACACACATCTAAAAATACTCTCTCTAATTTACCAGTTGATGTAATTGGCTGCATTATTCCTTCTGTTTTTTCATTATTGCATTTTGCCAATTGACAGATGTGGCACTGCCGAATACATTCTCTAACTCTCCTGTTGATATTCTTAATGTAAGTGTGTTCCTCAAGTGCTTTCCTTACTTTTAATGCACCCATATGCCCATATCGACTATGGTAGTCCAGTATTAATTCTGTTTCTAAAGTTTTAGGTATCACCACCTTCCATGATCCTTGGTTATTATTTGGTCTTTGCCCGTTGTTTTCATATCGGGCGTCGCGGCGACCGTTATTTCTATCCATTTCATCGCTCCTTCGTCTGTATTGGAGGAAGCTCTTCTCCTGTTCCATTTCCGCTAATAATGCCGACATCTCTTCAATGGTTTGTATTCGTCCGTTTATTCGGCCTCTCGTAATTTCTCCACCATAGTGATAAGCTAATAGCCTCACTAAACATTCGGTAGGAATCGCAGGCTCTAGATGTCTGGCTATGTTTATCTTACCAAGAAAGTATGCGGTCGGAGTTTGTTTGCCGTGTAGATCATATCGGCCCAATCCTATGTCACTCCTTATCATATGTTGTGTGGCATCAGACCAATACTTGGATTTAAATTGTTTTTTGAAATCTTGAAAATTTTGTATACTCGGCCGCATCGCCGTCCACCAATTGTCATAGACTTTTCTGAACATTTCGTCCAGCATACTTCTAATTACAAACCATCTGTCTTCTCCGATTTTTGCTATTTTTTCTTCTACCCGTTCTAGGAATAGCATGGGGTTTCTCCTATAATTCTGGAAGTCGATAACTTCTCGGTTTTCCTCACATGTGGTATGGGCACCGGTACATTGTCTGTTTTTTAGAGAGTTAATTTCATCTCTATGGGCAGTTGTTTGGTCTTGTACTCGATTAAGACTAGTACCCATGCTTTCTAATCTTTCTCCCATCACTGCTTGGTTGGTTCGTATATTTTCTATTCGTCCATTCGTTTCTTCCCGGACGCTCAGTATCTCTTGGTTCATCCGCTCACACTTTTCCTTGGTCTCGGATTCTACCCTTTTTATTTCGGTCACCGGTTCTTCTAGCTTCTTGTCCCATTCTTCCTGCAATTGCCGGTTGTTAATTTCCATCTTGTTATTCCACTCTTCTTTTAATGACTCTTTGTGTTCATCATCTCCAATTCTTCCGGTGTTTTTATTAAATTCTTTAGATGCGTTCTTCTCACTTCCTTTGGTTCCACTTCATTATCTTTAGTATTTTCTTTGTTTCCATTAGTTTTCTTTTCAGGTAATACTACTACTGGTTCCTCTGTTTTGTCGTTTGGTATTTCTTCTGTTTCTGGTTTGCTATAATTTTTTATTTCTTTGGGCCTATCATTTCTTAATTCTTCCCTCCACAGTTTATTATCATTTATTATTTCTTCCGTCTTCTTACTCAAATCTTCCTTCAATTTTTCTAAGTTCTTACTGAAGTCTTCCTTCATTTCCTTTCTCATTTCGTCCATTAGTTTCATCGTTTTCTTAGCATTTTCCTGCATTAATTCCCTCGTTTCCTTACCAAACTCCTGCCTTAATTCCATCATACGTTTAAGCATTTCTCGCGTCTTCTCGCCTTCTGTTTGTGTTGGTTCTTCTGGTTGTTTCTCCTGAGCCTTCCTTATTGTAGTTTCTACTTCCTCAACGGGTGTTGCTTCCTTGTCTTCCATGTTTAATTCGCCTACTTTCTCGGTTTCGGCCGCTCGTTTGCGCGATGTTTCTCGCTTCCTCATTTTCGTTTATTTCTCGTTGTTTATTTATAAATTATAATTTAATTTATCGCCTCACACGTTGGTTCGCCAATTTGTAACGATGTTGATCGGTACGTCCTTCTTATTTTAAGCCTCACGTTGGAGTCGTCAATTTGTAACGTTAATAAATGAATGAGATGAGATGAGAGGTCTCGCGAGTAAACAAGGTAACAATTTATGTTGAGAGACGAGTTCTTATGCTCCACGTAGTATGCGTCGATTTGTAACAAATTTAATATGTATGTGTAAAATTATTAAACCACACCGTTGTGTTCGTCAATCTGTAACATTTAATAATAGATATGTTGAACGGTAAATTATTTTGTATTCTGCCGCTCGCTCCCACTATGCGTGCAGTTCCAATGACGTCACTCAGAGTTGCCAACAGTTGCTCCGTCCGCTGTGCTATGTTAACTTATTTCTTAAATGAAACAGTAATAATAACGCAAATATAACACCAAACAGATATCTTCCTTGTAACGATCTTTATTCAATGAAGCATTGGTTAATTACTTCTCGTTTTTCTTTACGGTAATTACAATTGTGACAAAATTGTGTGTCTTCTTTTATCAGTTGGTATAGTAGCTAAAAATATTGTTCTGTAATCGGCCAGGCCAAAAGAATTATGCAGTTTATTATTTCTATTAAAATAAATTATCTCAGGGCGTATCTGGTTCGGGGATTACGGTTAAACAAATAATACAATTCTTAAAATCAAAATACAAATTTCACAATATCAGGATATTACAAGGTTTTGGTGTTTAAAGTGCAAACTGGCAGTCGTGTATTGGTGACTTATTATTAGAGGTTATGACCAGTTTAGGTGCTTATTAGTTATCGTTAAAGATTTTATGGTGTTCAAAAAAGTGTGTGAAACTCAATTGGTGTTATTTTTTGAGTGTTCTTCAGTGTTGGTGTAGTATAGTGTCTATAGTTTTATTCTGTTTAATTCCTAGATATTCGTGTACACAAATGTTGGTTTTGACACATAAGATAATAACTTGTTCAAATACACCAGATCCTCTTCTTTCTTCTTCCTGGACGAAGATAGGGTCCACGTCTTCTTCGCTTCTTCTCCCCGGATCTCAATTCTTCTGTATTAAATTCTGGATGTTCCTTTATTTATTATAATATCTTGTATTGAGTATATCAGCTTGTTTTACAAAGTCTGGTTTGTGTTTTCACTGTTTAAAATATAATTATATGAGACGTTTTATTAACGCGTCTGTATTCAATGACCGTTGTTAAAGAAGTCCCATTTTATTTATCTGAAATTTTTGGTTGCTAAGGTAAAACTTGAAATCTGGTTGGTTGATTCAGATATACATTGTCAGACAAATTCATTATTTCAATGTCTGAATTTGGTAAAAACTTTTAAATTAGTATAACTTTTCTGTACTGATTGGGAATTTAAAACTACTAGCATCATTATTTTGGTCTTAAGATTTGTGACATATAGACACCAAACATGCCTATTTTTACTTAAGAAATACTGATGTTACATTTTTGCTATTTGACTTTTTCTTAAATAACTTAAAACGGATTATTTTGATTCCAGATTTGTTGTGTATACCATTAACTACAAATCTATCCATATTTCAACATTTGTTTTACAAAATTCTAACAGTATTTCCTAAAACTTATAAAATTTGGTTTTACATGGCTTTATACAGTTTGCCATCCACAAAAACATTTGCTAATTCTTTATGTGTTCAAAAAATGTGATTACCATTATAGAACTACTATCTGTTTTGTTAGTTTTACTATTTCTTATTAATTTATAATGGTTTGTTACTTTACTGGCTATTCTGATAATAGTTCATTTATTTTAACATTGGCCTAGGTCATGGTGATTCTTTCAACACCATGTTACATATTGTTTTATTATTTAGCCTGTTGGCTTGAACCCTTATATTTAATTATAACCATTATATTGGATGTTAACCCATGAGATTTAAAAATACTCATCATCCTCTCATAATGTGAATACTTTAACAAAATTACAAACAGATTGACTTAAATATTATGCCCTCATGGCTGAGATTCTGATAAACATTAAACAGATAAACTAAATTCCAAAAAACACAAAAACTGTTTATCATCTAATAACATTAATTCTTTTCTTTTTTTCAAAATTATTTTATAGTTGGTCAACCATACTATATCAGTATTGGCCTATTTCTTTGTGTGTTTGGTACCATGTTCTAATTTTACAAATTCCATTTGGCCCATTGTTTTAAGACCTTCTGGTTAATCACATGGTTTTAACATCTTCATTGCATTCTAATAACATCATTACGTTAACAACAACAAAAACAATATACAGGGCCCGGCAGAGAAACCTGACGATTTTTGAAGTAGTTCTGTCGAGTGTAGCATGGAGCGCTGCAATCGAGCTTGCGCTCATGTGTTCGACAGCTCAAAGCATTTCAGTCGCCATGGAGCGTTGGTCAGCACAACGTCGTGCGTTAGTAGTGGAAACGTTTTTTAAAAACAATGAGTCAGTTATTGTTACGCAGCGCGCTTTTCGCAGCCATTTCAGCATTCATCGAAATGACAGTGTTCCAAGCCGCAATACCATACTGTTGTGGGTGGCGAATTTTCGGGAAACGGCCTCTGCCTTAAAGAAGATACCACCACGGAAACAGCGTACTGTTCGAACCCCGGAGAATGTTGAACGCGTGCGTCATGCTATTCGTAGGAGTCCTCGGCGATCGGCATTAAAACACGCAAGTGCCCTACAGATTTCTGACCGCTCCGTACGCAACTGCTCACACTGCAAGGGCAATCATGGATTTGAAGCGGAATATTCGGACAGAAGCGGCGGCAATCTCTCCGGAAGTTCTGCGGCGCGTAATGCACGGTTTACCGTTACGGCTCGAAGAATGTGTTGAACATGAGGGATACCATCTAAAGAATGTGATTTTCAAGAAGTAACTGGTGTACGTAAAATTCTTTGAGGTGTACTTTAATTCTGAAATAAAATATTGTTCACAAACCATTTATTCTGGTCATAATTTCACTTAGAAAACCGTCAGGTTTCTCTGCCGGACCCTGTACAATCATATCAACTTAATGTCATGCCCACATGGCTGTGACTCTAATGCACATTGAACAAATAAGCTAACTTTCATTAAACCCTAACAACTATTTAACACATAATAATATCTCTCCTCAATCCATTTTGCTATATTATTTAATAAATTATTCGAAGTCAATTTCACATTGTTCATATAATAATAATGTGAATAGGTTATTATTCATTATTCTCTTGACAACATTATGTTCACTATTATTTACAATTAGTTGCATGTTCCATGTATCCATAATAATGTTTTGTTATATATATTTCATTATATCATTCAAATTAATAATTTACTAATGTATCATTTTACATCGTATTGTATGTTTGGGCCTATTATCCCTCAATTTGTATTTTGATTATTTTTATATTTTGATAGATTTAATAAAACCATTTGTTTACTTATAGTATTGTTACATAATGCTGTCTGTCTTCATAAGTATTATTCTTGTCATTATTTGAAATTCATGTCATTGTCGGGGTATTTTGCATCACTTTGCCTAAATATTAATTTGGGTACGGTCAGTTGTAGTACAAGTCAGTCTAAAGTAGTTATATGTTCATCTTCACTATCGTTTTGAAAGATATTTTTCTTCTTGTTTAGTTTCTTATCCATGGTCTTCATTAAATCTGGTACGATATCAAGCTATGCCAAATGTAATGTTACATACTACCCTGCCACCAAATTTGATTATTTTAATGAAATAGTATATTTTGTTGAAATTATCAATTATCTTATCTTTCATATTATCACTTGTTATTCTTTTTATGATCTGGTATACTTGTCTTTAATTATAAGTGTTCTATCCCTGGAACATGTTACCTCCCTAACAAATGAATCACCATATATTTTGGAATCAGTCGGGGGGCTCTCTTGACCTAATACCCTGCTGTCCTTATAATACATAATACATAAATAATATCGATTGCTGGAGCTATCTCATCGGTCAATCACATTTAATAATCACTAGTCTATTCACGACTAAATCAAATAAAAATAATATAATAATATATTCTTGGGATGGTTCACTCAGTTTAACTTCTCAGATCTAAATATTTCAATCCATTGATTTTTAAGATGTTTATTTTCTTGTGGCGATATTAATAACATTTTTTATTTTTAATTGGTACTATCTTCTTTCCTTCTTTATCAGTACTGCTTAATCTTCATTTTTCATTCAGTATCTTTATTCAATTAAAACGTAACAAGTATTTGTATCTATAGTTTTGTTGATTCACTCACAATCATGATAGGTTATTTGTATTAATTCGTTTCTAGTCTTGTCTTATTTTCATCGTCGATTGTCTATATTTGTCTTTTCTTATTCATTTTATAGCACTATGGTTTCTTCTGATTCATGGATGTTGCATCTTTCTTTTATATTCCAATAATAAGTTCATAATTATATTTAATAAGAGGTGCTTATTTTGTTTAGAATTTTGAAATTTATTCAAATTTGTTTATTCACTTGGTTCAAAATAACATTATCAAAATGTACTGTAAGTTGTCCTTACTATTTATTTGAATTTGAGATTTATTCAATTCATTTATTGGGTTCATAATACATTTTTAAGGAAACTTGGTTGTATGTTCCCTTAATCATTTTCGTTTCCACATCACTAATTACATAAGTATTATTGTTGTTGTTTTTTACAACGACATATGGTCCGTTATACAGTAATAATAGCTTTTTTGCTATTCCTTGCTTAGAACTTGGCAATTCGCGGTTTTTTAACAATACTTTGTCTCCAATCTTGTACTGGATCATTTTCTGCTGAATTATTTTGTATTTTTCCTTCTTTTCTCCACTTGTTCATTCAGTTTGCTGTGGAATCTCACGTTGTCGAACTGGTAAGCTGGGTTGTTTGGGAAGTTGATTATTTCAATAATTTCTCGGGGTGGTAGTCTTTCATGCATTATAGTATATGGAGTATCTTGTATTGATTCATGGTATGCTAAGTTGATAAAGCTTTCTGTTTGTGTAATGTAGTCACTCCACTTCTGGTGTTTATCGAAACAATAGGTCCTGAGGATTCGGCCGACCTCCCTCAGTACTCTTTCCGCCGGGTTGCTATTTGGGTGATAGACAGATGTTTTATATGTCTTGACACCTAGATCTAACAAAGTCTCCTTCCATACCCTTCCTCGAAACTGAGTTCCGCGATCTTTAATAATTGACCTAACTCTGGTATGTATTGTTGGATTACTATTTGCAGAATCTTTTTTGTAGTTGCCCGATTAATGGGGTATAGTTTTGTAAATTTGGAGTAATGGTCGAACATGATTATAATAAATTTATATTGTTTTCTCCCTCCACTACGAGGTAACGGTCCACACACATCTAAAAATACTCTCTCTAATTTACCAGTTGATGTAATTGGCTGCATTATTCCTTCTGTTTTTTCATTATTGCATTTTGCCAATTGACAGATGTGGCACTGCCGAATACATTCTCTAACTCTCCTGTTGATATTCTTAATGTAAGTGTGTTCCTCAAGTGCTTTCCTTACTTTTAATGCACCCATATGCCCATATCGACTATGGTAGTCCAGTATTAATTCTGTTTCTAAAGTTTTAGGTATCACCACCTTCCATGATCCTTGGTTATTATTTGGTCTTTGCCCGTTGTTTTCATATCGGGCGTCGCGGCGACCGTTATTTCTATCCATTTCATCGCTCCTTCGTCTGTATTGGAGGAAGCTCTTCTCCTGTTCCATTTCCGCTAATAATGCCGACATCTCTTCAATGGTTTGTATTCGTCCGTTTATTCGGCCTCTCGTAATTTCTCCACCATAGTGATAAGCTAATAGCCTCACTAAACATTCGGTAGGAATCGCAGGCTCTAGATGTCTGGCTATGTTTATCTTACCAAGAAAGTATGCGGTCGGAGTTTGTTTGCCGTGTAGATCATATCGGCCCAATCCTATGTCACTCCTTATCATATGTTGTGTGGCATCAGACCAATACTTGGATTTAAATTGTTTTTTGAAATCTTGAAAATTTTGTATACTCGGCCGCATCGCCGTCCACCAATTGTCATAGACTTTTCTGAACATTTCGTCCAGCATACTTCTAATTACAAACCATCTGTCTTCTCCGATTTTTGCTATTTTTTCTTCTACCCGTTCTAGGAATAGCATGGGGTTTCTCCTATAATTCTGGAAGTCGATAACTTCTCGGTTTTCCTCACATGTGGTATGGGCACCGGTACATTGTCTGTTTTTTAGAGAGTTAATTTCATCTCTATGGGCAGTTGTTTGGTCTTGTACTCGATTAAGACTAGTACCCATGCTTTCTAATCTTTCTCCCATCACTGCTTGGTTGGTTCGTATATTTTCTATTCGTCCATTCGTTTCTTCCCGGACGCTCAGTATCTCTTGGTTCATCCGCTCACACTTTTCCTTGGTCTCGGATTCTACCCTTTTTATTTCGGTCACCGGTTCTTCTAGCTTCTTGTCCCATTCTTCCTGCAATTGCCGGTTGTTAATTTCCATCTTGTTATTCCACTCTTCTTTTAATGACTCTTTGTGTTCATCATCTCCAATTCTTCCGGTGTTTTTATTAAATTCTTTAGATGCGTTCTTCTCACTTCCTTTGGTTCCACTTCATTATCTTTAGTATTTTCTTTGTTTCCATTAGTTTTCTTTTCAGGTAATACTACTACTGGTTCCTCTGTTTTGTCGTTTGGTATTTCTTCTGTTTCTGGTTTGCTATAATTTTTTATTTCTTTGGGCCTATCATTTCTTAATTCTTCCCTCCACAGTTTATTATCATTTATTATTTCTTCCGTCTTCTTACTCAAATCTTCCTTCAATTTTTCTAAGTTCTTACTGAAGTCTTCCTTCATTTCCTTTCTCATTTCGTCCATTAGTTTCATCGTTTTCTTAGCATTTTCCTGCATTAATTCCCTCGTTTCCTTACCAAACTCCTGCCTTAATTCCATCATACGTTTAAGCATTTCTCGCGTCTTCTCGCCTTCTGTTTGTGTTGGTTCTTCTGGTTGTTTCTCCTGAGCCTTCCTTATTGTAGTTTCTACTTCCTCAACGGGTGTTGCTTCCTTGTCTTCCATGTTTAATTCGCCTACTTTCTCGGTTTCGGCCGCTCGTTTGCGCGATGTTTCTCGCTTCCTCATTTTCGTTTATTTCTCGTTGTTTATTTATAAATTATAATTTAATTTATCGCCTCACACGTTGGTTCGCCAATTTGTAACGATGTTGATCGGTACGTCCTTCTTATTTTAAGCCTCACGTTGGAGTCGTCAATTTGTAACGTTAATAAATGAATGAGATGAGATGAGAGGTCTCGCGAGTAAACAAGGTAACAATTTATGTTGAGAGACGAGTTCTTATGCTCCACGTAGTATGCGTCGATTTGTAACAAATTTAATATGTATGTGTAAAATTATTAAACCACACCGTTGTGTTCGTCAATCTGTAACATTTAATAATAGATATGTTGAACGGTAAATTATTTTGTATTCTGCCGCTCGCTCCCACTATGCGTGCAGTTCCAATGACGTCACTCAGAGTTGCCAACAGTTGCTCCGTCCGCTGTGCTATGTTAACTTATTTCTTAAATGAAACAGTAATAATAACGCAAATATAACACCAAACAGATATCTTCCTTGTAACGATCTTTATTCAATGAAGCATTGGTTAATTACTTCTCGTTTTTCTTTACGGTAATTACAATTGTGACAAAATTGTGTGTCTTCTTTTATCAGTTGGTATAGTAGCTAAAAATATTGTTCTGTAATCGGCCAGGCCAAAAGAATTATGCAGTTTATTATTTCTATTAAAATAAATTATCTCAGGGCGTATCTGGTTCGGGGATTACGGTTAAACAAATAATACAATTCTTAAAATCAAAATACAAATTTCACAATATCAGGATATTACAAGGTTTTGGTGTTTAAAGTGCAAACTGGCAGTCGTGTATTGGTGACTTATTATTAGAGGTTATGACCAGTTTAGGTGCTTATTAGTTATCGTTAAAGATTTTATGGTGTTCAAAAAAGTGTGTGAAACTCAATTGGTGTTATTTTTTGAGTGTTCTTCAGTGTTGGTGTAGTATAGTGTCTATAGTTTTATTCTGTTTAATTCCTAGATATTCGTGTACACAAATGTTGGTTTTGACACATAAGATAATAACTTGTTCAAATACACCAGATCCTCTTCTTTCTTCTTCCTGGACGAAGATAGGGTCCACGTCTTCTTCGCTTCTTCTCCCCGGATCTCAATTCTTCTGTATTAAATTCTGGATGTTCCTTTATTTATTATAATATCTTGTATTGAGTATATCAGCTTGTTTTACAAAGTCTGGTTTGTGTTTTCACTGTTTAAAATATAATTATATGAGACGTTTTATTAACGCGTCTGTATTCAATGACCGTTGTTAAAGAAGTCCCATTTTATTTATCTGAAATTTTTGGTTGCTAAGGTAAAACTTGAAATCTGGTTGGTTGATTCAGATATACATTGTCAGACAAATTCATTATTTCAATGTCTGAATTTGGTAAAAACTTTTAAATTAGTATAACTTTTCTGTACTGATTGGGAATTTAAAACTACTAGCATCATTATTTTGGTCTTAAGATTTGTGACATATAGACACCAAACATGCCTATTTTTACTTAAGAAATACTGATGTTACATTTTTGCTATTTGACTTTTTCTTAAATAACTTAAAACGGATTATTTTGATTCCAGATTTGTTGTGTATACCATTAACTACAAATCTATCCATATTTCAACATTTGTTTTACAAAATTCTAACAGTATTTCCTAAAACTTATAAAATTTGGTTTTACATGGCTTTATACAGTTTGCCATCCACAAAAACATTTGCTAATTCTTTATGTGTTCAAAAAATGTGATTACCATTATAGAACTACTATCTGTTTTGTTAGTTTTACTATTTCTTATTAATTTATAATGGTTTGTTACTTTACTGGCTATTCTGATAATAGTTCATTTATTTTAACATTGGCCTAGGTCATGGTGATTCTTTCAACACCATGTTACATATTGTTTTATTATTTAGCCTGTTGGCTTGAACCCTTATATTTAATTATAACCATTATATTGGATGTTAACCCATGAGATTTAAAAATACTCATCATCCTCTCATAATGTGAATACTTTAACAAAATTACAAACAGATTGACTTAAATATTATGCCCTCATGGCTGAGATTCTGATAAACATTAAACAGATAAACTAAATTCCAAAAAACACAAAAACTGTTTATCATCTAATAACATTAATTCTTTTCTTTTTTTCAAAATTATTTTATAGTTGGTCAACCATACTATAACAGTATTGGCCTATTTCTTTGTGTGTTTGGTACCATGTTCTAATTTTACAAATTCCATTTGGCCCATTGTTTTAAGACCTTCTGGTTAATCACATGGTTTTAACATCTTCATTGCATTCTAATAACATCATTACGTTAACAACAACAAAAACAATATACAGGGCCCGGCAGAGAAACCTGACGATTTTTGAAGTAGTTCTGTGGAGTGTAGCATGGAGCGCTGCAATCGAGCTTGCGCTCATGTGTTCGACAGCTCAAAGCATTTCAGTCGCCATGGAGCGTTGGTCAGCACAACGTCGTGCGTTAGTAGTGGAAACGTTTTTTAAAAACAATGAGTCAGTTATTGTTACGCAGCGCGCTTTTCGCAGCCATTTCAGCATTCATCGAAATGACAGTGTTCCAAGCCGCAATACCATACTGTTGTGGGTGGCGAATTTTCGGGAAACGGCCTCTGCCTTAAAGAAGATACCACCACGGAAACAGCGTACTGTTCGAACCCCGGAGAATGTTGAACGCGTGCGTCATGCTATTCGTAGGAGTCCTCGGCGATCGGCATTAAAACACGCAAGTGCCCTACAGATTTCTGACCGCTCCGTACGCAACTGCTCACACTGCAAGGGCAATCATGGATTTGAAGCGGAATATTCGGACAGAAGCGGCGGCAATCTCTCCGGAAGTTCTGCGCCGCGTAATGCACGGTTTACCGTTACGGCTCGAAGAATGTGTTGAACATGAGGGATACCATCTAAAGAATGTGATTTTCAAGAAGTAACTGGTGTACGTAAAATTCTTTGAGGTGTACTTTAATTCTGAAATAAAATATTGTTCACAAACCATTTATTCTGGTCATAATTTCACTTAGAAAACCGTCAGGTTTCTCTGCCGGACCCTGTACAATCATATCAACTTAATGTCATGCCCACATGGCTGTGACTCTAATGCACATTGAACAAATAAGCTAACTTTCATTAAACCCTAACAACTGTTTAACACATAATAATATCTCTCCTCAATCCATTTTGCTATATTATTTAATAAATTATTCGAAGTCAATTTCACATTGTTCATATAATAATAATGTGAATAGGTTATTATTCATTATTCTCTTGACAACATTATGTTCACTATTATTTACAATTAGTTGCATGTTCCATGTATCCATAATAATGTTTTGTTATATATATTTCATTATATCATTCAAATTAATAATTTACTAATGTATCATTTTACATTGTATTGTATGTTTGGGCCTATTATCCCTCAATTTGTATTTTGATTATTTTTATATTTTGATAGATTTAATAAAACCATTTGTTTACTTATAGTATTGTTACATAATGCTGTCTGTCTTCATAAGTATTATTCTTGTCATTATTTGAAATTCATGTCATTGTCGGGGTATTTTGCATCACTTTGCCTAAATATTAATTTGGGTACGGTCAGTTGTAGTACAAGTCAGTCTAAAGTAGTTATATGTTCATCTTCACTATCGTTTTGAAAGATATTTTTCTTCTTGTTTAGTTTCTTATCCATGGTCTTCATTAAATCTGGTACGATATCAAGCTATGCCAAATGTAATGTTACATACTACCCTGCCACCAAATTTGATTATTTTAATGAAATAGTATATTTTGTTGAAATTATCAATTATCTTATCTTTCATATTATCACTTGTTATTCTTTTTATGATCTGGTATACTTGTCTTTAATTATAAGTGTTCTATCCCTGGAACATGTTACCTCCCTAACAAATGAATCACCATATATTTTGGAATCAGTCGGGGGGCTCTCTTGACCTAATACCCTGCTGTCCTTATAATACATAATACATAAATAATATCGATTGCTGGAGCTATCTCATCGGTCAATCACATTTAATAATCACTAGTCTATTCACGACTAAATCAAATAAAAATAATATAATAATATATTCTTGGGATGGTTCACTCAGTTTAACTTCTCAGATCTAAATATTTCAATCCATTGATTTTTAAGATGTTTATTTTCTTGTGGCGATATTAATAACATTTTTTATTTTTAATTGGTACTATCTTCTTTCCTTCTTTATCAGTACTGCTTAATCTTCATTTTTCATTCAGTATCTTTATTCAATTAAAACGTAACAAGTATTTGTATCTATAGTTTTGTTGATTCACTCACAATCATGATAGGTTATTTGTATTAATTCGTTTCTAGTCTTGTCTTATTTTCATCGTCGATTGTCTATATTTGTCTTTTCTTATTCATTTTATAGCACTATGGTTTTTTCTGATTCATGGATGTTGCATCTTTCTTTTATATTCCAATAATAAGTTCATAATTATATTTAATAAGAGGTGCTTATTTTGTTTAGAATTTTGAAATTTATTCAAATTTGTTTATTCACTTGGTTCAAAATAACTTTATCAAAATGTACTGTAAGTTGTCCTTACTATTTATTTGAATTTTGAGATTTATTCAATTCATTTATTGGGTTCATAATACATTTTTAAGGAAACTTGGTTGTATGTTCCCTTAATCATTTTCGTTTCCACATCACTAATTACATAAGTATTATTGTTGTTGTTTTTTACAACGACTTATGGTCCGTTATACAGTAATAATAGCTTTTTTGCTATTGCTTCCTTAGAACTTGGCAATTCGCGGTTTTTTAACAATACTTTGTCTCCACTCTTGTACTGGATCATTTTCTGCTGAATTATTTTGTATTTTTTCCTTCTTTTCTCCACTTGTTCATTCAGTTTGCTGTGGAATCTCACGTTGTCGAACTGGTAAGCTGGGTTGTTTGGGAAGTTGATTATTTCAATAATTTCTCGGGGTGGTAGTCTTTCATGCATTATAGTATATGGAGTATCTTGTATTGATTCATGGTATGCTAAGTTGATAAAGCTTTCTGTTTGTGTAATGTAGTCACTCCACTTCTGGTGTTTATCGAAACAATAGGTCCTGAGGATTCGGCCGACCTCCCTCAGTACTCTTTCCGCCGGGTTGCTATTTGGGTGATAGACAGATGTTTTATATGTCTTGACACCTAGATCTAACAAAGTCTCCTTCCATACCCTTCCTCGAAACTGAGTTCCGTGATCTTTAATAATTGACCTTGGTGCTCCTAACTCTGGTATGTATTGTTGGATTACTATTTGCAGAATGTTTTTTGTAGTTGCCCGATTAATGGGGTATAGTTTTGTAAATTTGGAGTAATGGTCGAACATGATTATAATAAATTTATATTGTTTTCTCCCTCCACTACGAGGTAACGGTCCACACACATCTAAAAATACTCACTCTAATTTACCAGTTGATGTAATTGGCTGCATTATTCCTTCTGTTTTTTCATTATTGCATTTTGCCAATTGACAGATGTGGCACTGCCGAATACATTCTCTAACTCTCCTGTTGATATTCTTAATGTAAGTGTGTTCCTCAAGTGCTTTCCTTACTTTTAATGCACCCATATGCCCATATCGACTATGGTAGTCCAGTATTAATTCTGTTTCTAAAGTTTTAGGTATCACCACCTTCCATGATCCTTGGTTATTATTTGGTCTTTGCCCGTTGTTTTCATATCGGGCGTCGCGGCGACCGTTATTTCTATCCATTTCATCGCTCCTTCGTCTGTATTGGAGGAAGCTCTTCTCCTGTTCCATTTCCGCTAATAATGCCGACATCTCTTCAATGGTTTGTATTCGTCCGTTTATTCGGCCTCTCGTAATTTCTCCACCATAGTGATAAGCTAATAGCCTCACTAAACATTCGGTAGGAATCGCAGGCTCTAGATGTCTGGCTATGTTTATCTTACCAAGAAAGTATGCGGTCGGAGTTTGTTTGCCGTGTAGATCATATCGGCCCAATCCTATGTCACTCCTTATCATATGTTGTGTGGCATCAGACCAATACTTGGATTTAAATTGTTTTTTGAAATCTTGAAAATTTTGTATACTCGGCCGCATCGCCGTCCACCAATTGTCATAGACTTTTCTGAACATTTCGTCCAGCATACTTCTAATTACAAACCATCTGTCTTCTCCGATTTTTGCTATTTTTTCTTCTACCCGTTCTAGGAATAGCATGGGGTTTCTCCTATAATTCTGGAAGTCGATAACTTCTCGGTTTTCCTCACATGTGGTATGGGCACCGGTACATTGTCTGTTTTTTAGAGAGTTAATTTCATCTCTATGGGCAGTTGTTTGGTCTTGTACTCGATTAAGACTAGTACCCATGCTTTCTAATCTTTCTCCCATCACTGCTTGGTTGGTTCGTATATTTTCTATTCGTCCATTCGTTTCTTCCCGGACGCTCAGTATCTCTTGGTTCATCCGCTCACACTTTTCCTTGGTCTCGGATTCTACCCTTTTTATTTCGGTCACCGGTTCTTCTAGCTTCTTGTCCCATTCTTCCTGCAATTGCCGGTTGTTAATTTCCATCTTGTTATTCCACTCTTCTTTTAATGACTCTTTGTGTTCATCATCTCCAATTCTTCCGGTGTTTTTATTAAATTCTTTAGATGCGTTCTTCTCACTTCCTTTGGTTCCACTTCATTATCTTTAGTATTTTCTTTGTTTCCATTAGTTTTCTTTTCAGGTAATACTACTACTGGTTCCTCTGTTTTGTCGTTTGGTATTTCTTCTGTTTCTGGTTTGCTATAATTTTTTATTTCTTTGGGCCTATCATTTCTTAATTCTTCCCTCCACAGTTTATTATCATTTATTATTTCTTCCGTCTTCTTACTCAAATCTTCCTTCAATTTTTCTAAGTTCTTACTGAAGTCTTCCTTCATTTCCTTTCTCATTTCGTCCATTAGTTTCATCGTTTTCTTAGCATTTTCCTGCATTAATTCCCTCGTTTCCTTACCAAACTCCTGCCTTAATTCCATCATACGTTTAAGCATTTCTCGCGTCTTCTCGCCTTCTGTTTGTGTTGGTTCTTCTGGTTGTTTCTCCTGAGCCTTCCTTATTGTAGTTTCTACTTCCTCAACGGGTGTTGCTTCCTTGTCTTCCATGTTTAATTCGCCTACTTTCTCGGTTTCGGCCGCTCGTTTGCGCGATGTTTCTCGCTTCCTCATTTTCGTTTATTTCTCGTTGTTTATTTATAAATTATAATTTAATTTATCGCCTCACACGTTGGTTCGCCAATTTGTAACGATGTTGATCGGTACGTCCTTCTTATTTTAAGCCTCACGTTGGAGTCGTCAATTTGTAACGTTAATAAATGAATGAGATGAGATGAGAGGTCTCGCGAGTAAACAAGGTAACAATTTATGTTGAGAGACGAGTTCTTATGCTCCACGTAGTATGCGTCGATTTGTAACAAATTTAATATGTATGTGTAAAATTATTAAACCACACCGTTGTGTTCGTCAATCTGTAACAATTAATAATAGATATGTTGAACGGTAAATTATTTTGTATTCTGCCGCTCGCTCCCACTATGCGTGCAGTTCCAATGACGTCACTCAGAGTTGCCAACAGTTGCTCCGTCCGCTGTGCTATGTTAACTTATTTCTTAAATGAAACAGTAATAATAACGCAAATATAACACCAAACAGATATCTTCCTTGTAACGATCTTTATTCAATGAAGCATTGGTTAATTACTTCTCGTTTTTCTTTACGGTAATTACAATTGTGACAAAATTGTGTGTCTTCTTTTATCAGTTGGTATAGTAGCTAAAAATATTGTTCTGTAATCGGCCAGGCCAAAAGAATTATGCAGTTTATTATTTCTATTAAAATAAATTATCTCAGGGCGTATCTGGTTCGGGGATTACGGTTAAACAAATAATACAATTCTTAAAATCAAAATACAAATTTCACAATATCAGGATATTACAAGGTTTTGGTGTTTAAAGTGCAAACTGGCAGTCGTGTATTGGTGACTTATTATTAGAGGTTATGACCAGTTTAGGTGCTTATTAGTTATCGTTAAAGATTTTATGGTGTTCAAAAAAGTGTGTGAAACTCAATTGGTGTTATTTTTTGAGTGTTCTTCAGTGTTGGTGTAGTATAGTGTCTATAGTTTTATTCTGTTTAATTCCTAGATATTCGTGTACACAAATGTTGGTTTTGACACATAAGATAATAACTTGTTCAAATACACCAGATCCTCTTCTTTCTTCTTCCTGGACGAAGATAGGGTCCACGTCTTCTTCGCTTCTTCTCCCCGGATCTCAATTCTTCTGTATTAAATTCTGGATGTTCCTTTATTTATTATAATATCTTGTATTGAGTATATCAGCTTGTTTTACAAAGTCTGGTTTGTGTTTTCACTGTTTAAAATATAATTATATGAGACGTTTTATTAACGCGTCTGTATTCAATGACCGTTGTTAAAGAAGTCCCATTTTATTTATCTGAAATTTTTGGTTGCTAAGGTAAAACTTGAAATCTGGTTGGTTGATTCAGATATACATTGTCAGACAAATTCATTATTTCAATGTCTGAATTTGGTCAAAACTTTTAAATTAGTATAACTTTTCTGTACTGATTGGGAATTTAAAACTACTAGCATCATTATTTTGGTCTTAAGATTTGTGACATATAGACACCAAACATGCCTATTTTTACTTAAGAAATACTGATGTTACATTTTTGCTATTTGACTTTTTCTTAAATAACTTAAAACGGATTATTTTGATTCCAGATTTGTTGTGTATACCATTAACTACAAATCTATCCATATTTCAACATTTGTTTTACAAAATTCTAACAGTATTTCCTAAAACTTATAAAATTTGGTTTTACATGGCTTTATACAGTTTGCCATCCACAAAAACATTTGCTAATTCTTTATGTGTTCAAAAAATGTGATTACCATTATAGAACTACTATCTGTTTTGTTAGTTTTACTATTTCTTATTAACTTATAATGGTTTGTTACTTTACTGGCTATTCTGATAATAGTTCATTTATTTTAACATTGGCCTAGGTCATGGTGATTCTTTCAACACCATGTTACATATTGTTTTATTATTTAGCCTGTTGGCTTGAACCCTTATATTTAATTATAACCATTATATTGGATGTTAACCCATGAGATTTAAAAATACTCATCATCCTCTCATAATGTGAATACTTTAACAAAATTACAAACAGATTGACTTAAATATTATGCCCTCATGGCTGAGATTCTGATAAACATTAAACAGATAAACTAAATTCCAAAAAACACAAAAACTGTTTATCATCTAATAACATTAATTCTTTTCTTTTTTTCAAAATTATTTTATAGTTGGTCAACCATACTATATCAGTATTGGCCTATTTCTTTGTGTGTTTGGTACCATGTTCTAATTTTACAAATTCCATTTGGCCCATTGTTTTAAGACCTTCTGGTTAATCACATGGTTTTAACATCTTCATTGCATTCTAATAACATCATTACGTTAACAACAACAAAAACAATATACAGGGCCCGGCAGAGAAACCTGACGATTTTTGAAGTAGTTCTGTGGAGTGTAGCATGGAGCGCTGCAATCGAGCTTGCGCTCATGTGTTCGACAGCTCAAAGCATTTCAGTCGCCATGGAGCGTTGGTCAGCACAACGTCGTGCGTTAGTAGTGGAAACGTTTTTTAAAAACAATGAGTCAGTTATTGTTACGCAGCGCGCTTTTCGCAGCCATTTCAGCATTCATCGAAATGACAGTGTTCCAAGCCGCAATACCATACTGTTGTGGGTGGCGAATTTTCGGGAAACGGCCTCTGCCTTAAAGAAGATACCACCACGGAAACAGCGTACTGTTCGAACCCCGGAGAATGTTGAACGCGTGCGTCATGCTATTCGTAGGAGTCCTCGGCGATCGGCATTAAAACACGCAAGTGCCCTACAGATTTCTGACCGCTCCGTACGCAACTGCTCACACTGCAAGGGCAATCATGGATTTGAAGCGGAATATTCGGACAGAAGCGGCGGCAATCTCTCCGGAAGTTCTGCGCCGCGTAATGCACGGTTTACCGTTACGGCTCGAAGAATGTGTTGAACATGAGGGATACCATCTAAAGAATGTGATTTTCAAGAAGTAACTGGTGTACGTAAAATTCTTTGAGGTGTACTTTAATTCTGAAATAAAATATTGTTCACAAACCATTTATTCTGGTCATAATTTCACTTAGAAAACCGTCAGGTTTCTCTGCCGGACCCTGTACAATCATATCAACTTAATGTCATGCCCACATGGCTGTGACTCTAATGCACATTGAACAAATAAGCTAACTTTCATTAAACCCTAACAACTGTTTAACACATAATAATATCTCTCCTCAATCCATTTTGCTATATTATTTAATAAATTATTCGAAGTCAATTTCACATTGTTCATATAATAATAATGTGAATAGGTTATTATTCATTATTCTCTTGACAACATTATGTTCACTATTATTTACAATTAGTTGCATGTTCCATGTATCCATAATAATGTTTTGTTATATATATTTCATTATATCATTCAAATTAATAATTTACTAATGTATCATTTTACATTGTATTGTATGTTTGGGCCTATTATCCCTCAATTTGTATTTTGATTATTTTTATATTTTGATAGATTTAATAAAACCATTTGTTTACTTATAGTATTGTTACATAATGCTGTCTGTCTTCATAAGTATTATTCTTGTCATTATTTGAAATTCATGTCATTGTCGGGGTATTTTGCATCACTTTGCCTAAATATTAATTTGGGTACGGTCAGTTGTAGTACAAGTCAGTCTAAAGTAGTTATATGTTCATCTTCACTATCGTTTTGAAAGATATTTTTCTTCTTGTTTAGTTTCTTATCCATGGTCTTCATTAAATCTGGTACGATATCAAGCTATGCCAAATGTAATGTTACATACTACCCTGCCACCAAATTTGATTATTTTAATGAAATAGTATATTTTGTTGAAATTATCAATTATCTTATCTTTCATATTATCACTTGTTATTCTTTTTATGATCTGGTATACTTGTCTTTAATTATAAGTGTTCTATCCCTGGAACATGTTACCTCCCTAACAAATGAATCACCATATATTTTGGAATCAGTCGGGGGGCTCTCTTGACCTAATACCCTGCTGTCCTTATAATACATAATACATAAATAATATCGATTGCTGGAGCTATCTCATCGGTCAATCACATTTAATAATCACTAGTCTATTCACGACTAAATCAAATAAAAATAATATAATAATATATTCTTGGGATGGTTCACTCAGTTTAACTTCTCAGATCTAAATATTTCAATCCATTGATTTTTAAGATGTTTATTTTCTTGTGGCGATATTAATAACATTTTTTATTTTTAATTGGTACTATCTTCTTTCCTTCTTTATCAGTACTGCTTAATCTTCATTTTTCATTCAGTATCTTTATTCAATTAAAACGTAACAAGTATTTGTATCTATAGTTTTGTTGATTCACTCACAATCATGATAGGTTATTTGTATTAATTCGTTTCTAGTCTTGTCTTATTTTCATCGTCGATTGTCTATATTTGTCTTTTCTTATTCATTTTATAGCACTATGGTTTCTTCTGATTCATGGATGTTGCATCTTTCTTTTATATTCCAATAATAAGTTCATAATTATATTTAATAAGAGGTGCTTATTTTGTTTAGAATTTTGAAATTTATTCAAATTTGTTTATTCACTTGGTTCAAAATAACATTATCAAAATGTACTGTAAGTTGTCCTTACTATTTATTTGAATTTTGAGATTTATTCAATTCATTTATTGGGTTCATAATACATTTTTAAGGAAACTTGGTTGTATGTTCCCTTAATCATTTTCGTTTCCACATCACTAATTACATAAGTATTATTGTTGTTGTTTTTTACAACGAATTATGGTCCGTTATACAGTAATAATAGCTTTTTTGCTATTGCTTCCTTAGAACTTGGCAATTCGCGGTTTTTTAACAATACTTTGTCTCCAATCTTGTACTGGATCATTTTCTGCTGAATTATTTTGTATTTTTTCCTTCTTTTCACCACTTGTTCATTCAGTTTGCTGTGGAATCTCACGTTGTCGAACTGGTAAGCTGGGTTGTTTGGGAAGTTGATTATTTCAATAATTTCTCGGGGTGGTAGTCTTTCATGCATTATAGTATATGGAGTATCTTGTATTGATTCATGGTATGCTAAGTTGATAAAGCTTTCTGTTTGTGTAATGTAGTCACTCCACTTCTGGTGTTTATCGAAACAATAGGTCCTGAGGATTCGGCCGACCTCCCTCAGTACTCTTTCCGCCGGGTTGCTATTTGGGTGATAGACAGATGTTTTATATGTCTTGACACCTAGATCTAACAAAGTCTCCTTCCATACCCTTCCTCGAAACTGAGTTCCGTGATCTTTAATAATTGACCTTGGTGCTCCTAACTCTGGTATGTATTGTTGGATTACTATTTGCACAATCTTTTTTGTAGTTGCCCGATTAATGGGGTATAGTTTTGTAAATTTGGAGTAATGGTCGAACATGATTATAATAAATTTATATTGTTTTCTCCCTCCACTACGAGGTAACGGTCCACACACATCTAAAAATACTCTCTCTAATTTACCAGTTGATGTAATTGGCTGCATTATTCCTTCTGTTTTTTCATTATTGCATTTTGCCAATTGACAGATGTGGCACTGCCGAATACATTCTCTAACTCTCCTGTTGATATTCTTAATGTAAGTGTGTTCCTCAAGTGCTTTCCTTACTTTTAATGCACCCATATGCCCATATCGACTATGGTAGTCCAGTATTAATTCTGTTTCTAAAGTTTTAGGTATCACCACCTTCCATGATCCTTGGTTATTATTTGGTCTTTGCCCGTTGTTTTCATATCGGGCGTCGCGGCGACCGTTATTTCTATCCATTTCATCGCTCCTTCGTCTGTATTGGAGGAAGCTCTTCTCCTGTTCCATTTCCGCTAATAATGCCGACATCTCTTCAATGGTTTGTATTCGTCCGTTTATTCGGCCTCTCGTAATTTCTCCACCATAGTGATAAGCTAATAGCCTCACTAAACATTCGGTAGGAATCGCAGGCTCTAGATGTCTGGCTATGTTTATCTTACCAAGAAAGTATGCGGTCGGAGTTTGTTTGCCGTGTAGATCATATCGGCCCAATCCTATGTCACTCCTTATCATATGTTGTGTGGCATCAGACCAATACTTGGATTTAAATTGTTTTTTGAAATCTTGAAAATTTTGTATACTCGGCCGCATCGCCGTCCACCAATTGTCATAGACTTTTCTGAACATTTCGTCCAGCATACTTCTAATTACAAACCATCTGTCTTCTCCGATTTTTGCTATTTTTTCTTCTACCCGTTCTAGGAATAGCATGGGGTTTCTCCTATAATTCTGGAAGTCGATAACTTCTCGGTTTTCCTCACATGTGGTATGGGCACCGGTACATTGTCTGTTTTTTAGAGAGTTAATTTCATCTCTATGGGCAGTTGTTTGGTCTTGTACTCGATTAAGACTAGTACCCATGCTTTCTAATCTTTCTCCCATCACTGCTTGGTTGGTTCGTATATTTTCTATTCGTCCATTCGTTTCTTCCCGGACGCTCAGTATCTCTTGGTTCATCCGTTCACACTTTTCCTTGGTCTCGGATTCTACCCTTTTTATTTCGGTCACCGGTTCTTCTAGCTTCTTGTCCCATTCTTCCTGCAATTGCCGGTTGTTAATTTCCATCTTGTTATTCCACTCTTCTTTTAATGACTCTTTGTGTTCATCATCTCCAATTCTTCCGGTGTTTTTATTAAATTCTTTAGATGCGTTCTTCTCACTTCCTTTGGTTCCACTTCATTATCTTTAGTATTTTCTTTGTTTCCATTAGTTTTCTTTTCAGGTAATACTACTACTGGTTCCTCTGTTTTGTCGTTTGGTATTTCTTCTGTTTCTGGTTTGCTATAATTTTTTATTTCTTTGGGCCTATCATTTCTTAATTCTTCCCTCCACAGTTTATTATCATTTATTATTTCTTCCGTCTTCTTACTCAAATCTTCCTTCAATTTTTCTAAGTTCTTACTGAAGTCTTCCTTCATTTCCTTTCTCATTTCGTCCATTAGTTTCATCGTTTTCTTAGCATTTTCCTGCATTAATTCCCTCGTTTCCTTACCAAACTCCTTCCTTAATTCCATCATACGTTTAAGCATTTCTCGCGTCTTCTCGCCTTCTGTTTGTGTTGGTTCTTCTGGTTGTTTCTCCTGAGCCTTCCTTATTGTAGTTTCTACTTCCTCAACCGGTGTTGCTTCCTTGTCTTCCATGTTTAATTCGCCTACTTTCTCGGTTTCGGCCGCTCGTTTGCGCGATGTTTCTCGCTTCCTCATTTTCGTTTATTTCTCGTTGTTTATTTATAAATTATAATTTAATTTATCGCCTCACACGTTGGTTCGCCAATTTGTAACGATGTTGATCGGTACGTCCTTCTTATTTTAAGCCTCACGTTGGAGTCGTCAATTTGTAACGTTAATAAATGAATGAGATGAGATGAGAGGTCTCGCGAGTAAACAAGGTAACAATTTATGTTGAGAGACGAGTTCTTATGCTCCACGTAGTATGCGTCGATTTGTAACAAATTTAATATGTATGTGTAAAATTATTAAACCACACCGTTGTGTTCGTCAATCTGTAACAATTAATAATAGATATGTTGAACGGTAAATTATTTTGTATTCTGCCGCTCGCTCCCACTATGCGTGCAGTTCCAATGACGTCACTCAGAGTTGCCAACAGTTGCTCCGTCCGCTGTGCTATGTTAACTTATTTCTTAAATGAAACAGTAATAATAACGCAAATATAACACCAAACAGATATCTTCCTTGTAACGATCTTTATTCAATGAAGCATTGGTTAATTACTTCTCGTTTTTCTTTACGGTAATTACAATTGTGACAAAATTGTGTGTCTTCTTTTATCAGTTGGTATAGTAGCTAAAAATATTGTTCTGTAATCGGCCAGGCCAAAAGAATTATGCAGTTTATTATTTCTATTAAAATAAATTATCTCAGGGCGTATCTGGTTCGGGGATTACGGTTAAACAAATAATACAATTCTTAAAATCAAAATGCAAATTTCACAATATCAGGATATTACAAGGTTTTGGTGTTTAAAGTGCAAACTGGCAGTCGTGTATTGGTGACTTATTATTAGAGGTTATGACCAGTTTAGGTGCTTATTAGTTATCGTTAAAGATTTTATGGTGTTCAAAAAAGTGTGTGAAACTCAATTGGTGTTATTTTTTGAGTGTTCTTCAGTGTTGGTGTAGTATAGTGTCTATAGTTTTATTCTGTTTAATTCCTAGATATTCGTGTACACAAATGTTGGTTTTGACACATAAGATAATAACTTGTTCAAATACACCAGATCCTCTTCTTTCTTCTTCCTGGACGAAGATAGGGTCCACGTCTTCTTCGCTTCTTCTCCCCGGATCTCAATTCTTCTGTATTAAATTCTGGATGTTCCTTTATTTATTATAATGTCTTGTATTGAGTATATCAGCTTGTTTTACAAAGTCTGGTTTGTGTTTTCACTGTTTAAAATATAATTATATGAGACGTTTTATTAACGCGTCTGTATTCAATGACCGTTGTTAAAGAAGTCCCATTTTATTTATCTGAAATTTTTGGTTGCTAAGGTAAAACTTGAAATCTGGTTGGTTGATTCAGATATACATTGTCAGACAAATTCATTATTTCAATGTCTGAATTTGGTCAAAACTTTTAAATTAGTATAACTTTTCTGTACTGATTGGGAATTTAAAACTACTAGCATCATTATTTTGGTCTTAAGATTTGTGACATATAGACACCAAACATGCCTATTTTTACTTAAGAAATACTGATGTTACATTTTTGCTATTTGACTTTTTCTTAAATAACTTAAAACGGATTATTTTGATTCCAGATTTGTTGTGTATACCATTAACTACAAATCTATCCATATTTCAACATTTGTTTTACAAAATTCTAACAGTATTTCCTAAAACTTATAAAATTTGGTTTTACATGGCTTTATACAGTTTGCCATCCACAAAAACATTTGCTAATTCTTTATGTGTTCAAAAAATGTGATTACCATTATAGAACTACTATCTGTTTTGTTAGTTTTACTATTTCTTATTAATTTATAATGGTTTGTTACTTTACTGGCTATTCTGATAATAGTTCATTTATTTTAACATTGGCCTAGGTCATGGTGATTCTTTCAACACCATGTTACATATTGTTTTATTATTTAGCCTGTTGGCTTGAACCCTTATATTTAATTATAACCATTATATTGGATGTTAACCCATGAGATTTAAAAATACTCATCATCCTCTCATAATGTGAATACTTTAACAAAATTACAAACAGATTGACTTAAATATTATGCCCTCATGGCTGAGATTCTGATAAACATTAAACAGATAAACTAAATTCCAAAAAACACAAAAACTGTTTATCATCTAATAACATTAATTCTTTTCTTTTTTTCAAAATTATTTTATAGTTGGTCAACCATACTATATCAGTATTGGCCTATTTCTTTGTGTGTTTGGTACCATGTTCTAATTTTACAAATTCCATTTGGCCCATTGTTTTAAGACCTTCTGGTTAATCACATGGTTTTAACATCTTCATTGCATTCTAATAACATCATTACGTTAACAACAACAAAAACAATATACAGGGCCCGGCAGAGAAACCTGACGATTTTTGAAGTAGTTCTGTGGAGTGTAGCATGGAGCGCTGCAATCGAGCTTGCGCTCATGTGTTCGACAGCTCAAAGCATTTCAGTCGCCATGGAGCGTTGGTCAGCACAACGTCGTGCGTTAGTAGTGGAAACGTTTTTTAAAAACAATGAGTCAGTTATTGTTACGCAGCGCGCTTTTCGCAGCCATTTCAGCATTCATCGAAATGACAGTGTTCCAAGCCGCAATACCATACTGTTGTGGGTGGCGAATTTTCGGGAAACGGCCTCTGCCTTAAAGAAGATACCACCACGGAAACAGCGTACTGTTCGAACCCCGGAGAATGTTGAACGCGTGCGTCATGCTATTCGTAGGAGTCCTCGGCGATCGGCATTAAAACACGCAAGTGCCCTACAGATTTCTGACCGCTCCGTACGCAACTGCTCACACTGCAAGGGCAATCATGGATTTGAAGCGGAATATTCGGACAGAAGCGGCGGCAATCTCTCCGGAAGTTCTGCGGCGCGTAATGCACGGTTTACCGTTACGGCTCGAAGAATGTGTTGAACATGAGGGATACCATCTAAAGAATGTGATTTTCAAGAAGTAACTGGTGTACGTAAAATTCTTTGAGGTGTACTTTAATTCTGAAATAAAATATTGTTCACAAACCATTTATTCTGGTCATAATTTCACTTAGAAAACCGTCAGGTTTCTCTGCCGGACCCTGTACAATCATATCAACTTAATGTCATGCCCACATGGCTGTGACTCTAATGCACATTGAACAAATAAGCTAACTTTCATTAAACCCTAACAACTGTTTAACACATAATAATATCTCTCCTCAATCCATTTTGCTATATTATTTAATAAATTATTCGAAGTCAATTTCACATTGTTCATATAATAATAATGTGAATAGGTTATTATTCATTATTCTCTTGACAACATTATGTTCACTATTATTTACAATTAGTTGCATGTTCCATGTATCCATAATAATGTTTTGTTATATATATTTCATTATATCATTCAAATTAATAATTTACTAATGTATCATTTTACATTGTATTGTATGTTTGGGCCTATTATCCCTCAATTTGTATTTTGATTATTTTTATATTTTGATAGATTTAATAAAACCATTTGTTTACTTATAGTATTGTTACATAATGCTGTCTGTCTTCATAAGTATTATTCTTGTCATTATTTGAAATTCATGTCATTGTCGGGGTATTTTGCATCACTTTGCCTAAATATTAATTTGGGTACGGTCAGTTGTAGTACAAGTCAGTCTAAAGTAGTTATATGTTCATCTTCACTATCGTTTTGAAAGATATTTTTCTTCTTGTTTAGTTTCTTATCCATGGTCTTCATTAAATCTGGTACGATATCAAGCTATGCCAAATGTAATGTTACATACTACCCTGCCACCAAATTTGATTATTTTAATGAAATAGTATATTTTGTTGAAATTATCAATTATCTTATCTTTCATATTATCACTTGTTATTCTTTTTATGATCTGGTATACTTGTCTTTAATTATAAGTGTTCTATCCCTGGAACATGTTACCTCCCTAACAAATGAATCACCATATATTTTGGAATCAGTCGGGGGGCTCTCTTGACCTAATACCCTGCTGTCCTTATAATACATAATACATAAATAATATCGATTGCTGGAGCTATCTCATCGGTCAATCACATTTAATAATCACTAGTCTATTCACGACTAAATCAAATAAAAATAATATAATAATATATTCTTGGGATGGTTCACTCAGTTTAACTTCTCAGATCTAAATATTTCAATCCATTGATTTTTAAGATGTTTATTTTCTTGTGGCGATATTAATAACATTTTTTATTTTTAATTGGTACTATCTTCTTTCCTTCTTTATCAGTACTGCTTAATCTTCATTTTTCATTCAGTATCTTTATTCAATTAAAACGTAACAAGTATTTGTATCTATAGTTTTGTTGATTCACTCACAATCATGATAGGTTATTTGTATTAATTCGTTTCTAGTCTTGTCTTATTTTCATCGTCGATTGTCTATATTTGTCTTTTCTTATTCATTTTATAGCACTATGGTTTCTTCTGATTCATGGATGTTGCATCTTTCTTTTATATTCCAATAATAAGTTCATAATTATATTTAATAAGAGGTGCTTATTTTGTTTAGAATTTTGAAATTTATTCAAATTTGTTTATTCACTTGGTTCAAAATAACATTATCAAAATGTACTGTAAGTTGTCCTTACTATTTATTTGAATTTTGAGATTTATTCAATTCATTTATTGGGTTCATAATACATTTTTAAGGAAACTTGGTTGTATGTTCCCTTAATCATTTTCGTTTCCACATCACTAATTACATAAGTATTATTGTTGTTGTTTTTTACAACGAATTATGGTCCGTTATACAGTAATAATAGCTTTTTTGCTATTGCTTCCTTAGAACTTGGCAATTCGCGGTTTTTTAACAATACTTTGTCTCCAATCTTGTACTGGATCATTTTCTGCTGAATTATTTTGTATTTTTTCCTTCTTTTCTCCACTTGTTCATTCAGTTTGCTGTGGAATCTCACGTTGTCGAACTGGTAAGCTGGGTTGTTTGGGAAGTTGATTATTTCAATAATTTCTCGGGGTGGTAGTCTTTCATGCATTATAGTATATGGAGTATCTTGTATTGATTCATGGTATGCTAAGTTGATAAAGCTTTCTGTTTGTGTAATGTAGTCACTCCACTTCTGGTGTTTATCGAAACAATAGGTCCTGAGGATTCGGCCGACCTCCCTCAGTACTCTTTCCGCCGGGTTGCTATTTGGGTGATAGACAGATGTTTTATATGTCTTGACACCTAGATCTAACAAAGTCTCCTTCCATACCCTTCCTCGAAACTGAGTTCCGTGATCTTTAATAATTGACCTTGGTGCTCCTAACTCTGGTATGTATTGTTGGATTACTATTTGCAGAATCTTTTTTGTAGTTGCCCGATTAATGGGGTATAGTTTTGTAAATTTGGAGTAATGGTCGAACATGATTATAATAAATTTATATTGTTTTCTCCCTCCACTACGAGGTAACGGTCCACACACATCTAAAAATACTCTCTCTAATTTACCAGTTGATGTAATTGGCTGCATTATTCCTTCTGTTTTTTCATTATTGCATTTTGCCAATTGACAGATGTGGCACTGCCGAATACATTCTCTAACTCTCCTGTTGATATTCTTAATGTAAGTGTGTTCCTCAAGTGCTTTCCTTACTTTTAATGCACCCATATGCCCATATCGACTATGGTAGTCCAGTATTAATTCTGTTTCTAAAGTTTTAGGTATCACCACCTTCCATGATCCTTGGTTATTATTTGGTCTTTGCCCGTTGTTTTCATATCGGGCGTCGCGGCGACCGTTATTTCTATCCATTTCATCGCTCCTTCGTCTGTATTGGAGGAAGCTCTTCTCCTGTTCCATTTCCGCTAATAATGCCGACATCTCTTCAATGGTTTGTATTCGTCCGTTTATTCGTCCTCTCGTAATTTCTCCACCATAGTGATAAGCTAATAGCCTCACTAAACATTCGGTAGGAATCGCAGGCTCTAGATGTCTGGCTATGTTTATCTTACCAAGAAAGTATGCGGTCGGAGTTTGTTTGCCGTGTAGATCATATCGGCCCAATCCTATGTCACTCCTTATCATATGTTGTGTGGCATCAGACCAATACTTGGATTTAAATTGTTTTTGAAATCTTGAAAATTTTGTATACTCGGCCGCATCGCCGTCCACCAATTGTCATAGACTTTTCTGAACATTTCGTCCAGCATACTTCTAATTACAAACCATCTGTCTTCTCCGATTTTTGCTATTTTTTCTTCTACCCGTTCTAGGAATAGCATGGGGTTTCTCCTATAATTCTGGAAGTCGATAACTTCTCGGTTTTCCTCACATGTGGTATGGGCACCGGTACATTGTCTGTTTTTTAGAGAGTTAATTTCATCTCTATGGGCAGTTGTTTGGTTTTGTACTCGATTAAGACTAGTACCCATGCTTTCTAATCTTTCTCCCATCACTGCTTGGTTGGTTCGTATATTTTCTATTCGTCCATTCGTTTCTTCCCGGACGCTCAGTATCTCTTGGTTCATCCGCTCACACTTTTCCTTGGTCTCGGATTCTACCCTTTTTATTTCGGTCACCGGTTCTTCTAGCTTCTTGTCCCATTCTTCCTGCAATTGCCGGTTGTTAATTTCCATCTTGTTATTCCACTCTTCTTTTAATGACTCTTTGTGTTCATCATCTCCAATTCTTCCGGTGTTTTTATTAAATTCTTTAGATGCGTTCTTCTCACTTCCTTTGGTTCCACTTCATTATCTTTAGTATTTTCTTTGTTTCCATTAGTTTTCTTTTCAGGTAATACTACTACTGGTTCCTCTGTTTTGTCGTTTGGTATTTCTTCTGTTTCTGGTTTGCTATAATTTTTTATTTCTTTGGGCCTATCATTTCTTAATTCTTCCCTCCACAGTTTATTATCATTTATTATTTCTTCCGTCTTCTTACTCAAATCTTCCTTCAATTTTTCTAAGTTCTTACTGAAGTCTTCCTTCATTTCCTTTCTCATTTCGTCCATTAGTTTCATCGTTTTCTTAGCATTTTCCTGCATTAATTCCCTCGTTTCCTTACCAAACTCCTGCCTTAATTCCATCATACGTTTAAGCATTTCTCGCGTCTTCTCGCCTTCTGTTTGTGTTGGTTCTTCTGGTTGTTTCTCCTGAGCCTTCCTTATTGTAGTTTCTACTTCCTCAACCGGTGTTGCTTCCTTGTCTTCCATGTTTAATTCGCCTACTTTCTCGGTTTCGGCCGCTCGTTTGCGCGATGTTTCTCGCTTCCTCATTTTCGTTTATTTCTCGTTGTTTATTTATAAATTATAATTTAATTTATCGCCTCACACGTTGGTTCGCCAATTTGTAACGATGTTGATCGGTACGTCCTTCTTATTTTAAGCCTCACGTTGGAGTCGTCAATTTGTAACGTTAATAAATGAATGAGATGAGATGAGAGGTCTCGCGAGTAAACAAGGTAACAATTTATGTTGAGAGACGAGTTCTTATGCTCCACGTAGTATGCGTCGATTTGTAACAAATTTAATATGTATGTGTAAAATTATTAAACCACACCGTTGTGTTCGTCAATCTGTAACAATTAATAATAGATATGTTGAACGGTAAATTATTTTGTATTCTGCCGCTCGCTCCCACTATGCGTGCAGTTCCAATGACGTCACTCAGAGTTGCCAACAGTTGCTCCGTCCGCTGTGCTATGTTAACTTATTTCTTAAATGAAACAGTAATAATAACGCAAATATAACACCAAACAGATATCTTCCTTGTAACGATCTTTATTCAATGAAGCATTGGTTAATTACTTCTCGTTTTTCTTTACGGTAATTACAATTGTGACAAAATTGTGTGTCTTCTTTTATCAGTTGGTATAGTAGCTAAAAATATTGTTCTGTAATCGGCCAGGCCAAAAGAATTATGCAGTTTATTATTTCTATTAAAATAAATTATCTCAGGGCGTATCTGGTTCGGGGATTACGGTTAAACAAATAATACAATTCTTAAAATCAAAATACAAATTTCACAATATCAGGATATTACAAGGTTTTGGTGTTTAAAGTGCAAACTGGCAGTCGTGTATTGGTGACTTATTATTAGAGGTTATGACCAGTTTAGGTGCTTATTAGTTATCGTTAAAGATTTTATGGTGTTCAAAAAAGTGTGTGAAACTCAATTGGTGTTATTTTTTGAGTGTTCTTCAGTGTTGGTGTAGTATAGTGTCTGTAGTTTTATTCTGTTTAATTCCTAGATATTCGTGTACACAAATGTTGGTTTTGACACATAAGATAATAACTTGTTCAAATACACCAGATCCTCTTCTTTCTTCTTCCTGGACGAAGATAGGGTCCACGTCTTCTTCGCTTCTTCTCCCCGGATCTCAATTCTTCTGTATTAAATTCTGGATGTTCCTTTATTTATTATAATATCTTGTATTGAGTATATCAGCTTGTTTTACAAAGTCTGGTTTGTGTTTTCACTGTTTAAAATATAATTATATGAGACGTTTTATTAACGCGTCTGTATTCAATGACCGTTGTTAAAGAAGTCCCATTTTATTTATCTGAAATTTTTGGTTGCTAAGGTAAAACTTGAAATCTGGTTGGTTGATTCAGATATACATTGTCAGACAAATTCATTATTTCAATGTCTGAATTTGGTCAAAACTTTTAAATTAGTATAACTTTTCTGTACTGATTGGGAATTTAAAACTACTAGCATCATTATTTTGGTCTTAAGATTTGTGACATATAGACACCAAACATGCCTATTTTTACTTAAGAAATACTGATGTTACAGTTTTGCTATTTGACTTTTTCTTAAATAACTTAAAACGGATTATTTTGATTCCAGATTTGTTGTGTATACCATTAACTACAAATCTATCCATATTTCAACATTTGTTTTACAAAATTCTAACAGTATTTCCTAAAACTTATAAAATTTGGTTTTACATGGCTTTATACAGTTTGCCATCCACAAAAACATTTGCTAATTCTTTATGTGTTCAAAAAATGTGATTACCATTATAGAACTACTATCTGTTTTGTTAGTTTTACTATTTCTTATTAATTTATAATGGTTTGTTACTTTACTGGCTATTCTGATAATAGTTCATTTATTTTAACATTGGCCTAGGTCATGGTGATTCTTTCAACACCATGTTACATATTGTTTTATTATTTAGCCTGTTGGCTTGAACCCTTATATTTAATTATAACCATTATATTGGATGTTAACCCATGAGATTTAAAAATACTCATCATCCTCTCATAATGTGAATACTTTAACAAAATTACAAACAGATTGACTTAAATATTATGCCCTCATGGCTGAGATTCTGATAAACATTAAACAGATAAACTAAATTCCAAAAAACACAAAAACTGTTTATCATCTAATAACATTAATTCTTTTCTTTTTTTCAAAATTATTTTATAGTTGGTCAACCATACTATATCAGTATTGGCCTATTTCTTTGTGTGTTTGGTACCATGTTCTAATTTTACAAATTCCATTTGGCCCATTGTTTTAAGACCTTCTGGTTAATCACATGGTTTTAACATCTTCATTGCATTCTAATAACATCATTACGTTAACAACAACAAAAACAATATACAGGGCCCGGCAGAGAAACCTGACGATTTTTGAAGTAGTTCTGTGGAGTGTAGCATGGAGCGCTGCAATCGAGCTTGCGCTCATGTGTTCGACAGCTCAAAGCATTTCAGTCGCCATGGAGCGTTGGTCAGCACAACGTCGTGCGTTAGTAGTGGAAACGTTTTTTAAAAACAATGAGTCAGTTATTGTTACGCAGCGCGCTTTTCGCAGCCATTTCAGCATTCATCGAAATGACAGTGTTCCAAGCCGCAATACCATACTGTTGTGGGTGGCGAATTTTCGGGAAACGGCCTCTGCCTTAAAGAAGATACCACCACGGAAACAGCGTACTGTTCGAACCCCGGAGAATGTTGAACGCGTGCGTCATGCTATTCGTAGGAGTCCTCGGCGATCGGCATTAAAACACGCAAGTGCCCTACAGATTTCTGACCGCTCCGTACGCAACTGCTCACACTGCAAGGGCAATCATGGATTTGAAGCGGAATATTCGGACAGAAGCGGCGGCAATCTCTCCGGAAGTTCTGCGGCGCGTAATGCACGGTTTACCGTTACGGCTCGAAGAATGTGTTGAACATGAGGGATACCATCTAAAGAATGTGATTTTCAAGAAGTAACTGGTGTACGTAAAATTCTTTGAGGTGTACTTTAATTCTGAAATAAAATATTGTTCACAAACCATTTATTCTGGTCATAATTTCACTTAGAAAACCGTCAGGTTTCTCTGCCGGACCCTGTACAATCATATCAACTTAATGTCATGCCCACATGGCTGTGACTCTAATGCACATTGAACAAATAAGCTAACTTTCATTAAACCCTAACAACTGTTTAACACATAATAATATCTCTCCTCAATCCATTTTGCTATATTATTTAATAAATTATTCGAAGTCAATTTCACATTGTTCATATAATAATAATGTGAATAGGTTATTATTCATTATTCTCTTGACAACATTATGTTCACTATTATTTACAATTAGTTGCATGTTCCATGTATCCATAATAATGTTTTGTTATATATATTTCATTATATCATTCAAATTAATAATTTACTAATGTATCATTTTACATTGTATTGTATGTTTGGGCCTATTATCCCTCAATTTGTATTTTGATTATTTTTATATTTTGATAGATTTAATAAAACCATTTGTTTACTTATAGTATTGTTACATAATGCTGTCTGTCTTCATAAGTATTATTCTTGTCATTATTTGAAATTCATGTCATTGTCGGGGTATTTTGCATCACTTTGCCTAAATATTAATTTGGGTACGGTCAGTTGTAGTACAAGTCAGTCTAAAGTAGTTATATGTTCATCTTCACTATCGTTTTGAAAGATATTTTTCTTCTTGTTTAGTTTCTTATCCATGGTCTTCATTAAATCTGGTACGATATCAAGCTATGCCAAATGTAATGTTACATACTACCCTGCCACCAAATTTGATTATTTTAATGAAATAGTATATTTTGTTGAAATTATCAATTATCTTATCTTTCATATTATCACTTGTTATTCTTTTTATGATCTGGTATACTTGTCTTTAATTATAAGTGTTCTATCCCTGGAACATGTTACCTCCCTAACAAATGAATCACCATATATTTTGGAATCAGTCGGGGGGCTCTCTTGACCTAATACCCTGCTGTCCTTATAATACATAATACATAAATAATATCGATTGCTGGAGCTATCTCATCGGTCAATCACATTTAATAATCACTAGTCTATTCACGACTAAATCAAATAAAAATAATATAATAATATATTCTTGGGATGGTTCACTCAGTTTAACTTCTCAGATCTAAATATTTCAATCCATTGATTTTTAAGATGTTTATTTTCTTGTGGCGATATTAATAACATTTTTTATTTTTAATTGGTACTATCTTCTTTCCTTCTTTATCAGTACTGCTTAATCTTCATTTTTCATTCAGTATCTTTATTCAATTAAAACGTAACAAGTATTTGTATCTATAGTTTTGTTGATTCACTCACAATCATGATAGGTTATTTGTATTAATTCGTTTCTAGTCTTGTCTTATTTTCATCGTCGATTGTCTATATTTGTCTTTTCTTATTCATTTTATAGCACTATGGTTTCTTCTGATTCATGAATGTTGCATCTTTCTTTTATATTCCAATAATAAGTTCATAATTATATTTAATAAGAGGTGCTTATTTTGTTTAGAATTTTGAAATTTATTCAAATTTGTTTATTCACTTGGTTCAAAATAACATTATCAAAATGTACTGTAAGTTGTCCTTACTATTTATTTGAATTTTGAGATTTATTCAATTCATTTATTGGGTTCATAATACATTTTTAAGGAAACTTGGTTGTATGTTCCCTTAATCATTTTCGTTTCCACATCACTAATTACATAAGTATTATTGTTGTTGTTTTTTACAACGAATTATGGTCCGTTATACAGTAATAATAGCTTTTTTGCTATTGCTTCCTTAGAACTTGGCAATTCGCGGTTTTTTAACAATACTTTGTCTCCAATCTTGTACTGGATCATTTTCTGCTGAATTATTTTGTATTTTTTCCTTCTTTTCTCCACTTGTTCATTCAGTTTGCTGTGGAATCTCACGTTGTCGAACTGGTAAGCTGGGTTGTTTGGGAAGTTGATTATTTCAATAATTTCTCGGGGTGGTAGTCTTTCATGCATTATAGTATATGGAGTATCTTGTATTGATTCATGGTATGCTAAGTTGATAAAGCTTTCTGTTTGTGTAATGTAGTCACTCCACTTCTGGTGTTTATCGAAACAATAGGTCCTGAGGATTCGGCCGACCTCCCTCAGTACTCTTTCCGCCGGGTTGCTATTTGGGTGATAGACAGATGTTTTATATGTCTTGACACCTAGATCTAACAAAGTCTCCTTCCATACCCTTCCTCGAAACTGAGTTCCGTGATCTTTAATAATTGACCTTGGTGCTCCTAACTCTGGTATGTATTGTTGGATTACTATTTGCAGAATCTTTTTTGTAGTTGCCCGATTAATGGGGTATAGTTTTGTAAATTTGGAGTAATGGTCGAACATGATTATAATAAATTTATATTGTTTTCTCCCTCCACTACGAGGTAACGGTCCACACACATCTAAAAATACTCTCTCTAATTTACCAGTTGATGTAATTGGCTGCATTATTCCTTCTGTTTTTTCATTATTGCATTTTGCCAATTGACAGATGTGGCACTGCCGAATACATTCTCTAACTCTCCTGTTGATATTCTTAATGTAAGTGTGTTCCTCAAGTGCTTTCCTTACTTTTAATGCACCCATATGCCCATATCGACTATGGTAGTCCAGTATTAATTCTGTTTCTAAAGTTTTAGGTATCACCACCTTCCATGATCCTTGGTTATTATTTGGTCTTTGCCCGTTGTTTTCATATCGGGCGTCGCGGCGACCGTTATTTCTATCCATTTCATCGCTCCTTCGTCTGTATTGGAGGAAGCTCTTCTCCTGTTCCATTTCCGCTAATAATGCCGACATCTCTTCAATGGTTTGTATTCGTCCGTTTATTCGTCCTCTCGTAATTTCTCCACCATAGTGATAAGCTAATAGCCTCACTAAACATTCGGTAGGAATCGCAGGCTCTAGATGTCTGGCTATGTTTATCTTACCAAGAAAGTATGCGGTCGGAGTTTGTTTGCCGTGTAGATCATATCGGCCCAATCCTATGTCACTCCTTATCATATGTTGTGTGGCATCAGACCAATACTTGGATTTAAATTGTTTTTGAAATCTTGAAAATTTTGTATACTCGGCCGCATCGCCGTCCACCAATTGTCATAGACTTTTCTGAACTTTTCGTCCAGCATACTTCTAATTACAAACCATCTGTCTTCTCCGATTTTTGCTATTTTTTCTTCTACCCGTTCTAGGAATAGCATGGGGTTTCTCCTATAATTCTGGAAGTCGATAACTTCTCGGTTTTCCTCACATGTGGTATGGGCACCGGTACATTGTCTGTTTTTTAGAGAGTTAATTTCATCTCTATGGGCAGTTGTTTGGTTTTGTACTCGATTAAGACTAGTACCCATGCTTTCTAATCTTTCTCCCATCACTGCTTGGTTGGTTCGTATATTTTCTATTCGTCCATTCGTTTCTTCCCGGACGCTCAGTATCTCTTGGTTCATCCGCTCACACTTTTCCTTGGTCTCGGATTCTACCCTTTTTATTTCGGTCACCGGTTCTTCTAGCTTCTTGTCCCATTCTTCCTGCAATTGCCGGTTGTTAATTTCCATCTTGTTATTCCACTCTTCTTTTAATGACTCTTTGTGTTCATCATCTCCAATTCTTCCGGTGTTTTTATTAAATTCTTTAGATGCGTTCTTCTCACTTCCTTTGGTTCCACTTCATTATCTTTAGTATTTTCTTTGTTTCCATTAGTTTTCTTTTCAGGTAATACTACTACTGGTTCCTCTGTTTTGTCGTTTGGTATTTCTTCTGTTTCTGGTTTGCTATAATTTTTTATTTCTTTGGGCCTATCATTTCTTAATTCTTCCCTCCACAGTTTATTATCATTTATTATTTCTTCCGTCTTCTTACTCAAATCTTCCTTCAATTTTTCTAAGCTCTTACTGAAGTCTTCCTTCATTTCCTTTCTCATTTCGTCCATTAGTTTCATCGTTTTCTTAGCATTTTCCTGCATTAATTCCCTCGTTTCCTTACCAAACTCCTGCCTTAATTCCATCATACGTTTAAGCATTTCTCGCGTCTTCTCGCCTTCTGTTTGTGTTGGTTCTTCTGGTTGTTTCTCCTGAGCCTTCCTTATTGTAGTTTCTACTTCCTCAACCGGTGTTGCTTCCTTGTCTTCCATGTTTAATTCGCCTACTTTCTCGGTTTCGGCCGCTCGTTTGCGCGATGTTTCTCGCTTCCTCATTTTCGTTTATTTCTCGTTGTTTATTTATAAATTATAATTTAATTTATCGCCTCACACGTTGGTTCGCCAATTTGTAACGATGTTGATCGGTACGTCCTTCTTATTTTAAGCCTCACGTTGGAGTCGTCAATTTGTAACGTTAATAAATGAATGAGATGAGATGAGAGGTCTCGCGAGTAAACAAGGTAACAATTTATGTTGAGAGACGAGTTCTTATGCTCCACGTAGTATGCGTCGATTTGTAACAAATTTAATATGTATGTGTAAAATTATTAAACCACACCGTTGTGTTCGTCAATCTGTAACAATTAATAATAGATATGTTGAACGGTAAATTATTTTGTATTCTGCCGCTCGCTCCCACTATGCGTGCAGTTCCAATGACGTCACTCAGAGTTGCCAACAGTTGCTCCGTCCGCTGTGCTATGTTAACTTATTTCTTAAATGAAACAGTAATAATAACGCAAATATAACACCAAACAGATATCTTCCTTGTAACGATCTTTATTCAATGAAGCATTGGTTAATTACTTCTCGTTTTTCTTTACGGTAATTACAATTGTGACAAAATTGTGTGTCTTCTTTTATCAGTTGGTATAGTAGCTAAAAATATTGTTCTGTAATCGGCCAGGCCAAAAGAATTATGCAGTTTATTATTTCTATTAAAATAAATTATCTCAGGGCGTATCTGGTTCGGGGATTACGGTTAAACAAATAATACAATTCTTAAAATCAAAATACAAATTTCACAATATCAGGATATTACAAGGTTTTGGTGTTTAAAGTGCAAACTGGCAGTCGTGTATTGGTGACTTATTATTAGAGGTTATGACCAGTTTAGGTGCTTATTAGTTATCGTTAAAGATTTTATGGTGTTCAAAAAAGTGTGTGAAACTCAATTGGTGTTATTTTTTGAGTGTTCTTCAGTGTTGGTGTAGTATAGTGTCTGTAGTTTTATTCTGTTTAATTCCTAGATATTCGTGTACACAAATGTTGGTTTTGACACATAAGATAATAACTTGTTCAAATACACCAGATCCTCTTCTTTCTTCTTCCTGGACGAAGATAGGGTCCACGTCTTCTTCGCTTCTTCTCCCCGGATCTCAATTCTTCTGTATTAAATTCTGGATGTTCCTTTATTTATTATAATATCTTGTATTGAGTATATCAGCTTGTTTTACAAAGTCTGGTTTGTGTTTTCACTGTTTAAAATATAATTATATGAGACGTTTTATTAACGCGTCTGTATTCAATGACCGTTGTTAAAGAAGTCCCATTTTATTTATCTGAAATTTTTGGTTGCTAAGGTAAAACTTGAAATCTGGTTGGTTGATTCAGATATACATTGTCAGACAAATTCATTATTTCAATGTCTGAATTTGGTCAAAACTTTTAAATTAGTATAACTTTTCTGTACTGATTGGGAATTTAAAACTACTAGCATCATTATTTTGGTCTTAAGATTTGTGACATATAGACACCAAACATGCCTATTTTTACTTAAGAAATACTGATGTTACATTTTTGCTATTTGACTTTTTCTTAAATAACTTAAAACGGATTATTTTGATTCCAGATTTGTTGTGTATACCATTAACTACAAATCTATCCATATTTCAACATTTGTTTTACAAAATTCTAACAGTATTTCCTAAAACTTATAAAATTTGGTTTTACATGGCTTTATACAGTTTGCCATCCACAAAAACATTTGCTAATTCTTTATGTGTTCAAAAAATGTGATTACCATTATAGAACTACTATCTATTTTGTTAGTTTTACTATTTCTTATTAATTTATAATGGTTTGTTACTTTACTGGCTATTCTGATAATAGTTCATTTATTTTAACATTGGCCTAGGTCATGGTGATTCTTTCAACACCATGTTACATATTGTTTTATTATTTAGCCTGTTGGCTTGAACCCTTATATTTAATTATAACCATTATATTGGATGTTAACCCATGAGATTTAAAAATACTCATCATCCTCTCATAATGTGAATACTTTAACAAAATTACAAACAGATTGACTTAAATATTATGCCCTCATGGCTGAGATTCTGATAAACATTAAACAGATAAACTAAATTCCAAAAAACACAAAAACTGTTTATCATCTAATAACATTAATTCTTTTCTTTTTTTCAAAATTATTTTATAGTTGGTCAACCATACTATATCAGTATTGGCCTATTTCTTTGTGTGTTTGGTACCATGTTCTAATTTTACAAATTCCATTTGGCCCATTGTTTTAAGACCTTCTGGTTAATCACATGGTTTTAACATCTTCATTGCATTCTAATAACATCATTACGTTAACAACAACAAAAACAATATACAGGGCCCGGCAGAGAAACCTGACGATTTTTGAAGTAGTTCTGTGGAGTGTAGCATGGAGCGCTGCAATCGAGCTTGCGCTCATGTGTTCGACAGCTCAAAGCATTTCAGTCGCCATGGAGCGTTGGTCAGCACAACGTCGTGCGTTAGTAGTGGAAACGTTTTTTAAAAACAATGAGTCAGTTATTGTTACGCAGCGCGCTTTTCGCAGCCATTTCAGCATTCATCGAAATGACAGTGTTCCAAGCCGCAATACCATACTGTTGTGGGTGGCGAATTTTCGGGAAACGGCCTCTGCCTTAAAGAAGATACCACCACGGAAACAGCGTACTGTTCGAACCCCGGAGAATGTTGAACGCGTGCGTCATGCTATTCGTAGGAGTCCTCGGCGATCGGCATTAAAACACGCAAGTGCCCTACAGATTTCTGACCGCTCCGTACGCAACTGCTCACACTGCAAGGGCAATCATGGATTTGAAGCGGAATATTCGGACAGAAGCGGCGGCAATCTCTCCGGAAGTTCTGCGGCGCGTAATGCACGGTTTACCGTTACGGCTCGAAGAATGTGTTGAACATGAGGGATACCATCTAAAGAATGTGATTTTCAAGAAGTAACTGGTGTACGTAAAATTCTTTGAGGTGTACTTTAATTCTGAAATAAAATATTGTTCACAAACCATTTATTCTGGTCATAATTTCACTTAGAAAACCGTCAGGTTTCTCTGCCGGACCCTGTACAATCATATCAACTTAATGTCATGCCCACATGGCTGTGACTCTAATGCACATTGAACAAATAAGCTAACTTTCATTAAACCCTAACAACTGTTTAACACATAATAATATCTCTCCTCAATCCATTTTGCTATATTATTTAATAAATTATTCGAAGTCAATTTCACATTGTTCATATAATAATAATGTGAATAGGTTATTATTCATTATTCTCTTGACAACATTATGTTCACTATTATTTACAATTAGTTGCATGTTCCATGTATCCATAATAATGTTTTGTTATATATATTTCATTATATCATTCAAATTAATAATTTACTAATGTATCATTTTACATTGTATTGTATGTTTGGGCCTATTATCCCTCAATTTGTATTTTGATTATTTTTATATTTTGATAGATTTAATAAAACCATTTGTTTACTTATAGTATTGTTACATAATGCTGTCTGTCTTCATAAGTATTATTCTTGTCATTATTTGAAATTCATGTCATTGTCGGGGTATTTTGCATCACTTTGCCTAAATATTAATTTGGGTACGGTCAGTTGTAGTACAAGTCAGTCTAAAGTAGTTATATGTTCATCTTCACTATCGTTTTGAAAGATATTTTTCTTCTTGTTTAGTTTCTTATCCATGGTCTTCATTAAATCTGGTACGATATCAAGCTATGCCAAATGTAATGTTACATACTACCCTGCCACCAAATTTGATTATTTTAATGAAATAGTATATTTTGTTGAAATTATCAATTATCTTATCTTTCATATTATCACTTGTTATTCTTTTTATGATCTGGTATACTTGTCTTTAATTATAAGTGTTCTATCCCTGGAACATGTTACCTCCCTAACAAATGAATCACCATATATTTTGGAATCAGTCGGGGGGCTCTCTTGACCTAATACCCTGCTGTCCTTATAATACATAATACATAAATAATATCGATTGCTGGAGCTATCTCATCGGTCAATCACATTTAATAATCACTAGTCTATTCACGACTAAATCAAATAAAAATAATATAATAATATATTCTTGGGATGGTTCACTCAGTTTAACTTCTCAGATCTAAATATTTCAATCCATTGATTTTTAAGATGTTTATTTTCTTGTGGCGATATTAATAACATTTTTTATTTTTAATTGGTACTATCTTCTTTCCTTCTTTATCAGTACTGCTTAATCTTCATTTTTCATTCACTATCTTTATTCAATTAAAACGTAACAAGTATTTGTATCTATAGTTTTGTTGATTCTCTCACAATCATGATAGGTTATTTGTAGTAATTCGTTTCTAGTCTTGTCTTATTTTCATCGTCGATTGTCTATATTTGTCTTTTCTTATTCATTTTATAGCACTATGGTTTCTTCTGATTCATGGATGTTGCATCTTTCTTTTATATTCCAATAATAAGTTCATAATTATATTTAATAAGAGGTGCTTATTTTGTTTAGAATTTTGAAATTTATTCAAATTTGTTTATTCACTTGGTTCAAAATAACATTATCAAAATGTACTGTAAGTTGTCCTTACTATTTATTTGAATTTTGAGATTTATTCAATTCATTTATTGGGTTCATAATACATTTTTAAGGAAACTTGGTTGTATGTTCCCTTAATCATTTTCGTTTCCACATCACTAATTACATAAGTATTATTGTTATTGTTTTTTACAACGACATATGGTCCGTTATACAGTAATAATAGCTTTTTTGCTATTCCTTCCTTAGAACTTGGCAATTCGCGGTTTTTTAACAATACTTTGTCTCCAATCTTGTACTGGATCATTTTCTGCTGAATTATTTTGTATTTTTTCCTTCTTTTCTCCACTTGTTCATTCAGTTTGCTGTGGAATCTCACGTTGTCGAACTGGTAAGCTGGGTTGTTTGGGAAGTTGATTATTTCAATAATTTCTCGGGGTGGTAGTCTTTCATGCATTATAGTATATGGAGTATCTTGTATTGATTCATGGTATGCTAAGTTGATAAAGCTTTCTGTTTGTGTAATGTAGTCACTCCACTTCTGGTGTTTATCGAAACAATAGGTCCTGAGGATTCGGCCGACCTCCCTCAGTACTCTTTCCGCCGGGTTGCTATTTGGGTGATAGACAGATGTTTTATATGTCTTGACACCTAGATCTAACAAAGTCTCCTTCCATACCCTTCCTCGAAACTGAGTTCCGTGATCTTTAATAATTGACCTTGGTGCTCCTAACTCTGGTATGTATTGTTGGATTACTATTTGCAGAATCTTTTTTGTAGTTGCCCGATTAATGGGGTATAGTTTTGTAAATTTGGAGTAATGGTCGAACATGATTATAATAAATTTATATTGTTTTCTCCCTCCACTACGAGGTAACGGTCCACACACATCTAAAAATACTCTCTCTAATTTACCAGTTGATGTAATTGGCTGCATTATTCCTTCTGTTTTTTCATTATTGCATTTTGCCAATTGACAGATGTGGCACTGCCGAATACATTCTCTAACTCTCCTGTTGATATTCTTAATGTAAGTGTGTTCCTCAAGTGCTTTCCTTACTTTTAATGCACCCATATGCCCATATCGACTATGGTAGTCCAGTATTAATTCTGTTTCTAAAGTTTTAGGTATCACCACCTTCCATGATCCTTGGTTATTATTTGGTCTTTGCCCGTTGTTTTCATATCGGGCGTCGCGGCGACCGTTATTTCTATCCATTTCATCGCTCCTTCGTCTGTATTGGAGGAAGCTCTTCTCCTGTTCCATTTCCGCTAATAATGCCGACATCTCTTCAATGGTTTGTATTCGTCCGTTTATTCGTCCTCTCGTAATTTCTCCACCATAGTGATAAGCTAATAGCCTCACTAAACATTCGGTAGGAATCGCAGGCTCTAGATGTCTGGCTATGTTTATCTTACCAAGAAAGTATGCGGTCGGAGTTTGTTTGCCGTGTAGATCATATCGGCCCAATCCTATGTCACTCCTTATCATATGTTGTGTGGCATCAGACCAATACTTGGATTTAAATTGTTTTTGAAATCTTGAAAATTTTGTATACTCGGCCGCATCGCCGTCCACCAATTGTCATAGACTTTTCTGAACATTTCGTCCAGCATACTTCTAATTACAAACCATCTGTCTTCTCCGATTTTTGCTATTTTTTCTTCTACCCGTTCTAGGAATAGCATGGGGTTTCTCCTATAATTCTGGAAGTCGATAACTTCTCGGTTTTCCTCACATGTGGTATGGGCACCGGTACATTGTCTGTTTTTTAGAGAGTTAATTTCATCTCTATGGGCAGTTGTTTGGTTTTGTACTCGATTAAGACTAGTACCCATGCTTTCTAATCTTTCTCCCATCACTGCTTGGTTGGTTCGTATATTTTCTATTCGTCCATTCGTTTCTTCCCGGACGCTCAGTATCTCTTGGTTCATCCGCTCACACTTTTCCTTGGTCTCGGATTCTACCCTTTTTATTTCGGTCACCGGTTCTTCTAGCTTCTTGTCCCATTCTTCCTGCAATTGCCGGTTGTTAATTTCCATCTTGTTATTCCACTCTTCTTTTAATGACTCTTTGTGTTCATCATCTCCAATTCTTCCGGTGTTTTTATTAAATTCTTTAGATGCGTTCTTCTCACTTCCTTTGGTTCCACTTCATTATCTTTAGTATTTTCTTTGTTTCCATTAGTTTTCTTTTCAGGTAATACTACTACTGGTTCCTCTGTTTTGTCGTTTGGTATTTCTTCTGTTTCTGGTTTGCTATAATTTTTTATTTCTTTGGGCCTATCATTTCTTAATTCTTCCCTCCACAGTTTATTATCATTTATTATTTCTTCCGTCTTCTTACTCAAATCTTCCTTCAATTTTTCTAAGTTCTTACTGAAGTCTTCCTTCATTTCCTTTCTCATTTCGTCCATTAGTTTCATCGTTTTCTTAGCATTTTCCTGCATTAATTCCCTCGTTTCCTTACCAAACTCCTGCCTTAATTCCATCATACGTTTAAGCATTTCTCGCGTCTTCTCGCCTTCTGTTTGTGTTGGTTCTTCTGGTTGTTTCTCCTGAGCCTTCCTTATTGTAGTTTCTACTTCCTCAACCGGTGTTGCTTCCTTGTCTTCCATGTTTAATTCGCCTACTTTCTCGGTTTCGGCCGCTCGTTTGCGCGATGTTTCTCGCTTCCTCATTTTCGTTTATTTCTCGTTGTTTATTTATAAATTATAATTTAATTTATCGCCTCACACGTTGGTTCGCCAATTTGTAACGATGTTGATCGGTACGTCCTTCTTATTTTAAGCCTCACGTTGGAGTCGTCAATTTGTAACGTTAATAAATGAATGAGATGAGATGAGAGGTCTCGCGAGTAAACAAGGTAACAATTTATGTTGAGAGACGAGTTCTTATGCTCCACGTAGTATGCGTCGATTTGTAACAAATTTAATATGTATGTGTAAAATTATTAAACCACACCGTTGTGTTCGTCAATCTGTAACAATTAATAATAGATATGTTGAACGGTAAATTATTTTGTATTCTGCCGCTCGCTCCCACTATGCGTGCAGTTCCAATGACGTCACTCAGAGTTGCCAACAGTTGCTCCGTCCGCTGTGCTATGTTAACTTATTTCTTAAATGAAACAGTAATAATAACGCAAATATAACACCAAACAGATATCTTCCTTGTAACGATCTTTATTCAATGAAGCATTGGTTAATTACTTCTCGTTTTTCTTTACGGTAATTACAATTGTGACAAAATTGTGTGTCTTCTTTTATCAGTTGGTATAGTAGCTAAAAATATTGTTCTGTAATCGGCCAGGCCAAAAGAATTATGCAGTTTATTATTTCTATTAAAATAAATTATCTCAGGGCGTATCTGGTTCGGGGATTACGGTTAAACAAATAATACAATTCTTAAAATCAAAATACAAATTTCACAATATCAGGATATTACAAGGTTTTGGTGTTTAAAGTGCAAACTGGCAGTCGTGTATTGGTGACTTATTATTAGAGGTTATGACCAGTTTAGGTGCTTATTAGTTATCGTTAAAGATTTTATGGTGTTCAAAAAAGTGTGTGAAACTCAATTGGTGTTATTTTTTGAGTGTTCTTCAGTGTTGGTGTAGTATAGTGTCTGTAGTTTTATTCTGTTTAATTCCTAGATATTCGTGTACACAAATGTTGGTTTTGACACATAAGATAATAACTTGTTCAAATACACCAGATCCTCTTCTTTCTTCTTCCTGGACGAAGATAGGGTCCACGTCTTCTTCGCTTCTTCTCCCCGGATCTCAATTCTTCTGTATTAAATTCTGGATGTTCCTTTATTTATTATAATATCTTGTATTGAGTATATCAGCTTGTTTTACAAAGTCTGGTTTGTGTTTTCACTGTTTAAAATATAATTATATGAGACGTTTTATTAACGCGTCTGTATTCAATGACCGTTGTTAAAGAAGTCCCATTTTATTTATCTGAAATTTTTGGTTGCTAAGGTAAAACTTGAAATCTGGTTGGTTGATTCAGATATACATTGTCAGACAAATTCATTATTTCAATGTCTGAATTTGGTCAAAACTTTTAAATTAGTATAACTTTTCTGTACTGATTGGGAATTTAAAACTACTAGCATCATTATTTTGGTCTTAAGATTTGTGACATATAGACACCAAACATGCCTATTTTTACTTAAGAAATACTGATGTTACATTTTTGCTATTTGACTTTTTCTTAAATAACTTAAAACGGATTATTTTGATTCCAGATTTGTTGTGTATACCATTAACTACAAATCTATCCATATTTCAACATTTGTTTTACAAAATTCTAACAGTATTTCCTAAAACTTATAAAATTTGGTTTTACATGGCTTTATACAGTTTGCCATCCACAAAAACATTTGCTAATTCTTTATGTGTTCAAAAATGTGATTACCATTATAGAACTACTATCTATTTTGTTAGTTTTACTATTTCTTATTAATTTATAATGGTTTGTTACTTTACTGGCTATTCTGATAATAGTTCATTTATTTTAACATTGGCCTAGGTCATGGTGATTCTTTCAACACCATGTTACATATTGTTTTATTATTTAGCCTGTTGGCTTGAACCCTTATATTTAATTATAACCATTATATTGGATGTTAACCCATGAGATTTAAAAATACTCATCATCCTCTCATAATGTGAATACTTTAACAAAATTACAAACAGATTGACTTAAATATTATGCCCTCATGGCTGAGATTCTGATAAACATTAAACAGATAAACTAAATTCCAAAAAACACAAAAACTGTTTATCATCTAATAACATTAATTCTTTTCTTTTTTTCAAAATTATTTTATAGTTGGTCAACCATACTATATCAGTATTGGCCTATTTCTTTGTGTGTTTGGTACCATGTTCTAATTTTACAAATTCCATTTGGCCCATTGTTTTAAGACCTTCTGGTTAATCACATGGTTTTAACATCTTCATTGCATTCTAATAACATCATTACGTTAACAACAACAAAAACAATATACAGGGCCCGGCAGAGAAACCTGACGATTTTTGAAGTAGTTCTGTGGAGTGTAGCATGGAGCGCTGCAATCGAGCTTGCGCTCATGTGTTCGACAGCTCAAAGCATTTCAGTCGCCATGGAGCGTTGGTCAGCACAACGTCGTGCGTTAGTAGTGGAAACGTTTTTTAAAAACAATGAGTCAGTTATTGTTACGCAGCGCGCTTTTCGCAGCCATTTCAGCATTCATCGAAATGACAGTGTTCCAAGCCGCAATACCATACTGTTGTGGGTGGCGAATTTTCGGGAAACGGCCTCTGCCTTAAAGAAGATACCACCACGGAAACAGCGTACTGTTCGAACCCCGGAGAATGTTGAACGCGTGCGTCATGCTATTCGTAGGAGTCCTCGGCGATCGGCATTAAAACACGCAAGTGCCCTACAGATTTCTGACCGCTCCGTACGCAACTGCTCACACTGCAAGGGCAATCATGGATTTGAAGCGGAATATTCGGACAGAAGCGGCGGCAATCTCTCCGGAAGTTCTGCGGCGCGTAATGCACGGTTTACCGTTACGGCTCGAAGAATGTGTTGAACATGAGGGATACCATCTAAAGAATGTGATTTTCAAGAAGTAACTGGTGTACGTAAAATTCTTTGAGGTGTACTTTAATTCTGAAATAAAATATTGTTCACAAACCATTTATTCTGGTCATAATTTCACTTAGAAAACCGTCAGGTTTCTCTGCCGGACCCTGTACAATCATATCAACTTAATGTCATGCCCACATGGCTGTGACTCTAATGCACATTGAACAAATAAGCTAACTTTCATTAAACCCTAACAACTGTTTAACACATAATAATATCTCTCCTCAATCCATTTTGCTATATTATTTAATAAATTATTCGAAGTCAATTTCACATTGTTCATATAATAATAATGTGAATAGGTTATTATTCATTATTCTCTTGACAACATTATGTTCACTATTATTTACAATTAGTTGCATGTTCCATGTATCCATAATAATGTTTTGTTATATATATTTCATTATATCATTCAAATTAATAATTTACTAATGTATCATTTTACATTGTATTGTATGTTTGGGCCTATTATCCCTCAATTTGTATTTTGATTATTTTTATATTTTGATAGATTTAATAAAACCATTTGTTTACTTATAGTATTGTTACATAATGCTGTCTGTCTTCATAAGTATTATTCTTGTCATTATTTGAAATTCATGTCATTGTCGGGGTATTTTGCATCACTTTGCCTAAATATTAATTTGGGTACGGTCAGTTGTAGTACAAGTCAGTCTAAAGTAGTTATATGTTCATCTTCACTATCGTTTTGAAAGATATTTTTCTTCTTGTTTAGTTTCTTATCCATGGTCTTCATTAAATCTGGTACGATATCAAGCTATGCCAAATGTAATGTTACATACTACCCTGCCACCAAATTTGATTATTTTAATGAAATAGTATATTTTGTTGAAATTATCAATTATCTTATCTTTCATATTATCACTTGTTATTCTTTTTATGATCTGGTATACTTGTCTTTAATTATAAGTGTTCTATCCCTGGAACATGTTACCTCCCTAACAAATGAATCACCATATATTTTGGAATCAGTCGGGGGGCTCTCTTGACCTAATACCCTGCTGTCCTTATAATACATAATACATAAATAATATCGATTGCTGGAGCTATCTCATCGGTCAATCACATTTAATAATCACTAGTCTATTCACGACTAAATCAAATAAAAATAATATAATAATATATTCTTGGGATGGTTCACTCAGTTTAACTTCTCAGATCTAAATATTTCAATCCATTGATTTTTAAGATGTTTATTTTCTTGTGGCGATATTAATAACATTTTTTATTTTTAATTGGTACTATCTTCTTTCCTTCTTTATCAGTACTGCTTACTCTTCATTTTTCATTCACTATCTTTATTCAATTAAAACGTAACAAGTATTTGTATCTATAGTTTTGTTGATTCTCTCACAATCATGATAGGTTATTTGTAGTAATTCGTTTCTAGTCTTGTCTTATTTTCATCGTCGATTGTCTATATTTGTCTTTTCTTATTCATTTTATAGCACTATGGTTTCTTCTGATTCATGGATGTTGCATCTTTCTTTTATATTCCAATAATAAGTTCATAATTATATTTAATAAGAGGTGCTTATTTTGTTTAGAATTTTGAAATTTATTCAAATTTGTTTATTCACTTGGTTCAAAATAACATTATCAAAATGTACTGTAAGTTGTCCTTACTATTTATTTGAATTTTGAGATTTATTCAATTCATTTATTGGGTTCATAATACATTTTTAAGGAAACTTGGTTGTATGTTCCCTTAATCATTTTCGTTTCCACATCACTAATTACATAAGTATTATTGTTATTGTTTTTTACAACGACATATGGTCCGTTATACAGTAATAATAGCTTTTTTGCTATTCCTTCCTTAGAACTTGGCAATTCGCGGTTTTTTAACAATACTTTGTCTCCAATCTTGTACTGGATCATTTTCTGCTGAATTATTTTGTATTTTTTCCTTCTTTTCTCCACTTGTTCATTCAGTTTGCTGTGGAATCTCACGTTGTCGAACTGGTAAGCTGGGTTGTTTGGGAAGTTGATTATTTCAATAATTTCTCGGGGTGGTAGTCTTTCATGCATTATAGTATATGGAGTATCTTGTATTGATTCATGGTATGCTAAGTTGATAAAGCTTTCTGTTTGTGTAATGTAGTCACTCCACTTCTGGTGTTTATCGAAACAATAGGTCCTGAGGATTCGGCCGACCTCCCTCAGTACTCTTTCCGCCGGGTTGCTATTTGGGTGATAGGCAGATGTTTTATATGTCTTGACACCTAGATCTAACAAAGTCTCCTTCCATACCCTTCCTCGAAACTGAGTTCCGTGATCTTTAATAATTGACCTTGGTGCTCCTAACTCTGGTATGTATTGTTGGATTACTATTTGCAGAATGTTTTTTGTAGTTGCCCGATTAATGGGGTATAGTTTTGTAAATTTGGAGTAATGGTCGAACATGATTATAATAAATTTATATTGTTTTCTCCCTCCACTACGAGGTAACGGTCCACACACATCTAAAAATACTCTCTCTAATTTACCAGTTGATGTAATTGGCTGCATTATTCCTTCTGTTTTTTCATTATTGCATTTTGCCAATTGACAGATGTGGCACTGCCGAATACATTCTCTAACTCTCCTGTTGATATTCTTAATGTAAGTGTGTTCCTCAAGTGCTTTCCTTACTTTTAATGCACCCATATGCCCATATCGACTATGGTAGTCCAGTATTAATTCTGTTTCTAAAGTTTTAGGCATCAGACCTTCCATGATCCTTGGTTATTATTTGGTCTTTGCCCGTTGTTTTCATATCGGGCGTCGCGGCGACCGTTATTTCTATCCATTTCATCGCTCCTTCGTCTGTATTGGAGGAAGCTCTTCTCCTGTTCCATTTCCGTTAATAATGCCGACATCTCTTCAATGGTTTGTATTCGTCCGTTTATTCGGCCTCTTGTAATTTCTCCACCATAGTGATAAGCTAATAGCCTCACTAAACATTCGGTAGGAATCGCAGGCTCTAGATGTCTGGCTATGTTTATCTTACCAAGAAAGTATGCGGTCGGAGTTTGTTTGCCGTGTAGATCATATCGGCCCAATCCTATGTCACTCCTTATCATATGTTGTGTGGCATCAGACCAATACTTGGATTTAAATTGTTTTTTGAAATCTTGAAAATTTTGTATACTCGGCCGCATCGCCGTCCACCAATTGTCATAGACTTTTCTGAACATTTCGTCCAGCATACTTCTAATTACAAACCATCTGTCTTCTCCGATTTTTGCTATTTTTTCTTCTACCCGTTCTAGGAATATCATGGGGTTTCTTCTATAATTCTGGAAGTCGATAACTTCTCAGTTTTCCTCACATGTGGTATGGGCACCGGTGCATTGTCTGTTTTTTAGAGAGTTAATTTCATCTCTATGGGCAGTTGTTTGGTCTTGTACTCGATTAAGACTAGTACCCATGCTTTCTAATCTTTCTCCCATCACTGCTTGGTTGGTTCGTATATTTTCTATTCGTCCATTCGTTTCTTCCCGGACGCTCAGTATCTCTTGGTTCATCCGCTCACATTTTTCCTTGGTCTCGGATTCTACCCTTTTTATTTCGGTCACCGGTTCTTCTAGCTTCTTGTCCCATTCTTCCTGCAATTGCGGTTATTAATTTCCATCTTGTTATTCCACTCTTCTTTTAATGACTCTTTGTGTTCATCATCTCCAATTCTTCCGGTGTTTTTATTAAATTCTTTAGATGCGTTCTTCTCACTTTCTTTGGTTCCACTTCATTATCTTTAGTATTTTCTTTGTTTCCATTAGTTTTCTTTTCAGGTAATACTACTACTGGTTCCTCTGTTTTGTCGTTTGGTATTTCTTCTGTTTCTGGTTTGCTATAATTTTTTATTTCTTTGGGCCTATCATTTCTTTATTCTTCCCTCCACAGTTTATTATCATTTATTATTTCTTCCGTCTTCTTACTCAAATCTTCCTTCAATTTTTCTAAGTTCTTACTGAAGTCTTCCTTCATTTCCTTTCTCATTTCGTCCATTAGTTTCATCGTTTTCTTAGCATTTTCCTGCATTAATTCCCTCGTTTCCTTACCAAACTCCTGCCTTAATTCCATCATACGTTTAAGCATTTCTCGCGTCTTCTCGCCTTCTGTTTGTGTTGGTTCTTCTGGTTGTTTCTCCTGAGCCTTCCTTATTGTAGTTCTACTTCCTCAACCGGTGTTGCTTCCTTGACTTCCATGTTTAATTCGCCTACTTTCTCGGTTTCGGCCGCTCGTTTGCGCGATGTTTCTCGCTTCCTCATTTTCGTTTATTTCTCGTTGTTTATTTATAAATTATAATTTAATTTATCGCCTCACACGTTGGTTCGCCAATTTGTAACGATGTTGATCGGTACGTCCTTCTTATTTTAAGCCTCACGTTGGAGTCGTCAATTTGTAACGTTAATAAATGAATGAGATGAGATGAGAGGTCTCGCGAGTAAACAAGGTAACAATTTATGTTGAGAGACGAGTTCTTATGCTCCACGTAGTATGCGTCGATTTGTAACAAATTTAATATGTATGTGTAAAATTATTAAACCACACCGTTGTGTTCGTCAATCTGTAACAATTAATAATAGATATGTTGAACGGTAAATTATTTTGTATTCTGCCGCTCGCTCCCACTATGCGTGCAGTTCCAATGACGTCACTCAGAGTTGCCAACAGTTGCTCCGTCCGCTGTGCTATGTTAACTTATTTCTTAAATGAAACAGTAATAATAACGCAAATATAACACCAAACAGATATCTTCCTTGTAACGATCTTTATTCAAATGAAGCATTGGTTAATTACTTCTCGTTTTTCTTTACGGTAATTACAATTGTGACAAAATTGTGTGTCTTCTTTTATCAGTTGGTATAGTAGCTAAAAATATTGTTCTGTAATCGGCCAGGCCAAAAGAATTATGCAGTTTATTATTTCTATTAAAATAAATTATCTCAGGGCGTATCTGGTTCGGGGATTACGGTTAAACAAATAATACAATTCTTAAAATCAAAATACAAATTTCACAATATCAGGATATTACAAGGTTTTGGTGTTTAAAGTGCAAACTGGCAGTCGTGTATTGGTGACTTATTATTAGAGGTTATGACCAGTTTAGGTGCTTATTAGTTATCGTTAAAGATTTTATGGTGTTCAAAAAAGTGTGTGAAACTCAATTGGTGTTATTTTTTGAGTGTTCTTCAGTGTTGGTGTAGTATAGTGTCTGTAGTTTTATTCTGTTTAATTCCTAGATATTCGTGTACACAAATGTTGGTTTTGACACATAAGATAATAACTTGTTCAAATACACCAGATCCTCTTCTTTCTTCTTCCTGGACGAAGATAGGGTCCACGTCTTCTTCGCTTCTTCTCCCCGGATCTCAATTCTTCTGTATTAAATTCTGGATGTTCCTTTATTTATTATAATATCTTGTATTGAGTATATCAGCTTGTTTTACAAAGTCTGGTTTGTGTTTTCACTGTTTAAAATATAATTATATGAGACGTTTTATTAACGCGTCTGTATTCAATGACCGTTGTTAAAGAAGTCCCATTTTATTTATCTGAAATTTTTGGTTGCTAAGGTAAAACTTGAAATCTGGTTGGTTGATTCAGATATACATTGTCAGACAAATTCATTATTTCAATGTCTGAATTTGGTCAAAACTTTTAAATTAGTATAACTTTTCTGTACTGATTGGGAATTTAAAACTACTAGCATCATTATTTTGGTCTTAAGATTTGTGACATATAGACACCAAACATGCCTATTTTTACTTAAGAAATACTGATGTTACATTTTTGCTATTTGACTTTTTCTTAAATAACTTAAAACGGATTATTTTGATTCCAGATTTGTTGTGTATACCATTAACTACAAATCTATCCATATTTCAACATTTGTTTTACAAAATTCTAACAGTATTTCCTAAAACTTATAAAATTTGGTTTTACATGGCTTTATACAGTTTGCCATCCACAAAAACATTTGCTAATTCTTTATGTGTTCAAAAAATGTGATTACCATTATAGAACTACTATCTATTTTGTTAGTTTTACTATTTCTTATTAATTTATAATGGTTTGTTACTTTACTGGCTATTCTGATAATAGTTCATTTATTTTAACATTGGCCTAGGTCATGGTGATTCTTTCAACACCATGTTACATATTGTTTTATTATTTAGCCTGTTGGCTTGAACCCTTATATTTAATTATAACCATTATATTGGATGTTAACCCATGAGATTTAAAAATACTCATCATCCTCTCATAATGTGAATACTTTAACAAAATTACAAACAGATTGACTTAAATATTATGCCCTCATGGCTGAGATTCTGATAAACATTAAACAGATAAACTAAATTCCAAAAAACACAAAAACTGTTTATCATCTAATAACATTAATTCTTTTCTTTTTTTCAAAATTATTTTATAGTTGGTCAACCATACTATATCAGTATTGGCCTATTTCTTTGTGTGTTTGGTACCATGTTCTAATTTTACAAATTCCATTTGGCCCATTGTTTTAAGACCTTCTGGTTAATCACATGGTTTTAACATCTTCATTGCATTCTAATAACATCATTACGTTAACAACAACAAAAACAATATACAGGGCCCGGCAGAGAAACCTGACGATTTTTGAAGTAGTTCTGTGGAGTGTAGCATGGAGCGCTGCAATCGAGCTTGCGCTCATGTGTTCGACAGCTCAAAGCATTTCAGTCGCCATGGAGCGTTGGTCAGCACAACGTCGTGCGTTAGTAGTGGAAACGTTTTTTAAAAACAATGAGTCAGTTATTGTTACGCAGCGCGCTTTTCGCAGCCATTTCAGCATTCATCGAAATGACAGTGTTCCAAGCCGCAATACCATACTGTTGTGGGTGGCGAATTTTCGGGAAACGGCCTCTGCCTTAAAGAAGATACCACCACGGAAACAGCGTACTGTTCGAACCCCGGAGAATGTTGAACGCGTGCGTCATGCTATTCGTAGGAGTCCTCGGCGATCGGCATTAAAACACGCAAGTGCCCTACAGATTTCTGACCGCTCCGTACGCAACTGCTCACACTGCAAGGGCAATCATGGATTTGAAGCGGAATATTCGGACAGAAGCGGCGGCAATCTCTCCGGAAGTTCTGCGCCGCGTAATGCACGGTTTACCGTTACGGCTCGAAGAATGTGTTGAACATGAGGGATACCATCTAAAGAATGTGATTTTCAAGAAGTAACTGGTGTACGTAAAATTCTTTGAGGTGTACTTTAATTCTGAAATAAAATATTGTTCACAAACCATTTATTCTGGTCATAATTTCACTTAGAAAACCGTCAGGTTTCTCTGCCGGACCCTGTACAATCATATCAACTTAATGTCATGCCCACATGGCTGTGACTCTAATGCACATTGAACAAATAAGCTAACTTTCATTAAACCCTAACAACTGTTTAACACATAATAATATCTCTCCTCAATCCATTTTGCTATATTATTTAATAAATTATTCGAAGTCAATTTCACATTGTTCATATAATAATAATGTGAATAGGTTATTATTCATTATTCTCTTGACAACATTATGTTCACTATTATTTACAATTAGTTGCATGTTCCATGTATCCATAATAATGTTTTGTTATATATATTTCATTATATCATTCAAATTAATAATTTACTAATGTATCATTTTACATTGTATTGTATGTTTGGGCCTATTATCCCTCAATTTGTATTTTGATTATTTTTATATTTTGATAGATTTAATAAAACCATTTGTTTACTTATAGTATTGTTACATAATGCTGTCTGTCTTCATAAGTATTATTCTTGTCATTATTTGAAATTCATGTCATTGTCGGGGTATTTTGCATCACTTTGCCTAAATATTAATTTGGGTACGGTCAGTTGTAGTACAAGTCAGTCTAAAGTAGTTATATGTTCATCTTCACTATCGTTTTGAAAGATATTTTTCTTCTTGTTTAGTTTCTTATCCATGGTCTTCATTAAATCTGGTACGATATCAAGCTATGCCAAATGTAATGTTACATACTACCCTGCCACCAAATTTGATTATTTTAATGAAATAGTATATTTTGTTGAAATTATCAATTATCTTATCTTTCATATTATCACTTGTTATTCTTTTTATGATCTGGTATACTTGTCTTTAATTATAAGTGTTCTATCCCTGGAACATGTTACCTCCCTAACAAATGAATCACCATATATTTTGGAATCAGTCGGGGGGCTCTCTTGACCTAATACCCTGCTGTCCTTATAATACATAATACATAAATAATATCGATTGCTGGAGCTATCTCATCGGTCAATCACATTTAATAATCACTAGTCTATTCACGACTAAATCAAATAAAAATAATATAATAATATATTCTTGGGATGGTTCACTCAGTTTAACTTCTCAGATCTAAATATTTCAATCCATTGATTTTTAAGATGTTTATTTTCTTGTGGCGATATTAATAACATTTTTTATTTTTAATTGGTACTATCTTCTTTCCTTCTTTATCAGTACTGCTTAATCTTCATTTTTCATTCACTATCTTTATTCAATTAAAACGTAACAAGTATTTGTATCTATAGTTTTGTTGATTCTCTCACAATCATGATAGGTTATTTGTAGTAATTCGTTTCTAGTCTTGTCTTATTTTCATCGTCGATTGTCTATATTTGTCTTTTCTTATTCATTTTATAGCACTATGGTTTCTTCTGATTCATGGATGTTGCATCTTTCTTTTATATTCCAATAATAAGTTCATAATTATATTTAATAAGAGGTGCTTATTTTGTTTAGAATTTTGAAATTTATTCAAATTTGTTTATTCACTTGGTTCAAAATAACATTATCAAAATGTACTGTAAGTTGTCCTTACTATTTATTTGAATTTTGAGATTTATTCAATTCATTTATTGGGTTCATAATACATTTTTAAGGAAACTTGGTTGTATGTTCCCTTAATCATTTTCGTTTCCACATCACTAATTACATAAGTATTATTGTTATTGTTTTTTACAACGACATATGGTCCGTTATACAGTAATAATAGCTTTTTTGCTATTCCTTCCTTAGAACTTGGCAATTCGCGGTTTTTTAACAATACTTTGTCTCCAATCTTGTACTGGATCATTTTCTGCTGAATTATTTTGTATTTTTTCCTTCTTTTCTCCACTTGTTCATTCAGTTTGCTGTGGAATCTCACGTTGTCGAACTGGTAAGCTGGGTTGTTTGGGAAGTTGATTATTTCAATAATTTCTCGGGGTGGTAGTCTTTCATGCATTATAGTATATGGAGTATCTTGTATTGATTCATGGTATGCTAAGTTGATAAAGCTTTCTGTTTGTGTAATGTAGTCACTCCACTTCTGGTGTTTATCGAAACAATAGGTCCTGAGGATTCGGCCGACCTCCCTCAGTACTCTTTCCGCCGGGTTGCTATTTGGGTGATAGGCAGATGTTTTATATGTCTTGACACCTAGATCTAACAAAGTCTCCTTCCATACCCTTCCTCGAAACTGAGTTCCGTGATCTTTAATAATTGACCTTGGTGCTCCTAACTCTGGTATGTATTGTTGGATTACTATTTGCAGAATGTTTTTTGTAGTTGCCCGATTAATGGGGTATAGTTTTGTAAATTTGGAGTAATGGTCGAACATGATTATAATAAATTTATATTGTTTTCTCCCTCCACTACGAGGTAACGGTCCACACACATCTAAAAATACTCTCTCTAATTTACCAGTTGATGTAATTGGCTGCATTATTCCTTCTGTTTTTTCATTATTGCATTTTGCCAATTGACAGATGTGGCACTGCCGAATACATTCTCTAACTCTCCTGTTGATATTCTTAATGTAAGTGTGTTCCTCAAGTGCTTTCCTTACTTTTAATGCACCCATATGCCCATATCGACTATGGTAGTCCAGTATTAATTCTGTTTCTAAAGTTTTAGGCATCAGACCTTCCATGATCCTTGGTTATTATTTGGTCTTTGCCCGTTGTTTTCATATCGGGCGTCGCGGCGACCGTTATTTCTATCCATTTCATCGCTCCTTCGTCTGTATTGGAGGAAGCTCTTCTCCTGTTCCATTTCCGTTAATAATGCCGACATCTCTTCAATGGTTTGTATTCGTCCGTTTATTCGGCCTCTTGTAATTTCTCCACCATAGTGATAAGCTAATAGCCTCACTAAACATTCGGTAGGAATCGCAGGCTCTAGATGTCTGGCTATGTTTATCTTACCAAGAAAGTATGCGGTCGGAGTTTGTTTGCCGTGTAGATCATATCGGCCCAATCCTATGTCACTCCTTATCATATGTTGTGTGGCATCAGACCAATACTTGGATTTAAATTGTTTTTTGAAATCTTGAAAATTTTGTATACTCGGCCGCATCGCCGTCCACCAATTGTCATAGACTTTTCTGAACATTTCGTCCAGCATACTTCTAATTACAAACCATCTGTCTTCTCCGATTTTTGCTATTTTTTCTTCTACCCGTTCTAGGAATATCATGGGGTTTCTTCTATAATTCTGGAAGTCGATAACTTCTCAGTTTTCCTCACATGTGGTATGGGCACCGGTGCATTGTCTGTTTTTTAGAGAGTTAATTTCATCTCTATGGGCAGTTGTTTGGTCTTGTACTCGATTAAGACTAGTACCCATGCTTTCTAATCTTTCTCCCATCACTGCTTGGTTGGTTCGTATATTTTCTATTCGTCCATTCGTTTCTTCCCGGACGCTCAGTATCTCTTGGTTCATCCGCTCACATTTTTCCTTGGTCTCGGATTCTACCCTTTTTATTTCGGTCACCGGTTCTTCTAGCTTCTTGTCCCATTCTTCCTGCAATTGCCGGTTATTAATTTCCATCTTGTTATTCCACTCTTCTTTTAATGACTCTTTGTGTTCATCATCTCCAATTCTTCCGGTGTTTTTATTAAATTCTTTAGATGCGTTCTTCTCACTTTCTTTGGTTCCACTTCATTATCTTTAGTATTTTCTTTGTTTCCATTAGTTTTCTTTTCAGGTAATACTACTACTGGTTCCTCTGTTTTGTCGTTTGGTATTTCTTCTGTTTCTGGTTTGCTATAATTTTTTATTTCTTTGGGCCTATCATTTCTTTATTCTTCCCTCCACAGTTTATTATCATTTATTATTTCTTCCGTCTTCTTACTCAAATCTTCCTTCAATTTTTCTAAGTTCTTACTGAAGTCTTCCTTCATTTCCTTTCTCATTTCGTCCATTAGTTTCATCGTTTTCTTAGCATTTTCCTGCATTAATTCCCTCGTTTCCTTACCAAACTCCTGCCTTAATTCCATCATACGTTTAAGCATTTCTCGCGTCTTCTCGCCTTCTGTTTGTGTTGGTTCTTCTGGTTGTTTCTCCTGAGCCTTCCTTATTGTAGTTCTACTTCCTCAACCGGTGTTGCTTCCTTGACTTCCATGTTTAATTCGCCTACTTTCTCGGTTTCGGCCGCTCGTTTGCGCGATGTTTCTCGCTTCCTCATTTTCGTTTATTTCTCGTTGTTTATTTATAAATTATAATTTAATTTATCGCCTCACACGTTGGTTCGCCTATTTGTAACGATGTTGATCGGTACGTCCTTCTTATTTTAAGCCTCACGTTGGAGTCGTCAATTTGTAACGTTAATAAATGAATGAGATGAGATGAGAGGTCTCGCGAGTAAACAAGGTAACAATTTATGTTGAGAGACGAGTTCTTATGCTCCACGTAGTATGCGTCGATTTGTAACAAATTTAATATGTATGTGTAAAATTATTAAACCACACCGTTGTGTTCGTCAATCTGTAACAATTAATAATAGATATGTTGAACGGTAAATTATTTTGTATTCTGCCGCTCGCTCCCACTATGCGTGCAGTTCCAATGACGTCACTCAGAGTTGCCAACAGTTGCTCCGTCCGCTGTGCTATGTTAACTTATTTCTTAAATGAAACAGTAATAATAACGCAAATATAACACCAAACAGATATCTTACTTGTAACGATCTTTATTCAATGAAGCATTGGTTAATTACTTCTCGTTTTTCTTTACGGTAATTACAATTGTGACAAAATTGTGTGTCTTCTTTTATCAGTTGGTATAGTAGCTAAAAATATTGTTCTGTAATCGGCCAGGCCAAAAGAATTATGCAGTTTATTATTTCTATTAAAATAAATTATCTCATGGCGTATCTGGTTCGGGGATTACGGTTAAACAAATAATACAATTCTTAAAATCAAAATACAAATTTCACAATATCAGGATATTACAAGGTTTTGGTGTTTAAAGTGCAAACTGGCAGTCGTGCATTGGTGACTTATTATTAGAGGTTATGACCAGTTTAGGTGCTTATTAGTTATCGTTAAAGTTTTTATGGTGTTCAAAAAAGTGTGTGAAACTCAATTGGTGTTATTTTTTGAATGTTCTTCAGTGTTGGTGTAGTATAGTGTCTATAGTTTTATTCTGTTTAATTCCTAGATATTCGTGTACACAAATGTTGGTTTTGACACATAAGATAATAACTTGTTCAAATACACCAGATCCTCTTCTTTCTTCTTCCTGGACGAAGATAGGGTCCACGTCTTCTTCGCTTCTTCTCCCCGGATCTCAATTCTTCTGTATTAAATTCTGGATGTTCCTTTATTTATTATAATATCTTGTATTGAGTATATCAGCTTGTTTTACAAAGTCTGGTTTGTGTTTTCACTGTTTAAAATATAATTATATGAGACGTTTTATTAACGCGTCTGTATTCAATGACCGTTGTTAAAGAAGTCCCATTTTATTTATCTGAAATTTTTGGTTGCTAAGGTAAAACTTGAAATCTGGTTGGTTGATTCAGATATACATTGTCAGACAAATTCATTATTTCAATGTCTGAATTTGGTCAAAACTTTTAAATTAGTATAACTTTTCTGTACTGATTGGGAATTTAAAACTACTAGCATCATTATTTTGGTCTTAAGATTTGTGACATAATAGACACCAAACATGCCTATTTTTACTTAAGAAATACTGATGTTACATTTTTGCTATTTGACTTTTTCTTAAATAACTTAAAACGGATTATTTTGATTCCAGATTTGTTGTGTATACCATTAACTACAAATCTATCCATATTTCAACATTTGTTTTACAAAATTCTAACAGTATTTCCTAAAACTTATAAAATTTGGTTTTACATGGCTTTATACAGTTTGCCATCCACAAAAACATTTGCTAATTCTTTATGTGTTCAAAAAATGTGATTACCATTATAGAACTACTATCTGTTTTGTTAGTTTTACTATTTCTTATTAATTTATAATGGTTTGTTACTTTACTGGCTATTCTGATAATAGTTCATTTATTTTAACATTGGCCTAGGTCATGGTGATTCTTTCAACACCATGTTACATATTGTTTTATTATTTAGCCTGTTGGCTTGAACCCTTATATTTAATTATAACCATTATATTGGATGTTAACCCATGAGATTTAAAAATACTCATCATCCTCTCATAATGTGAATACTTTAACAAAATTACAAACAGATTGACTTAAATATTATGCCCTCATGGCTGAGATTCTGATAAACATTAAACAGATAAACTAAATTCCAAAAAACACAAAAACTGTTTATCATCTAATAACATTAATTCTTTTCTTTTTTTCAAAATTATTTTATAGTTGGTCAACCATACTATATCAGTATTGGCCTATTTCTTTGTGTGTTTGGTACCATGTTCTAATTTTACAAATTCCATTTGGCCCATTGTTTTAAGACCTTCTGGTTAATCACATGGTTTTAACATCTTCATTGCATTCTAATAACATCATTACGTTAACAACAACAAAAACAATATACAGGGCCCGGCAGAGAAACCTGACGATTTTTGAAGTAGTTCTGTGGAGTGTAGCATGGAGCGCTGCAATCGAGCTTGCGCTCATGTGTTCGACAGCTCAAAGCATTTCAGTCGCCATGGAGCGTTGGTCAGCACAACGTCGTGCGTTAGTAGTGGAAACGTTTTTTAAAAACAATGAGTCAGTTATTGTTACGCAGCGCGCTTTTCGCAGCCATTTCAGCATTCATCGAAATGACAGTGTTCCAAGCCGCAATACCATACTGTTGTGGGTGGCGAATTTTCGGGAAACGGCCTCTGCCTTAAAGAAGATACCACCACGGAAACAGCGTACTGTTCGAACCCCGGAGAATGTTGAACGCGTGCGTCATGCTATTCGTAGGAGTCCTCGGCGATCGGCATTAAAACACGCAAGTGCCCTACAGATTTCTGACCGCTCCGTACGCAACTGCTCACACTGCAAGGGCAATCATGGATTTGAAGCGGAATATTCGGACAGAAGCGGCGGCAATCTCTCCGGAAGTTCTGCGCCGCGTAATGCACGGTTTACCGTTACGGCTCGAAGAATGTGTTGAACATGAGGGATACCATCTAAAGAATGTGATTTTCAAGAAGTAACTGGTGTACGTAAAATTCTTTGAGGTGTACTTTAATTCTGAAATAAAATATTGTTCACAAACCATTTATTCTGGTCATAATTTCACTTAGAAAACCGTCAGGTTTCTCTGCCGGACCCTGTACAATCATATCAACTTAATGTCATGCCCACATGGCTGTGACTCTAATGCACATTGAACAAATAAGCTAACTTTCATTAAACCCTAACAACTGTTTAACACATAATAATATCTCTCCTCAATCCATTTTGCTATATTATTTAATAAATTATTCGAAGTCAATTTCACATTGTTCATATAATAATAATGTGAATAGGTTATTATTCATTATTCTCTTGACAACATTATGTTCACTATTATTTACAATTAGTTGCATGTTCCATGTATCCATAATAATGTTTTGTTATATATATTTCATTATATCATTCAAATTAATAATTTACTAATGTATCATTTTACATTGTATTGTATGTTTGGGCCTATTATCCCTCAATTTGTATTTTGATTATTTTTATATTTTGATAGATTTAATAAAACCATTTGTTTACTTATAGTATTGTTACATAATGCTGTCTGTCTTCATAAGTATTATTCTTGTCATTATTTGAAATTCATGTCATTGTCGGGGTATTTTGCATCACTTTGCCTAAATATTAATTTGGGTACGGTCAGTTGTAGTACAAGTCAGTCTAAAGTAGTTATATGTTCATCTTCACTATCGTTTTGAAAGATATTTTTCTTCTTGTTTAGTTTCTTATCCATGGTCTTCATTAAATCTGGTACGATATCAAGCTATGCCAAATGTAATGTTACATACTACCCTGCCACCAAATTTGATTATTTTAATGAAATAGTATATTTTGTTGAAATTATCAATTATCTTATCTTTCATATTATCACTTGTTATTCTTTTTATGATCTGGTATACTTGTCTTTAATTATAAGTGTTCTATCCCTGGAACATGTTACCTCCCTAACAAATGAATCACCATATATTTTGGAATCAGTCGGGGGGCTCTCTTGACCTAATACCCTGCTGTCCTTATAATACATAATACATAAATAATATCGATTGCTGGAGCTATCTCATCGGTCAATCACATTTAATAATCACTAGTCTATTCACGACTAAATCAAATAAAAATAATATAATAATATATTCTTGGGATGGTTCACTCAGTTTAACTTCTCAGATCTAAATATTTCAATCCATTGATTTTTAAGATGTTTATTTTCTTGTGGCGATATTAATAACATTTTTTATTTTTAATTGGTACTATCTTCTTTCCTTCTTTATCAGTACTGCTTAATCTTCATTTTTCATTCAGTATCTTTATTCAATTAAAACGTAACAAGTATTTGTATCTATAGTTTTGTTGATTCACTCACAATCATGATAGGTTATTTGTATTAATTCGTTTCTAGTCTTGTCTTATTTTCATCGTCGATTGTCTATATTTGTCTTTTCTTATTCATTTTATAGCACTATGGTTTCTTCTGATTCATGGATGTTGCATCTTTCTTTTATATTCCAATAATAAGTTCATAATTATATTTAATAAGAGGTGCTTATTTTGTTTAGAATTTTGAAATTTATTCAAATTTGTTTATTCACTTGGTTCAAAATAACATTATCAAAATGTACTGTAGGTTGTCCTTACTATTTATTTGAATTTTGAGATTTATTCAATTCATTTATTGGGTTCATAATACATTTTTAAGGAAACTTGGTTGTATGTTCCCTTAATCATTTTCGTTTCCACATCACTAATTACATAAGTATTATTGTTGTTGTTTTTTACAACGACATATGGTCCGTTATACAGTAATAATAGCTTTTTTGCTATTCCTTCCTTAGAACTTGGCAATTCGCGGTTTTTTAACAATACTTTGTCTCCAATCTTGTACTGGATCATTTTCTGCTGAATTATTTTGTATTTTTTCCTTCTTTTCTCCACTTGTTCATTCAGTTTGCTGTGGAATCTCACGTTGTCGAACTGGTAAGCTGGGTTGTTTGGGAAGTTGATTATTTCAATAATTTCTCGGGGTGGTAGTCTTTCATGCATTATAGTATATGGAGTATCTTGTATTGATTCATGGTATGCTAAGTTGATAAAGCTTTCTGTTTGTGTAATGTAGTCACTCCACTTCTGGTGTTTATCGAAACAATAGGTCCTGAGGATTCGGCCGACCTCCCTCAGTACTCTTTCCGCCGGGTTGCTATTTGGGTGATAGACAGATGTTTTATATGTCTTGACACCTAGATCTAACAAAGTCTCCTTCCATACCCTTCCTCGAAACTGAGTTCCGTGATCTTTAATAATTGACCTTGGTGCTCCTAACTCTGGTATGTATTGTTGGATTACTATTTGCAGAATGTTTTTTGTAGTTGCCCGATTAATGGGGTATAGTTTTGTAAATTTGGAGTAATGGTCGAACATGATTATAATAAATTTATATTGTTTTCTCCCTCCACTACGAGGTAACGGTCCACACACATCTAAAAATACTCTCTCTAATTTACCAGTTGATGTAATTGGCTGCATTATTCCTTCTGTTTTTTCATTATTGCATTTTGCCAATTGACAGATGTGGCACTGCCGAATACATTCTCTAACTCTCCTGTTGATATTCTTAATGTAAGTGTGTTCCTCAAGTGCTTTCCTTACTTTTAATGCACCCATATGCCCATATCGACTATGGTAGTCCAGTATTAATTCTGTTTCTAAAGTTTTAGGTATCACCACCTTCCATGATCCTTGGTTATTATTTGGTCTTTGCCCGTTGTTTTCATATCGGGCGTCGCGGCGACCGTTATTTCTATCCATTTCATCGCTCCTTCGTCTGTATTGGAGGAAGCTCTTCTCCTGTTCCATTTCCGCTAATAATGCCGACATCTCTTCAATGGTTTGTATTCGTCCGTTTATTCGGCCTCTCGTAATTTCTCCACCATAGTGATAAGCTAATAGCCTCACTAAACATTCGGTAGGAATCGCAGGCTCTAGATGTCTGGCTATGTTTATCTTACCAAGAAAGTATGCGGTCGGAGTTTGTTTGCCGTGTAGATCATATCGGCCCAATCCTATGTCACTCCTTATCATATGTTGTGTGGCATCAGACCAATACTTGGATTTAAATTGTTTTTTGAAATCTTGAAAATTTTGTATACTCGGCCGCATCGCCGTCCACCAATTGTCATAGACTTTTCTGAACATTTCGTCCAGCATACTTCTAATTACAAACCATCTGTCTTCTCCGATTTTTGCTATTTTTTCTTCTACCCGTTCTAGGAATAGCATGGGGGTTCTCCTATAATTCTGGAAGTCGATAACTTCTCGGTTTTCCTCACATGTGGTATGGGCACCGGTACATTGTCTGTTTTTTAGAGAGTTAATTTCATCTCTATGGGCAGTTGTTTGGTCTTGTACTCGATTAACACTAGTACCCATGCTTTCTAATCTTTCTCCCATCACTGCTTGGTTGGTTCGTATATTTTCTATTCGTCCATTCGTTTCTTCCCGGACGCTCAGTATCTCTTGGTTCATCCGCTCACACTTTTCCTTGGTCTCGGATTCTACCCTTTTTATTTCGGTCACCGGTTCTTCTAGCTTCTTGTCCCATTCTTCCTGCAATTGCCGGTTGTTAATTTCCATCTTGTTATTCCACTCTTCTTTTAATGACTCTTTGTGTTCATCATCTCCAATTCTTCCGGTGTTTTTATTAAATTCTTTAGATGCGTTCTTCTCACTTCCTTTGGTTCCACTTCATTATCTTTAGTATTTTCTTTGTTTCCATTAGTTTTCTTTTCAGGTAATACTACTACTGGTTCCTCTGTTTTGTCGTTTGGTATTTCTTCTGTTTCTGGTTTGCTATAATTTTTTATTTCTTTGGGCCTATCATTTCTTAATTCTTCCCTCCACAGTTTATTATCATTTATTATTTCTTCCGTCTTCTTACTCAAATCTTCCTTCAATTTTTCTAAGTTCTTACTGAAGTCTTCCTTCATTTCCTTTCTCATTTCGTCCATTAGTTTCATCGTTTTCTTAGCATTTTCCTGCATTAATTCCCTCGTTTCCTTACCAAACTCCTGCCTTAATTCCATCATACGTTTAAGCATTTCTCGCGTCTTCTCGCCTTCTGTTTGTGTTGGTTCTTCTGGTTGTTTCTCCTGAGCCTTCCTTATTGTAGTTTCTACTTCCTCAACGGGTGTTGCTTCCTTGTCTTCCATGTTTAATTCGCCTACTTTCTCGGTTTCGGCCGCTCGTTTGCGCGATGTTTCTCGCTTCCTCATTTTCGTTTATTTCTCGTTGTTTATTTATAAATTATAATTTAATTTATCGCCTCACACGTTGGTTCGCCAATTTGTAACGATGTTGATCGGTACGTCCTTCTTATTTTAAGCCTCACGTTGGAGTCGTCAATTTGTAACGTTAATAAATGAATGAGATGAGATGAGAGGTCTCGCGAGTAAACAAGGTAACAATTTATGTTGAGAGACGAGTTCTTATGCTCCACGTAGTATGCGTCGATTTGTAACAAATTTAATATGTATGTGTAAAATTATTAAACCACACCGTTGTGTTCGTCAATCTGTAACAATTAATAATAGATATGTTGAACGGTAAATTATTTTGTATTCTGCCGCTCGCTCCCACTATGCGTGCAGTTCCAATGACGTCACTCAGAGTTGCCAACAGTTGCTCCGTCCGCTGTGCTATGTTAACTTATTTCTTAAATGAAACAGTAATAATAACGCAAATATAACACCAAACAGATATCTTCCTTGTAACGATCTTTATTCAATGAAGCATTGGTTAATTACTTCTCGTTTTTCTTTACGGTAATTACAATTGTGACAAAATTGTGTGTCTTCTTTTATCAGTTGGTATAGTAGCTAAAAATATTGTTCTGTAAACGGCCAGGCCAAAAGAATTATGCAGTTTATTATTTCTATTAAAATAAATTATCTCAGGGCGTATCTGGTTCGGGGATTACGGTTAAACAAATAATACAATTCTTAAAATCAAAATACAAATTTCACAATATCAGGATATTACAAGGTTTTGGTGTTTAAAGTGCAAACTGGCAGTCGTGTATTGGTGACTTATTATTAGAGGTTATGACCAGTTTAGGTGCTTATTAGTTATCGTTAAAGATTTTATGGTGTTCAAAAAAGTGTGTGAAACTCAATTGGTGTTATTTTTTGAGTGTTCTTCAGTGTTGGTGTAGTATAGTGTCTATAGTTTTATTCTGTTTAATTCCTAGATATTCGTGTACACAAATGTTGGTTTTGACACATAAGATAATAACTTGTTCAAATACACCAGATCCTCTTCTTTCTTCTTCCTGGACGAAGATAGGGTCCACGTCTTCTTCGCTTCTTCTCCCCGGATCTCAATTCTTCTGTATTAAATTCTGGATGTTCCTTTATTTATTATAATATCTTGTATTGAGTATATCAGCTTGTTTTACAAAGTCTGGTTTGTGTTTTCACTGTTTAAAATATAATTATATGAGACGTTTTATTAACGCGTCTGTATTCAATGACCGTTGTTAAAGAAGTCCCATTTTATTTATCTGAAATTTTTTGTTGCTAAGGTAAAACTTGAAATCTGGTTGGTTGATTCAGATATACATTGTCAGACAAATTCATTATTTCAATGTCTGAATTTGGTCAAAACTTTTAAATTAGTATAACTTTTCTGTACTGATTGGGAATTTAAAACTACTAGCATCATTATTTTGGTCTTAAGATTTGTGACATATAGACACCAAACATGCCTATTTTTACTTAAGAAATACTGATGTTACATTTTTGCTATTTGACTTTTTCTTAAATAACTTAAAACGGATTATTTTGATTCCAGATTTGTTGTGTATACCATTAACTACAAATCTATCCATATTTCAACATTTGTTTTACAAAATTCTAACAGTATTTCCTAAAACTTATAAAATTTGGTTTTACATGGCTTTATACAGTTTGCCATCCACAAAAACATTTGCTAATTCTTTATGTGTTCAAAAAATGTGATTACCATTATAGAACTACTATCTGTTTTGTTAGTTTTACTATTTCTTATTAATTTATAATGGTTTGTTACTTTACTGGCTATTCTGATAATAGTTCATTTATTTTAACATTGGCCTAGGTCATGGTGATTCTTTCAACACCATGTTACATATTGTTTTATTATTTAGCCTGTTGGCTTGAACCCTTATATTTAATTATAACCATTATATTGGATGTTAACCCATGAGATTTAAAAATACTCATCATCCTCTCATAATGTGAATACTTTAACAAAATTACAAACAGATTGACTTAAATATTATGCCCTCATGGCTGAGATTCTGATAAACATTAAACAGATAAACTAAATTCCAAAAAACACAAAAACTGTTTATCATCTAATAACATTAATTCTTTTCTTTTTTTCAAAATTATTTTATAGTTGGTCAACCATACTATATCAGTATTGGCCTATTTCTTTGTGTGTTTGGTACCATGTTCTAATTTTACAAATTCCATTTGGCCCATTGTTTTAAGACCTTCTGGTTAATCACATGGTTTTAACATCTTCATTGCATTCTAATAACATCATTACGTTAACAACAACAAAAACAATATACAGGGCCCGGCAGAGAAACCTGACGATTTTTGAAGTAGTTCTGTGGAGTGTAGCATGGAGCGCTGCAATCGAGCTTGCGCTCATGTGTTCGACAGCTCAAAGCATTTCAGTCGCCATGGAGCGTTGGTCAGCACAACGTCGTGCGTTAGTAGTGGAAACGTTTTTTAAAAACAATGAGTCAGTTATTGTTACGCAGCGCGCTTTTCGCAGCCATTTCAGCATTCATCGAAATGACAGTGTTCCAAGCCGCAATACCATACTGTTGTGGGTGGCGAATTTTCGGGAAACGGCCTCTGCCTTAAAGAAGATACCACCACGGAAACAGCGTACTGTTCGAACCCCGGAGAATGTTGAACGCGTGCGTCATGCTATTCGTAGGAGTCCTCGGCGATCGGCATTAAAACACGCAAGTGCCCTACAGATTTCTGACCGCTCCGTACGCAACTGCTCACACTGCAAGGGCAATCATGGATTTGAAGCGGAATATTCGGACAGAAGCGGCGGCAATCTCTCCGGAAGTTCTGCGCCGCGTAATGCACGGTTTACCGTTACGGCTCGAAGAATGTGTTGAACATGAGGGATACCATCTAAAGAATGTGATTTTCAAGAAGTAACTGGTGTACGTAAAATTCTTTGAGGTGTACTTTAATTCTGAAATAAAATATTGTTCACAAACCATTTATTCTGGTCATAATTTCACTTAGAAAACCGTCAGGTTTCTCTGCCGGACCCTGTACAATCATATCAACTTAATGTCATGCCCACATGGCTGTGACTCTAATGCACATTGAACAAATAAGCTAACTTTCATTAAACCCTAACAACTGTTTAACACATAATAATATCTCTCCTCAATCCATTTTGCTATATTATTTAATAAATTATTCGAAGTCAATTTCACATTGTTCATATAATAATAATGTGAATAGGTTATTATTCATTATTCTCTTGACAACATTATGTTCACTATTATTTACAATTAGTTGCATGTTCCATGTATCCATAATAATGTTTTGTTATATATATTTCATTATATCATTCAAATTAATAATTTACTAATGTATCATTTTACATTGTATTGTATGTTTGGGCCTATTATCCCTCAATTTGTATTTTGATTATTTTTATATTTTGATAGATTTAATAAAACCATTTGTTTACTTATAGTATTGTTACATAATGCTGTCTGTCTTCATAAGTATTATTCTTGTCATTATTTGAAATTCATGTCATTGTCGGGGTATTTTGCATCACTTTGCCTAAATATTAATTTGGGTACGGTCAGTTGTAGTACAAGTCAGTCTAAAGTAGTTATATGTTCATCTTCACTATCGTTTTGAAAGATATTTTTCTTCTTGTTTAGTTTCTTATCCATGGTCTTCATTAAATCTGGTACGATATCAAGCTATGCCAAATGTAATGTTACATACTACCCTGCCACCAAATTTGATTATTTTAATGAAATAGTATATTTTGTTGAAATTATCAATTATCTTATCTTTCATATTATCACTTGTTATTCTTTTTATGATCTGGTATACTTGTCTTTAATTATAAGTGTTCTATCCCTGGAACATGTTACCTCCCTAACAAATGAATCACCATATATTTTGGAATCAGTCGGGGGGCTCTCTTGACCTAATACCCTGCTGTCCTTATAATACATAATACATAAATAATATCGATTGCTGGAGCTATCTCATCGGTCAATCACATTTAATAATCACTAGTCTATTCACGACTAAATCAAATAAAAATAATATAATAATATATTCTTGGGATGGTTCACTCAGTTTAACTTCTCAGATCTAAATATTTCAATCCATTGATTTTTAAGATGTTTATTTTCTTGTGGCGATATTAATAACATTTTTTATTTTTAATTGGTACTATCTTCTTTCCTTCTTTATCAGTACTGCTTAATCTTCATTTTTCATTCACTATCTTTATTCAATTAAAACGTAACAAGTATTTGTATCTATAGTTTTGTTGATTCACTCACAATCATGATAGGTTATTTGTATTAATTCGTTTCTAGTCTTGTCTTATTTTCATCGTCGATTGTCTATATTTGTCTTTTCTTATTCATTTTATAGCACTATGGTTTCTTCTGATTCATGGATGTTGCATCTTTCTTTTATATTCCAATAATAAGTTCATAATTATATTTAATAAGAGGTGCTTATTTTGTTTAGAATTTTGAAATTTATTCAAATTTGTTTATTCACTTGGTTCAAAATAACATTATCAAAATGTACTGTAAGTTGTCCTTACTATTTATTTGAATTTTGAGATTTATTCAATTCATTTATTGGGTTCATAATACATTTTTAAGGAAACTTGGTTGTATGTTCCCTTAATCATTTTCGTTTCCACATCACTAATTACATAAGTATTATTGTTGTTGTTTTTTACAACGACATATGGTCCGTTATACAGTAATAATAGCTTTTTTGCTATTCCTTCCTTAGAACTTGGCAATTCGCGGTTTTTTAACAATACTTTGTCTCCAATCTTGTACTGGATCATTTTCTGCTAAATTATTTTGTATTTTTTCCTTCTTTTCTCCACTTGTTCATTCAGTTTGCTGTGGAATCTCACGTTGTCGAACTGGTAAGCTGGGTTGTTTGGGAAGTTGATTATTTCAATAATTTCTCGGGGTGGTAGTCTTTCATGCATTATAGTATATGGAGTTTCTTGTATTGATTCATGGTATGCTAAGTTGATAAAGCTTTCTGTTTGTGTAATGTAGTCACTCCACTTCTGGTGTTTATCGAAACAATAGGTCCTGAGGATTCGGCCGACCTCCCTCAGTACTCTTTCCGCCGGGTTGCTATTTGGGTGATAGACAGATGTTTTATATGTCTTGACACCTAGATCTAACAAAGTCTCCTTCCATACCCTTCCTCGAAACTGAGTTCCGTGATCTTTAATAATTGACCTTGGTGCTCCTAACTCTGGTATGTATTGTTGGATTACTATTTGCAGAATCTTTTTTGTAGTTGCCCGATTAATGGGGTATAGTTTTGTAAATTTGGAGTAATGGTCGAACATGATTATAATAAATTTATATTGTTTTCTCCCTCCACTACGAGGTAACGGTCCACACACATCTAAAAATACTCTCTCTAATTTACCAGTTGATGTAATTGGCTGCATCATTCCTTCTGTTTTTTCATTATTGCATTTTGCCAATTGACAGATGTGGCACTGCCGAATACATTCTCTAACTCTCCTGTTGATATTCTTAATGTAAGTGTGTTCCTCAAGTGCTTTCCTTACTTTTAATGCACCCATATGCCCATATCGACTATGGTAGTCCAGTATTAATTCTGTTTCTAAAGTCTTAGGTATCACCACCTTCCATGATCCTTGGTTATTATTTGGTCTTTGCCCGTTGTTTTCATATCGGGCGTCGCGGCGACCGTTATTTCTATCCATTTCATCGCTCCTTCGTCTGTATTGGAGGAAGCTCTTCTCCTGTTCCATTTCCGCTAATAATGCCGACATCTCTTCAATGGTTTGTATTCGTCCGTTTATTCGGCCTCTCGTAATTTCTCCACCATAGTGATAAGCTAATAGCCTCACTAAACATTCGGTAGGAATCGCAGGCTCTAGATGTCTGGCTATGTTTATCTTACCAAGAAAGTATGCGGTCGGAGTTTGTTTGCCGTGTAGATCATATCGGCCCAATCCTATGTCACTCCTTATCATATGTTGTGTGGCATCAGACCAATACTTGGATTTAAATTGTTTTTTGAAATCTTGAAAATTTTGTATACTCGGCCGCATCGCCGTCCACCAATTGTCATAGACTTTTCTGAACATTTCGTCCAGCATACTTCTAATTACAAACCATCTGTCTTCTCCGATTTTTGCTATTTTTTCTTCTACCCGTTCTAGGAATAGCATGGGGTTTCTCCTATAATTCTGGAAGTCGATAACTTCTCGGTTTTCCTCACATGTGGTATGGGCACCGGTACATTGTCTGTTTTTTAGAGAGTTAATTTCATCTCTATGGGCAGTTGTTTGGTTTTGTACTCGATTAAGACTAGTACCCATGCTTTCTAATCTTTCTCCCATCACTGCTTGGTTGGTTCGTATATTTTCTATTCGTCCATTCGTTTCTTCCCGGACGCTCAGTATCTCTTGGTTCATCCGCTCACACTTTTCCTTGGTCTCGGATTCTACCCTTTTTATTTCGGTCACCGGTTCTTCTAGCTTCTTGTCCCATTCTTCCTGCAATTGCCGGTTGTTAATTTCCATCTTGTTATTCCACTCTTCTTTTAATGACTCTTTGTGTTCATCATCTCCAATTCTTCCGGTGTTTTTATTAAATTCTTTAGATGCGTTCTTCTCACTTCCTTTGGTTCCACTTCATTATCTTTAGTATTTTCTTTGTTTCCATTAGTTTTCTTTTCAGGTAATACTACTACTGGTTCCTCTGTTTTGTCGTTTGGTATTTCTTCTGTTTCTGGTTTGCTATAATTTTTTATTTCTTTGGGCCTATCATTTCTTAATTCTTCCCTCCACAGTTTATTATCATTTATTATTTCTTCCGTCTTCTTACTCAAATCTTCCTTCAATTTTTCTAAGTTCTTACTGAAGTCTTCCTTCATTTCCTTTCTCATTTCGTCCATTAGTTTCATCGTTTTCTTAGCATTTTCCTGCATTAATTCCCTCGTTTCCTTACCAAACTCCTGCCTTAATTCCATCATACGTTTAAGCATTTCTCGCGTCTTCTCGCCTTCTGTTTGTGTTGGTTCTTCTGGTTGTTTCTCCTGAGCCTTCCTTATTGTAGTTTCTACTTCCTCAACCGGTGTTGCTTCCTTGTCTTCCATGTTTAATTCGCCTACTTTCTCGGTTTCGGCCGCTCGTTTGCGCGATGTTTCTCGCTTCCTCATTTTCGTTTATTTCTCGTTGTTTATTTATAAATTATAATTTAATTTATCGCCTCACACGTTGGTTCGCCAATTTGTAACGATGTTGATCGGTACGTCCTTCTTATTTTAAGCCTCACGTTGGAGTCGTCAATTTGTAACGTTAATAAATGAATGAGATGAGATGAGAGGTCTCGCGAGTAAACAAGGTAACAATTTATGTTGAGAGACGAGTTCTTATGCTCCACGTAGTATGCGTCGATTTGTAACAAATTTAATATGTATGTGTAAAATTATTAAACCACACCGTTGTGTTCGTCAATCTGTAACAATTAATAATAGATATGTTGAACGGTAAATTATTTTGTATTCTGCCGCTCGCTCCCACTATGCGTGCAGTTCCAATGACGTCACTCAGAGTTGCCAACAGTTGCTCCGTCCGCTGTGCTATGTTAACTTATTTCTTAAATGAAACAGTAATAATAACGCAAATATAACACCAAACAGATATCTTCCTTGTAACGATCTTTATTCAATGAAGCATTGGTTAATTACTTCTCGTTTTTCTTTACGGTAATTACAATTGTGACAAAATTGTGTGTCTTCTTTTATCAGTTGGTATAGTAGCTAAAAATATTGTTCTGTAATCGGCCAGGCCAAAAGAATTATGCAGTTTATTATTTCTATTAAAATAAATTATCTCAGGGCGTATCTGGTTCGGGGATTACGGTTAAACAAATAATACAATTCTTAAAATCAAAATACAAATTTCACAATATCAGGATATTACAAGGTTTTGGTGTTTAAAGTGCAAACTGGCAGTCGTGTATTGGTGACTTATTATTAGAGGTTATGACCAGTTTAGGTGCTTATTAGTTATCGTTAAAGATTTTATGGTGTTCAAAAAAGTGTGTGAAACTCAATTGGTGTTATTTTTTGAGTGTTCTTCAGTGTTGGTGTAGTATAGTGTCTGTAGTTTTATTCTGTTTAATTCCTAGATATTCGTGTACACAAATGTTGGTTTTGACACATAAGATAATAACTTGTTCAAATACACCAGATCCTCTTCTTTCTTCTTCCTGGACGAAGATAGGGTCCACGTCTTCTTCGCTTCTTCTCCCCGGATCTCAATTCTTCTGTATTAAATTCTGGATGTTCCTTTATTTATTATAATATCTTGTATTGAGTATATCAGCTTGTTTTACAAAGTCTGGTTTGTGTTTTCACTGTTTAAAATATAATTATATGAGACGTTTTATTAACGCGTCTGTATTCAATGACCGTTGTTAAAGAAGTCCCATTTTATTTATCTGAAATTTTTGGTTGCTAAGGTAAAACTTGAAATCTGGTTGGTTGATTCAGATATACATTGTCAGACAAATTCATTATTTCAATGTCTGAATTTGGTCAAAACTTTTAAATTAGTATAACTTTTCTGTACTGATTGGGAATTTAAAACTACTAGCATCATTATTTTGGTCTTAAGATTTGTGACATATAGACACCAAACATGCCTATTTTTACTTAAGAAATACTGATGTTACATTTTTGCTATTTGACTTTTTCTTAAATAACTTAAAACGGATTATTTTGATTCCAGATTTGTTGTGTATACCATTAACTACAAATCTATCCATATTTCAACATTTGTTTTACAAAATTCTAACAGTATTTCCTAAAACTTATAAAATTTGGTTTTACATGGCTTTATACAGTTTGCCATCCACAAAAACATTTGCTAATTCTTTATGTGTTCAAAAAATGTGATTACCATTATAGAACTACTATCTATTTTGTTAGTTTTACTATTTCTTATTAATTTATAATGGTTTGTTACTTTACTGGCTATTCTGATAATAGTTCATTTATTTTAACATTGGCCTAGGTCATGGTGATTCTTTCAACACCATGTTACATATTGTTTTATTATTTAGCCTGTTGGCTTGAACCCTTATATTTAATTATAACCATTATATTGGATGTTAACCCATGAGATTTAAAAATACTCATCATCCTCTCATAATGTGAATACTTTAACAAAATTACAAACAGATTGACTTAAATATTATGCCCTCATGGCTGAGATTCTGATAAACATTAAACAGATAAACTAAATTCCAAAAAACACAAAAACTGTTTATCATCTAATAACATTAATTCTTTTCTTTTTTTCAAAATTATTTTATAGTTGGTCAACCATACTATATCAGTATTGGCCTATTTCTTTGTGTGTTTGGTACCATGTTCTAATTTTACAAATTCCATTTGGCCCATTGTTTTAAGACCTTCTGGTTAATCACATGGTTTTAACATCTTCATTGCATTCTAATAACATCATTACGTTAACAACAACAAAAACAATATACAGGGCCCGGCAGAGAAACCTGACGATTTTTGAAGTAGTTCTGTGGAGTGTAGCATGGAGCGCTGCAATCGAGCTTGCGCTCATGTGTTCGACAGCTCAAAGCATTTCAGTCGCCATGGAGCGTTGGTCAGCACAACGTCGTGCGTTAGTAGTGGAAACGTTTTTTAAAAACAATGAGTCAGTTATTGTTACGCAGCGCGCTTTTCGCAGCCATTTCAGCATTCATCGAAATGACAGTGTTCCAAGCCGCAATACCATACTGTTGTGGGTGGCGAATTTTCGGGAAACGGCCTCTGCCTTAAAGAAGATACCACCACGGAAACAGCGTACTGTTCGAACCCCGGAGAATGTTGAACGCGTGCGTCATGCTATTCGTAGGAGTCCTCGGCGATCGGCATTAAAACACGCAAGTGCCCTACAGATTTCTGACCGCTCCGTACGCAACTGCTCACACTGCAAGGGCAATCATGGATTTGAAGCGGAATATTCGGACAGAAGCGGCGGCAATCTCTCCGGAAGTTCTGCGGCGCGTAATGCACGGTTTACCGTTACGGCTCGAAGAATGTGTTGAACATGAGGGATACCATCTAAAGAATGTGATTTTCAAGAAGTAACTGGTGTACGTAAAATTCTTTGAGGTGTACTTTAATTCTGAAATAAAATATTGTTCACAAACCATTTATTCTGGTCATAATTTCACTTAGAAAACCGTCAGGTTTCTCTGCCGGACCCTGTACAATCATATCAACTTAATGTCATGCCCACATGGCTGTGACTCTAATGCACATTGAACAAATAAGCTAACTTTCATTAAACCCTAACAACTGTTTAACACATAATAATATCTCTCCTCAATCCATTTTGCTATATTATTTAATAAATTATTCGAAGTCAATTTCACATTGTTCATATAATAATAATGTGAATAGGTTATTATTCATTATTCTCTTGACAACATTATGTTCACTATTATTTACAATTAGTTGCATGTTCCATGTATCCATAATAATGTTTTGTTATATATATTTCATTATATCATTCAAATTAATAATTTACTAATGTATCATTTTACATTGTATTGTATGTTTGGGCCTATTATCCCTCAATTTGTATTTTGATTATTTTTATATTTTGATAGATTTAATAAAACCATTTGTTTACTTATAGTATTGTTACATAATGCTGTCTGTCTTCATAAGTATTATTCTTGTCATTATTTGAAATTCATGTCATTGTCGGGGTATTTTGCATCACTTTGCCTAAATATTAATTTGGGTACGGTCAGTTGTAGTACAAGTCAGTCTAAAGTAGTTATATGTTCATCTTCACTATCGTTTTGAAAGATATTTTTCTTCTTGTTTAGTTTCTTATCCATGGTCTTCATTAAATCTGGTACGATATCAAGCTATGCCAAATGTAATGTTACATACTACCCTGCCACCAAATTTGATTATTTTAATGAAATAGTATATTTTGTTGAAATTATCAATTATCTTATCTTTCATATTATCACTTGTTATTCTTTTTATGATCTGGTATACTTGTCTTTAATTATAAGTGTTCTATCCCTGGAACATGTTACCTCCCTAACAAATGAATCACCATATATTTTGGAATCAGTCGGGGGGCTCTCTTGACCTAATACCCTGCTGTCCTTATAATACATAATACATAAATAATATCGATTGCTGGAGCTATCTCATCGGTCAATCACATTTAATAATCACTAGTCTATTCACGACTAAATCAAATAAAAATAATATAATAATATATTCTTGGGATGGTTCACTCAGTTTAACTTCTCAGATCTAAATATTTCAATCCATTGATTTTTAAGATGTTTATTTTCTTGTGGCGATATTAATAACATTTTTTATTTTTAATTGGTACTATCTTCTTTCCTTCTTTATCAGTACTGCTTAATCTTCATTTTTCATTCACTATCTTTATTCAATTAAAACGTAACAAGTATTTGTATCTATAGTTTTGTTGATTCTCTCACAATCATGATAGGTTATTTGTAGTAATTCGTTTCTAGTCTTGTCTTATTTTCATCGTCGATTGTCTATATTTGTCTTTTCTTATTCATTTTATAGCACTATGGTTTCTTCTGATTCATGGATGTTGCATCTTTCTTTTATATTCCAATAATAAGTTCATAATTATATTTAATAAGAGGTGCTTATTTTGTTTAGAATTTTGAAATTTATTCAAATTTGTTTATTCACTTGGTTCAAAATAACATTATCAAAATGTACTGTAAGTTGTCCTTACTATTTATTTGAATTTTGAGATTTATTCAATTCATTTATTGGGTTCATAATACATTTTTAAGGAAACTTGGTTGTATGTTCCCTTAATCATTTTCGTTTCCACATCACTAATTACATAAGTATTATTGTTATTGTTTTTTACAACGACATATGGTCCGTTATACAGTAATAATAGCTTTTTTGCTATTCCTTCCTTAGAACTTGGCAATTCGCGGTTTTTTAACAATACTTTGTCTCCAATCTTGTACTGGATCATTTTCTGCTGAATTATTTTGTATTTTTTCCTTCTTTTCTCCACTTGTTCATTCAGTTTGCTGTGGAATCTCACGTTGTCGAACTGGTAAGCTGGGTTGTTTGGGAAGTTGATTATTTCAATAATTTCTCGGGGTGGTAGTCTTTCATGCATTATAGTATATGGAGTATCTTGTATTGATTCATGGTATGCTAAGTTGATAAAGCTTTCTGTTTGTGTAATGTAGTCACTCCACTTCTGGTGTTTATCGAAACAATAGGTCCTGAGGATTCGGCCGACCTCCCTCAGTACTCTTTCCGCCGGGTTGCTATTTGGGTGATAGACAGATGTTTTATATGTCTTGACACCTAGATCTAACAAAGTCTCCTTCCATACCCTTCCTCGAAACTGAGTTCCGCGATCTTTAATAATTGACCTAACTCTGGTATGTATTGTTGGATTACTATTTGCAGAATCTTTTTTGTAGTTGCCCGATTAATGGGGTATAGTTTTGTAAATTTGGAGTAATGGTCGAACATGATTATAATAAATTTATATTGTTTTCTCCCTCCACTACGAGGTAACGGTCCACACACATCTAAAAATACTCTCTCTAATTTACCAGTTGATGTAATTGGCTGCATTATTCCTTCTGTTTTTTCATTATTGCATTTTGCCAATTTACAGATGTGGCACTGCCGAATACATTCTCTAACTCTCCTGTTGATATTCTTAATGTAAGTGTGTTCCTCAAGTGCTTTCCTTACTTTTAATGCACCCATATGCCCATATCGACTATGGTAGTCCAGTATTAATTCTGTTTCTAAAGTTTTAGGCATCAGACCTTCCATGATCCTTGGTTATTATTTGGTCTTTGCCCGTTGTTTTCATATCGGGCGTCGCGGCGACCGTTATTTCTATCCATTTCATCGCTCCTTCGTCTGTATTGGAGGAAGCTCTTCTCCTGTTCCATTTCCGTTAATAATGCCGACATCTCTTCAATGGTTTGTATTCGTCCGTTTATTCGGCCTCTTGTAATTTCTCCACCATAGTGATAAGCTAATAGCCTCACTAAACATTCGGTAGGAATCGCAGGCTCTAGATGTCTGGCTATGTTTATCTTACCAAGAAAGTATGCGGTCGGAGTTTGTTTGGCGTGTAGATCATATCGGCCCAATCCTATGTCACTCCTTATCATATGCTGTGTGGCATCAGACCAATACTTGGATTTAAATTGTTTTTTGAAATCTTGAAAATTTTGTATACTCGGCCGCATCGCCGTCCACCAATTGTCATAGACTTTTCTGAACATTTCGTCCAGCATACTTCTAATTACAAACCATCTGTCTTCTCCGATTTTTGCTATTTTTTCTTCTACCCGTTCTAGGAATATCATGGGGTTTCTTCTATAATTCTGGAAGTCGATAACTTCTCAGTTTTCCTCACATGTGGTATGGGCACCGGTGCATTGTCTGTTTTTTAGAGAGTTAATTTCATCTCTATGGGCAGTTGTTTGGTCTTGTACTCGATTAAGACTAGTACCCATGCTTTCTAATCTTTCTCCCATCACTGCTTGGTTGGTTCGTATATTTTCTATTCGTCCATTCGTTTCTTCCCGGACGCTCAGTATCTCTTGGTTCATCCGCTCACATTTTTCCTTGGTCTCGGATTCTACCCTTTTTATTTCGGTCACCGGTTCTTCTAGCTTCTTGTCCCATTCTTCCTGCAATTGCCGGTTATTAATTTCCATCTTGTTATTCCACTCTTCTTTTAATGACTCTTTGTGTTCATCATCTCCAATTCTTCCGGTGTTTTTATTAAATTCTTTAGATGCGTTCTTCTCACTTTCTTTGGTTCCACTTCATTATCTTTAGTATTTTCTTTGTTTCCATTAGTTTTCTTTTCAGGTAATACTACTACTGGTTCCTCTGTTTTGTCGTTTGGTATTTCTTCTGTTTCTGGTTTGCTATAATTTTTTATTTCTTTGGGCCTATCATTTCTTTATTCTTCCCTCCACAGTTTATTATCATTTATTATTTCTTCCGTCTTCTTACTCAAATCTTCCTTCAATTTTTCTAAGTTCTTACTGAAGTCTTCCTTCATTTCCTTTCTCATTTCGTCCATTAGTTTCATCGTTTTCTTAGCATTTTCCTGCATTAATTCCCTCGTTTCCTTACCAAACTCCTGCCTTAATTCCATCATACGTTTAAGCATTTCTCGCGTCTTCTCGCCTTCTGTTTGTGTTGGTTCTTCTGGTTGTTTCTCCTGAGCCTTCCTTATTGTAGTTCTACTTCCTCAACCGGTGTTGCTTCCTTGACTTCCATGTTTAATTCGCCTACTTTCTCGGTTTCGGCCGCTCGTTTGCGCGATGTTTCTCGCTTCCTCATTTTCGTTTATTTCTCGTTGTTTATTTATAAATTATAATTTAATTTATCGCCTCACACGTTGGTTCGCCTATTTGTAACGATGTTGATCGGTACGTCCTTCTTATTTTAAGCCTCACGTTGGAGTCGTCAATTTGTAACGTTAAAAAATGAATGAGATGAGATGAGAGGTCTCGCGAGTAAACAAGGTAACAATTTATGTTGAGAGACGAGTTCTTATGCTCCACGTAGTATGCGTCGATTTGTAACAAATTTAATATGTATGTGTAAAATTATTAAACCACACCGTTGTGTTCGTCAATCTGTAACAATTAATAATAGATATGTTGAACGGTAAATTATTTTGTATTCTGCCGCTCGCTCCCACTATGCGTGCAGTTCCAATGACGTCACTCAGAGTTGCCAACAGTTGCTCCGTCCGCTGTGCTATGTTAACTTATTTCTTAAATGAAACAGTAATAATAACGCAAATATAACACCAAACAGATATCTTCCTTGTAACGATCTTTATTCAATGAAGCATTGGTTAATTACTTCTCGTTTTTCTTTACGGTAATTACAATTGTGACAAAATTGTGTGTCTTCTTTTATCAGTTGGTATAGTAGCTAAAAATATTGTTCTGTAATCGGCCAGGCCAAAAGAATTATGCAGTTTATTATTTCTATTAAAATAAATTATCTCATGGCGTATCTGGTTCGGGGATTACGGTTAAACAAATAATACAATTCTTAAAATCAAAATACAAATTTCACAATATCAGGATATTACAAGGTTTTGGTGTTTAAAGTGCAAACTGGCAGTCGTGCATTGGTGACTTATTATTAGAGGTTATGACCAGTTTAGTTATCGTTAAAGATTTTATGGTGTTCAAAAAAGTGTGTGAAACTCAATTGGTGTTATTTTTTGAATGTTCTTCAGTGTTGGTGTAGTATAGTGTCTATAGTTTTATTCTGTTTAATTCCTAGATATTCGTGTACACAAATGTTGGTTTTGACACATAAGATAATAACTTGTTCAAATACACCAGATCCTCTTCTTTCTTCTTCCTGGACGAAGATAGGGTCCACGTCTTCTTCGCTTCTTCTCCCCGGATCTCAATTCTTCTGTATTAAATTCTGGATGTTCCTTTATTTATTATAATATCTTGTATTGAGTATATCAGCTTGTTTTACAAAGTCTGGTTTGTGTTTTCACTGTTTAAAATATAATTATATGAGACGTTTTATTAACGCGTCTGTATTCAATGACCGTTGTTAAAGAAGTCCCATTTTATTTATCTGAAATTTTTGGTTGCTAAGGTAAAACTTGAAATCTGGTTGGTTGATTCAGATATACATTGTCAGACAAATTCATTATTTCAATGTCTGAATTTGGTCAAAACTTTTAAATTAGTATAACTTTTCTGTACTGATTGGGAATTTAAAACTACTAGCATCATTATTTTGGTCTTAAGATTTGTGATATAATAGACACCAAACATGCCTATTTTTACTTAAGAAATACTGATGTTACATTTTTGCTATTTGACTTTTTCTTAAATAACTTAAAACGGATTATTTTGATTCCAGATTTGTTGTGTATACCATTAACTACAAATCTATCCATATTTCAACATTTGTTTTACAAAATTCTAACAGTATTTCCTAAAACTTATAAAATTTGGTTTTACATGGCTTTATACAGTTTGCCATCCACAAAAACATTTGCTAATTCTTTATGTGTTCAAAAAATGTGATTACCATTATAGAACTACTATCTGTTTTGTTAGTTTTACTATTTCTTATTAATTTATAATGGTTTGTTACTTTACTGGCTATTCTGATAATAGTTCATTTATTTTAACATTGGCCTAGGTCATGGTGATTCTTTCAACACCATGTTACATATTGTTTTATTATTTAGCCTGTTGGCTTGAACCCTTATATTTAATTATAACCATTATATTGGATGTTAACCCATGAGATTTAAAAATACTCATCATCCTCTCATAATGTGAATACTTTAACAAAATTACAAACAGATTGACTTAAATATTATGCCCTCATGGCTGAGATTCTGATAAACATTAAACAGATAAACTAAATTCCAAAAAACACAAAAACTGTTTATCATCTAATAACATTAATTCTTTTCTTTTTTTCAAAATTATTTTATAGTTGGTCAACCATACTATATCAGTATTGGCCTATTTCTTTGTGTGTTTGGTACCATGTTCTAATTTTACAAATTCCATTTGGCCCATTGTTTTAAGACCTTCTGGTTAATCACATGGTTTTAACATCTTCATTGCATTCTAATAACATCATTACGTTAACAACAACAAAAACAATATACAGGGCCCGGCAGAGAAACCTGACGATTTTTGAAGTAGTTCTGTGGAGTGTAGCATGGAGCGCTGCAATCGAGCTTGCGCTCATGTGTTCGACAGCTCAAAGCATTTCAGTCGCCATGGAGCGTTGGTCAGCACAACGTCGTGCGTTAGTAGTGGAAACGTTTTTTAAAAACAATGAGTCAGTTATTGTTACGCAGCGCGCTTTTCGCAGCCATTTCAGCATTCATCGAAATGACAGTGTTCCAAGCCGCAATACCATACTGTTGTGGGTGGCGAATTTTCGGGAAACGGCCTCTGCCTTAAAGAAGATACCACCACGGAAACAGCGTACTGTTCGAACCCCGGAGAATGTTGAACGCGTGCGTCATGCTATTCGTAGGAGTCCTCGGCGATCGGCATTAAAACACGCAAGTGCCCTACAGATTTCTGACCGCTCCGTACGCAACTGCTCACACTGCAAGGGCAATCATGGATTTGAAGCGGAATATTCGGACAGAAGCGGCGGCAATCTCTCCGGAAGTTCTGCGGCGCGTAATGCACGGTTTACCGTTACGGCTCGAAGAATGTGTTGAACATGAGGGATACCATCTAAAGAATGTGATTTTCAAGAAGTAACTGGTGTACGTAAAATTCTTTGAGGTGTACTTTAATTCTGAAATAAAATATTGTTCACAAACCATTTATTCTGGTCATAATTTCACTTAGAAAACCGTCAGGTTTCTCTGCCGGACCCTGTACAATCATATCAACTTAATGTCATGCCCACATGGCTGTGACTCTAATGCACATTGAACAAATAAGCTAACTTTCATTAAACCCTAACAACTGTTTAACACATAATAATATCTCTCCTCAATCCATTTTGCTATATTATTTAATAAATTATTCGAAGTCAATTTCACATTGTTCATATAATAATAATGTGAATAGGTTATTATTCATTATTCTCTTGACAACATTATGTTCACTATTATTTACAATTAGTTGCATGTTCCATGTATCCATAATAATGTTTTGTTATATATATTTCATTATATCATTCAAATTAATAATTTACTAATGTATCATTTTACATTGTATTGTATGTTTGGGCCTATTATCCCTCAATTTGTATTTTGATTATTTTTATATTTTGATAGATTTAATAAAACCATTTGTTTACTTATAGTATTGTTACATAATGCTGTCTGTCTTCATAAGTATTATTCTTGTCATTATTTGAAATTCATGTCATTGTCGGGGTATTTTGCATCACTTTGCCTAAATATTAATTTGGGTACGGTCAGTTGTAGTACAAGTCAGTCTAAAGTAGTTATATGTTCATCTTCACTATCGTTTTGAAAGATATTTTTCTTCTTGTTTAGTTTCTTATCCATGGTCTTCATTAAATCTGGTACGATATCAAGCTATGCCAAATGTAATGTTACATACTACCCTGCCACCAAATTTGATTATTTTAATGAAATAGTATATTTTGTTGAAATTATCAATTATCTTATCTTTCATATTATCACTTGTTATTCTTTTTATGATCTGGTATACTTGTCTTTAATTATAAGTGTTCTATCCCTGGAACATGTTACCTCCCTAACAAATGAATCACCATATATTTTGGAATCAGTCGGGGGGCTCTCTTGACCTAATACCCTGCTGTCCTTATAATACATAATACATAAATAATATCGATTGCTGGAGCTATCTCATCGGTCAATCACATTTAATAATCACTAGTCTATTCACGACTAAATCAAATAAAAATAATATAATAATATATTCTTGGGATGGTTCACTCAGTTTAACTTCTCAGATCTAAATATTTCAATCCATTGATTTTTAAGATGTTTATTTTCTTGTGGCGATATTAATAACATTTTTTATTTTTAATTGGTACTATCTTCTTTCCTTCTTTATCAGTACTGCTTAATCTTCATTTTTCATTCAGTATCTTTATTCAATTAAAACGTAACAAGTATTTGTATCTATAGTTTTGTTGATTCACTCACAATCATGATAGGTTATTTGTATTAATTCGTTTCTAGTCTTGTCTTATTTTCATCGTCGATTGTCTATATTTGTCTTTTCTTATTCATTTTATAGCACTATGGTTTCTTCTGATTCATGGATGTTGCATCTTTCTTTTATATTCCAATAATAAGTTCATAATTATATTTAATAAGAGGTGCTTATTTTGTTTAGAATTTTGAAATTTATTCAAATTTGTTTATTCACTTGGTTCAAAATAACATTATCAAAATGTACTGTAAGTTGTCCTTACTATTTATTTGAATTTTGAGATTTATTCAATTCATTTATTGGGTTCATAATACATTTTTAAGGAAACTTGGTTGTATGTTCCCTTAATCATTTTCGTTTCCACATCACTAATTACATAAGTATTATTGTTATTGTTTTTTACAACGACATATGGTCCGTTATACAGTAATAATAGCTTTTTTGCTATTCCTTCCTTAGAACTTGGCAATTCGCGGTTTTTTAACAATACTTTGTCTCCAATCTTGTACTGGATCATTTTCTGCTGAATTATTTTGTATTTTTTCCTTCTTTTCTCCACTTGTTCATTCAGTTTGCTGTGGAATCTCACGTTGTCGAACTGGTAAGCTGGGTTGTTTGGGAAGTTGATTATTTCAATAATTTCTCGGGGTGGTAGTCTTTCATGCATTATAGTATATGGAGTATCTTGTATTGATTCATGGTATGCTAAGTTGATAAAGCTTTCTGTTTGTGTAATGTAGTCACTCCACTTCTGGTGTTTATCGAAACAATAGGTCCTGAGGATTCGGCCGACCTCCCTCAGTACTCTTTCCGCCGGGTTGCTATTTGGGTGATAGACAGATGTTTTATATGTCTTGACACCTAGATCTAACAAAGTCTCCTTCCATACCCTTCCTCGAAACTGAGTTCCGTGATCTTTAATAATTGACCTTGGTGCTCCTAACTCTGGTATGTATTGTTGGATTACTATTTGCAGAATCTTTTTTGTAGTTGCCCGATTAATGGGGTATAGTTTTGTAAATTTGGAGTAATGGTCGAACATGATTATAATAAATTTATATTGTTTTCTCCCTCCACTACGAGGTAACGGTCCACACACATCTAAAAATACTCTCTCTAATTTACCAGTTGATGTAATTGGCTGCATTATTCCTTCTGTTTTTTCATTATTGCATTTTGCCAATTGACAGATGTGGCACTGCCGAATACATTCTCTAACTCTCCTGTTGATATTCTTAATGTAAGTGTGTTCCTCAAGTGCTTTCCTTACTTTTAATGCACCCATATGCCCATATCGACTATGGTAGTCCAGTATTAATTCTGTTTCTAAAGTTTTAGGTATCACCACCTTCCATGATCCTTGGTTATTATTTGGTCTTTGCCCGTTGTTTTCATATCGGGCGTCGCGGCGACCGTTATTTCTATCCATTTCATCGCTCCTTCGTCTGTATTGGAGGAAGCTCTTCTCCTGTTCCATTTCCGCTAATAATGCCGACATCTCTTCAATGGTTTGTATTCGTCCGTTTATTCGGCCTCTCGTAATTTCTCCACCATAGTGATAAGCTAATAGCCTCACTAAACATTCGGTAGGAATCGCAGGCTCTAGATGTCTGGCTATGTTTATCTTACCAAGAAAGTATGCGGTCCGAGTTTGTTTGCCGTGTAGATCATATCGGCCCAATCCTATGTCACTCCTTATCATATGTTGTGTGGCATCAGACCAATACTTGGATTTAAATTGTTTTTTGAAATCTTGAAAATTTTGTATACTCGGCCGCATCGCCGTCCACCAATTGTCATAGACTTTTCTGAACATTTCGTCCAGCATACTTCTAATTACAAACCATCTGTCTTCTCCGATTTTTGCTATTTTTTCTTCTACCCGTTCTAGGAATAGCATGGGGTTTCTTCTATAATTCTGGAAGTCGATAACTTCTCGGTTTTCCTCACATGTGGTATGGGCACCGGTACATTGTCTGTTTTTTAGAGAGTTAATTTCATCTCTATGGATAGTTGTTTGGTCTTGTACTCGATTAAGACTAGTACCCATGCTTTCTAATCTTTCTCCCATCACTGCTTGGTTGGTTCGTATATTTTCTATTCGTCCATTCGTTTCTTCCCGGACGCTCAGTATCTCTTGGTTCATCCGCTCACACTTTTCCTTGGTCTCGGATTCTACCCTTTTTATTTCGGTCACCGGTTCTTCTACCTTCTTGTCCCATTCTTCCTGCAATTGCCGGTTGTTAATTTCCATCTTGTTATTCCACTCTTCTTTTAATGACTCTTTGTGTTCATCATCTCCAATTCTTCCGGTGTTTTTATTAAATTCTTTAGATGCGTTCTTCTCACTTCCTTTGGTTCCACTTCATTATCTTTAGTATTTTCTTTGTTTCCATTAGTTTTCTTTTCAGGTAATACTACTACTGGTTCCTCTGTTTTGTCGTTTGGTATTTCTTCTGTTTCTGGTTTGCTATAATTTTTTATTTCTTTGGGCCTATCATTTCTTAATTCTTCCCTCCACAGTTTATTATCATTTATTATTTCTTCCGTCTTCTTACTCAAATCTTCCTTCAATTTTTCTAAGTTCTTACTGAAGTCTTCCTTCATTTCCTTTCTCATTTCGTCCATTAGTTTCATCGTTTTCTTAGCATTTTCCTGCATTAATTCCCTCGTTTCCTTACCAAACTCCTGCCTTAATTCCATCATACGTTTAAGCATTTCTCGCGTCTTCTCGCCTTCTGTTTGTGTTGGTTCTTCTGGTTGTTTCTCCTGAGCCTTCCTTATTGTAGTTTCTACTTCCTCAACGGGTGTTGCTTCCTTGTCTTCCATGTTTAATTCGCCTACTTTCTCGGTTTCGGCCGCTCGTTTGCGCGATGTTTCTCGCTTCCTCATTTTCGTTTATTTCTCGTTGTTTATTTATAAATTATAATTTAATTTATCGCCTCACACGTTGGTTCGCCAATTTGTAACGATGTTGATCGGTACGTCCTTCTTATTTTAAGCCTCACGTTGGAGTCGTCAATTTGTAACGTTAATAAATGAATGAGATGAGATGAGAGGTCTCGCGAGTAAACAAGGTAACAATTTATGTTGAGAGACGAGTTCTTATGCTCCACGTAGTATGCGTCGATTTGTAACAAATTTAATATGTATGTATAAAATTATAAACCACACCGTTGTGTTCGTCAATCTGTAACAATTAATAATAGATATGTTGAACGGTAAATTATTTTGTATTCTGCCGCTCGCTCCCACTATGCGTGCAGTTCCAATGACGTCACTCAGAGTTGCCAACAGTTGCTCCGTCCGCTGTGCTATGTTAACTTATTTCTTAAATGAAACAGTAATAATAACGCAAATATAACACCAAACAGATATCTTCCTTGTAACGATCTTTATTCAATGAAGCATTGGTTAATTACTTCTCGTTTTTCTTTACGGTAATTACAATTGTGACAAAATTGTGTGTCTTCTTTTATCAGTTGGTATAGTAGCTAAAAATATTGTTCTGTAATCGGCCAGGCCAAAAGAATTATGCAGTTTATTATTTCTATTAAAATAAATTATCTCAGGGCGTATCTGGTTCGGGGATTACGGTTAAACAAATAATACAATTCTTAAAATCAAAATACAAATTTCACAATATCAGGATATTACAAGGTTTTGGTGTTTAAAGTGCAAACTGGCAGTCGTGTATTGGTGACTTATTATTAGAGGTTATGACCAGTTTAGGTGGTTATTAGTTATCGTTAAAGTTTTTATGGTGTTCAAAAAAGTGTGTGGAACTCAATTGGTGTTATTTTTTGAGTGTTCTTCAGTGTTGGTGTAGTATAGTGTCTATAGTTTTATTCTGTTTAATTCCTAGATATTCGTGTACACAAATGTTGGTTTTGACACATAAGATAATAACTTGTTCAAATACACCAGATCCTCTTCTTTCTTCTTCCTGGACGAAGATAGGGTCCACGTCTTCTTCGCTTCTTCTCCCTGGATCTCAATTCTTCTGTATTAAATTCTGGATGTTCCTTTATTTATTATAATATCTTGTATTGAGTATATCAGCTTGTTTTACAAAGTCTGGTTTGTGTTTTCACTGTTTAAAATATAATTATATGAGACGTTTTATTAACGCGTCTGTATTCAATGACCGTTGTTAAAGAAGTCCCATTTTATTTATCTGAAATTTTTGGTTGCTAAGGTAAAACTTGAAATCTGGTTGGTTGATTCAGATATACATTGTCAGACAAATTCATTATTTCAATGTCTGAATTTGGTCAAAACTTTTAAATTAGTATAACTTTTCTGTACTGATTGGGAATTTAAAACTACTAGCATCATTATTTTGGTCTTAAGATTTGTGACATATAGACACCAAACATGCCTATTTTTACTTAAGAAATACTGATGTTACATTTTTGCTATTTGACTTTTTCTTAAATAACTTAAAACGGATTATTTTGATTCCAGATTTGTTGTGTATACCATTAACTACAAATCTATCCATATTTCAACATTTGTTTTACAAAATTCTAACAGTATTTCCTAAAACTTATAAAATTTGGTTTTACATGGCTTTATACAGTTTGCCATCCACAAAAACATTTGCTAATTCTTTGTGTTCAAAAAATGTGATTACCATTATAGAACTACTATCTGTTTTGTTAGTTTTACTATTTCTTATTAATTTATAATGGTTTGTTACTATACTGGCTATTCTGATAATAGTTCATTTATTTTAACATTGGCCTAGGTCATGGTGATTCTTTCAACACCATGTTGCATATTGTTTTATTATTTAGCCTGTTGGCTTGAACCCTTATATTTAATTATAACCATTATATTGGATGTTAACCCATGAGATTTAAAAATACTCATCATCCTCTCATAATGTGAATACTTTAACAAAATTACAAACAGATTGACTTAAATATTATGCCCTCATGGCTGAGATTCTGATAAACATTAAACAGATAAACTAAATTCCAAAAAACACAAAAACTGTTTATCATCTAATAACATTAATTCTTTTCTTTTTTTCAAAATTATTTTATAGTTGGTCAACCATACTATATCAGTATTGGCCTATTTCTTTGTGTGTTTGGTACCATGTTCTAATTTTACAAATTCCATTTGGCCCATTGTTTTAAGACCTTCTGGTTAATCACATGGTTTTAACATCTTCATTGCATTCTAATAACATCATTACGTTAACAACAACAAAAACAATATACAATCATATCAACTTAATGTCATGCCCACATGGCTGTGACTCTAATGCACATTGAACAAATAAGCTAACTTTCATTAAACCCTAACAACTGTTTAACACATAATAATATCTCTCCTCAATCCATTTTGCTATATTATTTAATAAATTATTCGAAGTCAATTTCACATTGTTCATATAATAATAATGTGAATAGGTTATTATTCATTATTCTCTTGACAACATTATGTTCACTAGTATTTACAATTAGTTGCATGTTCCATGTATCCATAATAATTGTTTTGTTATATATATTTCATTATATCATTCAAATTAATAATTTACTAATGTATCATTTTACATTGTATTGTATGTTTGGGCCTATTATCCCTCAATTTGTATTTTGATTATTTTTATATTTTGATAGATTTAATAAAACCATTTGTTTACTTATAGTATTGTTACATAATGCTGTCTGTCTTCATAAGTATTATTCTTGTCATTATTTGAAATTCATGTCATTGTCGGGGTATTTTGCATCACTTTGCCTAAATATTAATTTGGGTACGGTCAGTTGTAGTACAAGTCAGTCTAAAGTAGTTATTTGTTCATCTTCACTATCTTTTTGAAAGATATTTTTCTTCTTGTTTAGTTTCTTATCCATGGTCTTCATTAAATCTGCTACGATATCAAGCTATGCCAAATGTAATATTACAATGTTTATCGTTCATCAATTTCTTGTAAATTTATCAATTGATCATCCTTTCAAATATAATTAATGAATTTCTGATTCCCCCTCTGAAATTGTTAGGTATTATATTTGCAAATTTTTGAATAATTTTATACATCTTTTTATATTATTCCTTTAAAGTATACCTTTAGTTATAGTATTTGGTGATTGATTCACCTTATATAAATCTCATCAATTTACTTGGTTTATTTTAACTTAATTACACCATTATATTGTTAGTGGAATTTCCTATTTGGCCTAGATTTTATGGTTTTACATATACTGTTTTTTTGAATAATACTACGTCTATACCCCTTCTGACTTTCTGAAGTTAATATAATATTAAATACAATCTCCTTAAATAACTATTGGAACATGTAGCATTGTATTCATGCTCATAATACACAAACAATATTTAAAATTAATTATTGGTCTTTAAAGTCAGACATTTTAGTTTCAATTATTACTAATAACACATAACAAACATTTTATAAAATAGTATGGTATTCATACTGAGACTTTTTAGTCTGTACTAACACTGTAAGCCATAATAAACATAAATATAATAATAATGAATCTTATTCTATACACCACCTTGAAATATGGTGTTCATAGGCTTTAACACAAACATAATCAGCCATTTAATTTTATTTTCCTTAAATTTAATTTGGTTACAGTCCTTTCTGTTTATTTTTTATTATTACATTTTAATCCCCTTCTCACTGTATTTATTCTTTTTTTTTTTTTTATAAAAAGTTGCATCTTTCTTGAAACATTAGTAATGTTTTCATAAGAATACTTCCTAACATTTTATATTTGTATTTATAGCAAACATTAAAGTTGTTTAATTGTACATAGTTGAAATATAAGTTACACTTATACTTGAAGTTTATTTAGTATATTGAAATAACTTGCACTGGTTCACTTATATTTTTGGTTCTTATTTACACTTGAGTTTTACAATACTCCAAGATCAAAATCTTAATTATAAGGGATAATGAAGATTTGTTTATTTCATTACTCAATAACTTTAGTGGGTGCACTTCTATTTACTACCCTAAATACTTTTGTTTATAACTATTTTACATTTTTATATGAGTTTTGGGGTTGTTATACTTTCTTGGGTGACATTAAATGTTTTTCGGGGTTTGTTATTCCTGTAATAGGTTTTCCTTGGGTATATCTTGTAGTTCTTCCCATTCTACATTCTCTTCTCTTCACAATTCTTCCATCTTGGGTTCTCCAAGGTAATCTGATTTGATGGTTCGTTGGTTTGTTCGGGGTATCTTCTTTACCTGATCCTATCCTACCTGGGTATTATCCTGATTTTATTTTAGTTTTGTAGGATTTATTTTTCTTGATACATTTTTGTTGCATTATGATGATTATCAATTTTATTTTTTCCTTTTATGGTGGTATTTTACTTCGACATTTAATTATTTTCTTTTGAATTTTCTTTTTATTTAATGTAATTTATATTGAATTATGATCAGATTGGAATTATGATTTAGTGGATTATCTGTCATGCTACAATATGTGCAAGCAAATGTAATGATAAGTGAATTTAGATCTAATAAGATGTTCCATTTATTTTTTTGATTGTTAGTAGTAGTGAAGCAAATTGATAGATTTGATAGATTCATGTAAAAGATTTTTGGGATTTTGATGAAATTAATGGTAATATAACAGTTTGATTTTGAACTTAATGAATTTTGAACGAAATTTAAATGATTTGAATTCAATTAGCTGCTGTGTTTAGATTGGAGAACGTAACGTTAATTTGCAAAAGGAAATTGAAATTTAAAGATAAAACATTTTATAAATTTTAAATATGGAATCTGTTTATCATAGAATAATAAGTATGTGTATGCACCCAGTATTTGCCAAAGGCAACCCAGTATACATGAAAGGGGGAACATATCGGTTGAGGATTTGGTATGGTATAAGGGCAATGGTTTGATTTTGGTGTGGAATGTTAGAAGATTAGGTGCACTATGGTGAGTATTTGTCCGATTTTATGGTGTTGGGATCTCGTACAGAGAAGTCCAGTAATCTCGTTCAGGTGCAGCCATAGTCGCCGAGCTAGGGGGGTAGTTTACCCATGAGATGTTTAGAAATAAACGGGGGGTTGTTGGCGCCATATCCTCACCGATCCTCTTGGGGGTTAGCAATGAGAGTTCGTCTGTTTCGGCAGAAGATCTCTCATGGGGGGGGGGTATTGTAACGGAGCTTTTTAAGAGAAATATCCATTTTTTTAATTTAATAATAATATTGGGACCAACCTGTGGGGACACCATTTGTGGTTACGGGGACTTGATTTGTGTAAAACCATATGTACAACTCGGCACCAAGCCGAGACAGGTACGGACGTGATAAAAGCGTTGGAATGCGAACATGTGCGCGCATGCCTGTATTTTCCGTTGGGGAAAAGTAAAAAACTTTGTAGCGAGCCACCAGCAACAAAGGAATGTGGCTGTAAGTTTGCGCCCGTGGGCTGCGACAATAATCCTGACACCAAAGTCGACCGGCGGAAGTTGTCGACCATTAAATTAATCCGGCCACGTGAGCGCCTCAGCCAATCACCACGCGAGCTGACGGAAATGAATTTGACCGACGCTCCTCGTAGCTTCAGTTAGTCGACGACAAACATCGGCCACGCGTGGTCCGTTCAATTTTTTGTTCGAACAAATTTAAGGTCGGCCGACCGAATATATATATAAAAATGGTACAAAGCAGTGTAAAACACTAAAAAACTAGTGGACGAAGTGCAGTTTTTAAAAACAAATGGAACAATAACATTGTCTCACATTAAAACAGTGAACTGAGTGTAACGCGCCATGCGGTCGCAGGGTACCACAGGGGAAACTACATAACTATGGAACAGCGGCTATCGTCAAAGGTGGCGATAGTGCCGTAATAAGGGTGTGTGAATCATTTTAGTAGGATTACTGGTGTCCTCGGACATCAGTAATACCGAATTTTTATATAACGCTGAACCAAGAACGGTATAGGCAGCGTCTATACCTTATAAATGTAAACTTCAGTTCTTGGGAATGCAAATGGACGCCACAGTCCACCAGCAGGAAACAATAGTGTGTGTGGAAAAGGAGCTGGCAGTTACAAGCCAGGGGTATAAGGGGGGACATTAAGTAAATGATGAAGTAGGAGGGTAGCTGAAAATTCAGTGAGAGGGTGACGACCTCTGTAAACAGCGGGCGGTCAGCTTATAACACGACTCTATAGAGAGAGTTGGGGGTTGACAATCCAAAGAGCTGTTCAGTAACTATTGCTATGACTATGACTCAATGAGTAGCGATGTATGTCCCTATGAGAGCAAAAAGATTTTAAGTACTAGATTTAATGGTAAGGATTCTAAATCCACCAATATTTTATGATGATAACGATGTAATTTTGTGTATTTGTGTTAATTGTATGTAGTATGTTAGGGGTAAGGATTGTAAACGCGCGTAATCTATATAATTTTGAAATGTAGTTAGAGAAAGGTTATTCATATGATGATGAGACATCAGCTGACTGCTAGGGTATAAATGTAGTACGTCATTTATAAGTGATTTGGAAAATTTGCAATGTAATTAAATGTTTCAATAATAAACTTGTAATGTTTTAAATAAGTGATGAAATTGATTTGAGATAGTTTTGAATTTTCAATGGTCAATATAATGCAAAAAGTGGTAAATGTTAGAATTTGGGTGACAAGCATAAAGAAAGCATTTGAATCAATCAGTCCAAGTTAAGTTTAGATGGGTGTTAAACAGAATAAGATTCTGAGGAGTAAAAGCAATGTAGAAAATTGAGAATTAATAATGACGCAGTAGAGATGGGGATATTTCGTAGAATATGAAAGTGATGTAATGGGAGAGTAATTAGTTGATGATGATTTTGTAAGGGGGATGGTGTGATAAGGAGTCCTCAACGAAAAGCGTTGTGGCGGGAGGGGAACCGATATGTGCCGGAAAGGGTTACCTAGGGAGGGTCCAGGAACCAAATAAGAGAATGAGCATTGGGAAGGGAACACACGGCCTTAATACAAAGAGGGTGGAGTGTATTTAATTATAAGGGTAGAATGAATAAATGGGAGTTAGAGTAGTAAGTTAGTGAGAGATGGGTGTCATACTAGATAAAATTGTAAGTGATTGTTAGAGTCAGAAAGGGGTGTGAGGTTCTATTTAAACACCCAAGTTGTAAATTGAAATGTTATGAATAACTAAGAGTCACCCAGACTAATTGAGAAGGGAAGTGTTAGAGAATCAGAGTTAAAATGAAAAAATAATTGAAACAAGTGACAGATTTTAATAGAATTTGAGAATAATATGATGCTATAAAATGTGTAATTTTTGGTAAATTTAAATGTGAATTTTATTGTTTATTGTAAGGTAATAACAACAATGCTAATTTTGAATGTTCTATTTTATTATGTTGTATTATGTTTGAAGGTAAAAAATTTAAAAGATGTTTCATGTATTTTATGGTAGCTTGATGTAGCGTATATATGTCAAAGTCATTCACTTGACCCAGAGAGATCAGCTGATGACTGATGTTAGAGACGGAACCATTTTCTGATAATTAATTCACACAAGGGTGTTACTTAAGTAAATCAAATGGTTTTATTTTTTTAACGAGTCGTGTGGTTACAAATAATTAATTTCTTGTTGTACGTGTACAAAAATTAAAAAAAATTTTAATTTAATTTTAAAATTTTCAAAAAAAAATTTTGTATGTTTGTTTTATTGTTTAAATATTTAATAAATAATTCTTGTAATGTGATCATGTTGAAAATTTGAATTCCTTTAAGTTATTTTTGGCAGTTATATCACTTGTGGTTTGCTGTAAGTAAATTCAGCGTTAATTGGATTGTCTCGTTCACTAATCGATTTGCGATTATTCTTCTTTCTCCAATATATTACCTTCACTGGAGTAATGGCTGCCTTTCTTACAGCTGATGTTGTTCACTAAACTCTATTTATAGTTTAGAAATAAATTTAATACCAAAAATGTTGAATTACTATGTTTTATTAATAATTATTAAAAAGGATCGATTAAAAATCGATTAGGTTATATTGTTCGACTCTTTCACAGGGCGAATCGATTATTGTTACATATGTTATTTGATATAATATTTTCAAGGTTCTTTAAACGGTTATGTTATATAGTCAGAGAAGGGGCAAGGCTCGAAAGTATAACATTACAATAAAAAAATCTTAATAGACAAATTTATTTATGATATATAATGTTTATTAAGTAAAAAATCAGACCAATTGGCTGTGTGACGAATCTTATTCCTTGTAGGCGCTTTGCATGCTGGGAACCATCATGGCCGCTCGCCTCGTTGACGAAGTAAAACGAGAATGGTGATGCTGGATTTTCTTTAAATAAAGATGCCTTCACTGCTGCTTCCTCGTCTCCGCAATATTGAATAATGTTTCTGGTGTTGTTGGATTATCACTCGTTCACTGTTCTGTTGTTCACTTGAGAAAATGTGCGTTTTATTTTTAAGATATGGTGTTGAAAAGTTCGTTTCGGTTGTCTGGAAATTATTAGTGTTAGTGGTTCGAATTGTTAGTTCACTAGTTTGTGTGGTGTATTCACTGATTTCTATTTGTGTAGTTGTTATTTTCACTGCATTTATCGTTTAAAAGTGTTTCGTCTAAATTCTCAAATTTTATATTAGGCTATGTTTTAACTGTAATCCGCCATTAATCGTTCCGGTATACTGTTATTAGCACGAGCTTAATTCACCCGTACACTCTGAATGTTAATTAAGAACTGTTTTACTTCCTTCGTTTCTGAAATCTCTTAGCCGATTTAATATTAGAAAAGTATTCTTTAAGTTTTATTCACTTCCGATGCACTCAATTAAAGTACATTATATCATAGAATATATTTTGGTTATTAATTACTTTCATGTAATAGCAAACACATAATCGGTTTCTTTAACTCCTTCTGCTTAATTTGATATACAATAATCCATCTTTATAAAGTTTTTTATCAAAATTGTTATATTTCTGTCATTTTGGAAAAGTAGGCTCAATATTCTGTTTCCTGTCCTTGTCCAAAATTTAGCCATTTTATGTGTTATAATTATGATGATAATAAATCTCAGATTAATATAAATGTTTATCATTCATCAATTTCTTGTAAATTTATCAATTGATCATCCTTTTAAATATAATTAATGAATTTCTGATTCCCCCTCTGAAATTGTTAGGTATTACATTTGCAAATTTTTGAATAATTTTATACATCTTTTTATATTATTCCTTTAAAGTATACCTTTAGTCATAGTATTTGGTGATTGATTCACCTTATATAAATCTCATCAATTTACTTGGTTTATTTTAACTTAATTACACCATTATAATGTTATTGGAATTTCCTATTTGCCCTAGATTTTATGGTTTTACATATACTGTTTTTTGAATAATACTATGTCTATACCCCTTCTGACTTTCTGAAGTTAATATAATATTAAATACAATCTCCTTAAATAACTATTGGAACATGTAGCATTGTATTCATGCTCATAATACACAAACAATATTTAAAATTAATTATTGGTCTTTAAAGTCAGACATTTTAGTTTCAATTATTACTAATAACACATAACAAACATTTTATAAAATAGTATGGTATTCATACTGAGACTTTTTAGTCTGTACTAACATTGTAAGCCATAATAAACATAAATATAATAATAATGAATCTTATTCTATACACCACCTTGAAATATGGTGTTCATAGGCTTTAACACAAACATAATCAGCCATTTAATTTTATTTTCCTTAAATTTAATTTGGTTACAGTCCTTTCTGTTTATTTTTTATTATTACATTTTAATCCCCTTGTCACTGTATTTATTCCCCACCTGCTCTCTTTATCATTCACATTTTAAAGATTTTTTTTTTTTTTTTTTTTTTATAAAAAGTGGCATCTTTCTTGAAACATTAGTAATGTTTTCATAAGAATACTTCCTAACATTTTATATTTGTATTTATAGCAAACATTAAAGTTGTTTAATTGTACATAGTTGAAATATCAGTTACACTTATACTTGAAGTTTATTTAGTATATTGAAATAACTTGCACTGGTTCACTTATATTTTTGGTTCTTATTTACACTTGAGTTTTACAATACTCCAAGACCAAAATCTTAATTATAAGGGATAATGAAGATTTGTTTATTTCGTTACTCAATAACTTTAGTGGGCGTACTTCTATTTACTACCCTAAATACTTTTGTTTATAACTATTTTACATTTTTATGAGTTTTGGGGTTGTTATACTTTCTTGGGTGACATTAAATCTTTTTCGGGGTTTGTTATTCCTGTAATAGGTTTTCCTTGGGTATATCTTGTTGTTCTTCCCATTCTACATTTTCTTCTCTTCACAATTCTTCCATCTTGGGTTCTCCAAGGTAATCTGATTTTATGGTTCGTTGGTTTGTTCGCGGTATCTTCTTTACCTGCTCCTATCTACCTGGGTATTATCCTGATTTTATTTTAGTTTTGTAGGATTTATTTTTCTTGATACATTTTTGTTGCATTATGATGATTATCAATTTTATTTTTTCCTTTTAGGTGGTATTTTTCTTCGACATTTAATTATTTTCTTTTGAATTTTCTTTTTATTTAATGTAATTTATATTGAATTATGATCAGATTGGAATTATGATTTAGTGGATTATCTGTCATGCTACAGATTGCCCTCCTCCAGAAGTGATTAGTTCAGACTATACTTGGTTTGTCTGAAATAATTGCTTATGATAATTATTATATTTTTATTTTATTCTTGACTTCCTTCCATTACTAATTTTTTCTTCTACATATTCGAGCTTACATATATTTTATTCTTAATTGATCTTCTTTGATAGTAATAGTCATCTGAGTTTCATATTTATTATTTTATTTTCATTTTCTTAACTTGGTGTTTTATCCCTGGGATATTTATTCCCTATCATTCCCTAACACGTGAGCTGGGGCAGCAGTTCAGAGAGGCACTGTAGGCTACATACTCTGCTGGCCATACATCACTTCTATTTGAGTACAGAGGCAAATCATCTCTGCTCAAAAAACATATTAGTACTGCTGGACTTATCTACAGACAGTTATTAATAAAAATTATTGAAGAATAGTCCATTTTGTGACTACTAAAAAAAAAATATCTTTGGATACTTCACTTCGTATATTGGTCAGATCTGTTAATATTCCTATCTTAATTATTGTTCTGACTTGTTAGATTTATGGTTATCTCATTTCTCATTATGGTGGGAAGCTCTTTTATTCATATAATTATCATTATTTATCAAATATACCGTTTTTGGTATTACTTCTCTATTCTTCTTTGGTTGTTATAGCAATCTGTTTCTGGTCATTGGCAGCATATATTTTATGATGTTTTTTATTTGTTTCTCAGTTCTCATTAATTCCACTAGTTCCATGTTCTAGCACTTTCTTCTTCTTGGCTTTATTACACTCGACATTTATTTTTTCTTCTAATTGTCTTTATTACACTCGACATTTATTTTACGATCATACTCATTTGTGATTTATTTAATTACATTTATATATTTTGTTCCTTTTTACCAATTACTTCGCTCTGATTTTTTATTCAAATGAATTCTTTAATTATCATATTAATGTGGTCATTGTTTCTCCTTGTATTACTTCAAAGTCTTATTATTTTTATTTCCATACAAGTTTATTCATTTAATGGTATCCGTGGTTCTTACTTCCTTTTCTTTAATTCCATAGAACGTTTTTATAAATAATTGGTTGTAATTTGATATTACTACCTATTTTTTAGAATTCATTTGGTTTATTCTAAATTCTCCTTTTTATTTTGACAATTTTGTTTCAAAATTCTCTTCTTTTACTTATCATAGATAGTTTAATCAATAAATAGTTTAATAATTCTCTCCTTTACTTAAAAAAAAAATGGTTTTTATAAATAATGGTTTGCAAGATGTGCTTATTATATTTTTTGAATTCTGTTGTTTTTATTTATAAATATCTTGTAGTAAGGTGATCTTACAATATTTTTAGCATTTAATTTTCTTTTCACCTCTAAATTCTTTTTCTTTTTATATATATCTCATAAATAGTTTTCATAAATACTGGTAGTAATGTGTGCTTACTATATTTTTTGAATTTAGTTGTTATATTCAAAATTCTCCTTTTTTATATATTCCATAAATTGTTTTCATAAATACTGGTAGTAACGTGTGCTTACTATATTTTTTGAATTTAGTTGTTTTTAATATTCAAAATTCTCCTTTTTGTTTTTATAATGGTTTCATAAATCTTGTAGTAAGGTGATCTTAGTTCATTTTTTGAATTTAGGGGTTTTTATCTTCTAAATTCTCCTTTTTCTATTTGATATCTCAAAACGATTTTCTTAAATACTTGTTAGTAAGTTGAACTTACTTCATTTTTTGAATTTTGTGGTTTTTATATTCAAAATTCTCTTTTTTATTTATTCCATAAATTGTTTTCATAAATACTGGTGGTAATGTGTGCTTACTATATTTTTTGAATTTAGTTGTTTTTTATCTTCTAAATTTCTACTCCTCATAATATTTCTTCATGGAAGCCTGGTTATATACACCTTTGATTCTACCAGAACCCATCTCTTTTATTTCGTAAGTATTATTGTTTTTGTCCATGGAGACTATATAGGGTCCAGTGTATAGTAGTAACAACTTCGTTGTTATTCCTTCCAGTGTGCAGGGTAATTCCCGATTTTTTAATAATATTTTTTCTCCACTTGTATAGGTTATTATTTTACCACTATTCCTTTGATATTTGTGTCGCCGTTTCTCCTGGTATTCGGCCACCTTGTTGTAAAATTTAATCTTGTCGAAAGTATAAACATTATCTCTTGGGAACTCCAGTATTTCTTCGATCTTTCGTGGGGGTTGTTTCTCGTACATGGCGGAGTATGGGGTAATTCCTATGGCTGGGTGGTATGCCAAGTTGAGGAATACTTCTGTGGCTTCTAGATAGTCTTGCCACCTCCTCTGTTGATTGGGGCAATATGTTCTTAATATACGCCTTACTTCTCGTAACATCCTCTCTGCCGGATTACTGCTCGGGTGGTAGACCGAGGTTTTGTAAGTACGAACACCCATAGATAGTAGGGTATCCCGCCATTTTTTCCCCTTAAACTGGGTTCCATGATCTGTAATGATCGAAACTGATTTTCCGACGTTTGGGAAGTACTGGTCGGTTAATATTCCCAGAATTTTATTTGTAGTTGCCCGATTAGCTGGGTATAACTTAATGAACTTAGTGAAATGGTCCATCACGATGATCAGGTACTTATATCTGTGACGACCGCCACTGTGGGGAAATGGTCCGCAGATGTCCAAGAATATCTTATCCAACTTTTCCTGTGATGTTATAGGAATCATTTGGCCTTCCTTTTTCTCATTATTGGACTTAACTAGTTGGCAAATATGGCAACCTCTGATATACATCCGGACCTTCCGGTTGACGTTTTTCATGTGGCAGCTCTCCTCCAGAGCCTTTATCACCTTTAAGGCGCCCATATGCCCATATCGTGTATGATAATTAATTATTATCTCCTTTTCGATATGTGTTGGAATGATTACCTTCCATGTCTCCTTCCTTAAAGATGGTTTAACGAACAATATATCTTTATTTAGCTGATAATATCGGGCGATAGTTACGTCCCCTGCTTCTAATCGAGTCTTAATATTTCTTTCGGGTCGGCTTGTTGGTGGGTGCTCAGGTTGGTTAGTAATGTGGCTAGATCGGCTCTGGTGCTAAGAATGTGGTATATTTTGAGTACCCTTTCTTTCTCCCCCTCGAATGTTTGCTTTTCCACGTCAATATGTGATAAGACATCTGCAACGACATTCTCCTTTCCTGGGATGTACTCCCACTTAAGGTTGTATTCTTGAAGTACAAGTATCCACCTGGTCAGCCTTCCGTGACTCAATTTGCACCTCCTCAGGAACGATATGGATTTATGGTCTGTCCGGACGGTAACGGGGTAACCTAGGATGTAGGTGCGGAATTTGCCACACGCGAATACGACACTTAACAGTTCCTTCTCAGTGACGTGGTAGTTACTTTCGCACTGGTTTAAAGCTCTACTTGCGAAGCAAATCACTAGATGTTCGCCCTCCTCATCTTCTTGATATAGCGTCGTTCCGAGGCTATTGTCACTGGCATCGCAATTTAGGAAGAAAGGTTTTTTAAAATCTGGGTGGCGAAGTCTTATGGGTTCCAAAAATTTGTCCTTAATTAGTTGTAAGGTATCGTTCTGCTCCTTACCCCAGATCCATTTATTTTTAGATGACAGTTGCGGTTGAAATCTGGCGGTCAATTCAGAATACTTTTCCTGGAACTTGCGGTAATAATTACAGAGTCCCAGGAATGACTGTAATTGCCTTCTATTCCTTGGTGCCGGAAATTTCTGTATCGCTTCTACCTTTTCGGCCGACGGTGAGATTCCTTGGTCGTTTAAGTTAAAACCTAAGAACTGAATTTCCTTGGCAATGAAATGAGATTTTTCCAGTTTGAGCGTGATGTTATTCGCAGCCAATTTCTCCAGTACATGTTCCACACGGTAGCAGTGTTCCTCCCATGTTTCTGAGGTAACAAGCAAATCATCTACATACACGGTGGTGAATTGTAGTGCTTCCTGGCCAAGTATCTGGTCCATGCAGTTCACAAAGACGGCGACCGAATTCACAAGTCCGAAGGGCAGTCTCTTAAAATGGTAATTACGCCCTTCGAATATGAACGCCAGATACTGTCGACTCTGTGGGTGTAATTCCACCTGCCAGTAGCCCCACACCGTGTGCCAGGTACTAAAGTACTTGGTACCGTGGAAACGTTTTAAAATCTCTTCTATCTCACCGGGCGATGTCCTGTCATTAACGATCATCTTATTTATTTCTCGCGCATCTAGGCAAAGACGGACTTGTCCGTTTTTCTTAGGAATAGCCACGATAGGACTGGTATATGGGGATTGGCTACTCTCTATTATGTCACGTTTAATCATTTTATTTATTTCAGCTCTTACAGCTTCCTTTCGTGAATGCGCGATGGGGTATGACTTCCGGTTAAAATCCACCGTATCTCTAAATTGCAGCGTACACTGGTAGTTTTTTACCTTACCAGGCTCGTCAGAAAATGCTGAGCGGTATCGTTCATATATGTTTATCAATTGATTCGCGTGATGTATCGGCAACCTTTCTTTATTAGACGTTTAATGAAGAAATTTGTGTTAATGGTTGAAATCACAATCAGAATGATCACTGTTGCACACCACTATATAAAAGTTATTCCGATTTTTATTAAAATTAATCGGAATAATTTTTATATAGTGGTGTGCAACAGTGATCATTCTTTCTTTATTAATTCCGCCCCGGAAATCCCTGATTTCCTGGATCTTTTGGGACCATAAATCCTCATTCGAATTATCGTATGTTATTTGTGTAACCATAGAAGTATTGGCGATATGATTTATTTTACGGATTTGTTGGTGGATATCACTGGGAATTATTGTATCGCTACCGACCAAGTCAGCCGTCCAGGTTTGTCCGTTTGTAAATAGTGATATTTTCTCCGTGCGTAAATCAATTATGGCGGAGTTCCGCCTGAGCACATCGCACCCCACTAATATGTTAAAAGGTAACCCGGTCGCAACTAAGAATTCCATGTCAATTGCTATACCACAGCTAATCACGTTGGTCGAAACTTGTCTTCTTATCGTCTTGTTTTGGCGGCCGGTGGCACCTAGTAAAACAATATTATTTAACGGCAATGTCGGCAATACTCTTCCACATTCCCTTTGGATTCTCTCCAACTCTGTTGTATTTATTATTGATACATTCGAACCAGTATCGATCATTAATTTTGCGGGGACTCCTTCTACTTCCGCATTGATATGTATAATTTCATTGTTTATTTTATTAAGGCTAGTGTCCTCCTCCTCCAATAGCTCGTGTCGAATGTTTTTCAAGTAGTTGCAACCTATTATTGTTATACTATTTGTATCAGTTGCTCCTTGCAACTCGTTTATATACCCAGGAGATAGGAGCAGTAAAGGGTCAAGGTGATTTATTACTGCCTCCTCCCGTTTAAATGTTCTATTTCATAATTTGTATTAGTCGCACTGACTGATGCATCAGTCGGGAGACCTTGAGTGGGTCCTTGCCGCTCTGTGCGATGATCCAACAGTTGGTCTCGGTTTGTTAGCCGCTCTGTATCGTCTAGACTGGTACTCCGTCTAGTCTGACTATACCTTGGATCGTCACGTTCTCGGCTCCTCCGCTGATCCTCATACTCGTGGTAGCTGTTACGTCGCTGATGGTAGTATCTTCGTTGGCGACCGTCTTCAGCTCGTATGAAGTTCACCCGCGGTCGGGAAAACCTATTGTTACCATTATTCTGGTTTGGTGGATACCCTCGATTTTGGTTATAATAACGTTCCGTGTTATTATAATTGGGGTTTCTCTGACTATTAACGTTGGGGTTTGGGTAATACTGGTTTCTATTACCCTGGTAACCGTTATTCGTTCGATTATTATTTTGGTTAGTAGGAATGTTGTTATTGTTATTATTATTATTGTTGTTGTTGTTGTTGGTATTATTCGGTGGATAGGCACGGTTTCCCTGGTAGCCATTACTGTTGTTGTTATTCCCCTTGTTGGTGTACTGCTGGTTCCTGGGTTCTGGCCGATCATTCCTCCTCCGGCTTTGTCTGTAATATTCCTCATTCTCATAATTTTCGAGCAGTTCGGTCATAGCCTGTATCGTCTTGATTTGGCTGCCTCTCCTGGCTCGGATTACCTCTTCATCGTAATGATACGATAATTTGTTGATGAGGCATTCTTCTGGTATGGCTGGTTCCAAATGCTTAGCCATACATATCTTGCCGAGGAAATATGCAGTCATTGAGCTACCGATCTGTGGTTTGTATCGGCCGTGACATATGTTGTCACGTATTAAATTCTGGGTAGTTTCAGACCAGTATTTTGCTTTAAACAAGCTTTTGAACTGCTGGTAATCCTCGATTTCGCTCCGGTTGGCCATCTACCAATGATCTGTCATTTCCCGGAATGATTCATCTAACAGCTCCCGGTTGTTGACCCATCTGTAGCCCCTATGTTTGGCAATATACTCCTCTATTCGGGCCAAGAACTCCATGGGCTTTCTTTTATACTGCCGAAAGTTTAACCACTCTCGATTCTCATTGATGGGGAAATGTGTGAAGTTATTTGGTCGGTTTCGGATCACTTCCATCTCTTCCTGGCTCTGCCGCACTTGACCGGTGATATTCGTCATGGCTACCTCCATTCCATCACACCTCTCCGTAACTTGGTTACGCACCTTACTTAGTTCCTCCTGTGTTTCCTTCCGGTTTTCTTCTAATTTCTTTTGATGTTGTTCTTCGATCTTGGTCATCTTGATATTTACTACTTCCTTGACTTCCTGTACTTCGCACTCAGTTTGGCGGCATCTTTCGTCAACTTCTCTGATTTGTTGGTTTATTATTATTGTTTCTTCTTCCAATTTTTTACTCATAGATCTCTTATTGTCGTTGATTTTCCTGCTCAACTCTTCCTTCGCCAACTCGATTCTCTCGTCTACTTTGTACATGTTCTCCTGGTTGACTTCTCTTAATTCTTCTCTCAGTAGTTGGTTATCCTCTCTCAATTCTTCCAACCTCTCCCCCATCTTCTCTTCCATTTTCTTGTTATTTTCCCTTAACTCTTTCTTCAATTGTTGTTTGTCACTTTCCATCTTCTTGCTGGTTTCCTCTATCTTCTTATTGGTGTCTTCAATTTTCTTATTGGTATTTTCAATCTGATGGCCCAATTCTTCCTTTGTGGATTGGTTGTCCTCCTTCAAATCTTCCAATTTCTTACTGTTCTCCTCCATCTTCTTACTGGTTTCTTTCATGTCCTTCCTTAATCCTTCTTTCGTAGATTCTATATTCTTATTTATTTCATTCAGATCTTCCTTCAAGGACTGTTTGTCTTCCTTCCTTTCTTGACTCATTTATAGGAGCATTTCCATCATTTTATCTAGAATTGGACCTTGTGTTGTTTTGGCTTTCTCAGGTTGTTCCTCTTGGAGATTGCCATCCCCTGGTTGCGTTGGTATTTCAGGTTGTTCCGTTGGTGGGGCGGGTTGTTTAGGTTCCACTGGGGGTAGTAACACTTCTATATCTTCCACGGGTGTTGCCTCCTTGTCTCCCATATCGATTTCCTTTTCGGCCTCTGCCGCCCTTTTCTTAGAAGTCGCACGACGCTGCATGTTGCTTCTTCCTCCGACTGTATAAACGCTGCCAAGCTTGAACTAGTAATTGGGCAAGTTACTGTAGCCTTTCAATCACCTTTAAAGCCCTCTAGTTGGACGCCAATTTGTAACGAGTCGTGTGGTTACAAATAATTAATTTCTTGTTGTACGTGTACAAAAATTAAAAAAAATTTTAATTTAATTTTAAAATTTTCAAAAAAAAATTTTGTATGTTTGTTTTATTGTTTAAATATTTAATAAATAATTCTTGTAATGTGATCGTGTTGAAAATTTGAATTCCTTTAAGTTATTTTTGGCAGTTATATCACTTGTGGTTTGCTGTAAGTAAATTCAGCGTTAATTGGATTGTCTCGTTCACTAATCGATTTGCGATTATTCTTCTTTCTCCAATATATTACCTTCACTGGAGTAATGGCTGCCTTTCTTACAGCTGATGTTGTTCACTAAACTCTATTTATAGTTTAGAAATAAATTTAATACCAAAAATGTTGAATTACTATGTTTTATTAATAATTATTAAAAAGGATCGATTAAAAATCGATTAGGTTATATTGTTCGACTCTTTCACAGGGCGAATCGATTATTGTTACATATGTTATTTGATATAATATTTTCAAGGTTCTTTAAACGGTTATGTTATATAGTCAGAGAAGGGGCAAGGCTCGAAAGTATAACATTACAATAAAAAAATCTTAATAGACAAATTTATTTATGATATATAATGTTTATTAAGTAAAAAATCAGACCAATTGGCTGTGTGACGAATCTTATTCCTTGTAGGCGCTTTGCATGCTGGGAACCATCATGGCCGCTCGCCTCGTTGACGAAGTAAAACGAGAATGGTGATGCTGGATTTTCTTTAAATAAAGATGCCTTCACTGCTGCTTCCTCGTCTCCGCAATATTGAATAATGTTTCTGGTGTTGTTGGATTATCACTCGTTCACTGTTCTGTTGTTCACTTGAGAAAATGTGCGTTTTATTTTTAAGATATGGTGTTGAAAAGTTCGTTTCGGTTGTCTGGAAATTATTAGTGTTAGTGGTTCGAATTGTTAGTTCACTAGTTTGTGTGGTGTATTCACTGATTTCTATTTGTGTAGTTGTTATTTTCACTGCATTTATCGTTTAAAAGTGATTCGTCTAAATTCTCAAATTTTATATTAGGCTATGTTTTAACTGTAATCCGCCATTAATCGTTCCGGTATACTGTTATTAGCACGAGCTTAATTCACCCGTACACTCTGAATGTTAATTAAGAACTGTTTTACTTCCTTCGTTTCTGAAATCTCTTAGCCGATTTAATATTAGAAAAGTATTCTTTAAGTTTTATTCACTTCCGATGCACTCAATTAAAGTACATTATATCATAGAATATATTTTGGTTATTAATTACTTTCATGTAATAGCAAACACATAATCGGTTTCTTTAACTCCTTCTGCTTAATTTGATATACAATAATCCATCTTTATAAAGTTTTTTATCAAAATTGTTATATTTCTGTCATTTTGGAAAAGTAGGCTCAATATTCTGTTTCCTGTCCTTGTCCAAAATTTAGCCATTTTATGTGTTATAATTATGATGATAATAAATCTCAGATTAATATAAATGTTTATCATTCATCAATTTCTTGTAAATTTATCAATTGATCATCCTTTTAAATATAATTAATGAATTTCTGATTCCCCCTCTGAAATTGTTAGGTATTACATTTGCAAATTTTTGAATAATTTTATACATCTTTTTATATTATTCCTTTAAAGTATACCTTTAGTCATAGTATTTGGTGATTGATTCACCTTATATAAATCTCATCAATTTACTTGGTTTATTTTAACTTAATTACACCATTATAATGTTATTGGAATTTCCTATTTGCCCTAGATTTTATGGTTTTACATATACTGTTTTTTGAATAATACTATGTCTATACCCCTTCTGACTTTCTGAAGTTAATATAATATTAAATACAATCTCCTTAAATAACTATTGGAACATGTAGCATTGTATTCATGCTCATAATACACAAACAATATTTAAAATTAATTATTGGTCTTTAAAGTCAGACATTTTAGTTTCAATTATTACTAATAACACATAACAAACATTTTATAAAATAGTATGGTATTCATACTGAGACTTTTTAGTCTGTACTAACACTGTAAGCCATAATAAACATAAATATAATAATAATGAATCTTATTCTATACACCACCTTGAAATATGGTGTTCATAGGCTTTAACACAAACATAATCAGCCATTTAATTTTATTTTCCTTAAATTTAATTTGGTTACAGTCCTTTCTGTTTATTTTTTATTATTACATTTTAATCCCCTTGTCACTGTATTTATTCCCCACCTGCTCTCTTTATCATTCACATTTTAAAGATTTTTTTTTTTTTTTTTTTTTATAAAAAGTGGCATCTTTCTTGAAACATTAGTAATGTTTTCATAAGAATACTTCCTAACATTTTATATTTGTATTTATAGCAAACATTAAAGTTGTTTAATTGTACATAGTTGAAATATCAGTTACACTTATACTTGAAGTTTATTTAGTATATTGAAATAACTTGCACTGGTTCACTTATATTTTTGGTTCTTATTTACACTTGAGTTTTACAATACTCCAAGACCAAAATCTTAATTATAAGGGATAATGAAGATTTGTTTATTTCGTTACTCAATAACTTTAGTGGGCGTACTTCTATTTACTACCCTAAATACTTTTGTTTATAACTATTTTACATTTTTATGAGTTTTGGGGTTGTTATACTTTCTTGTGTGACATTAAATCTTTTTCGGGGTTTGTTATTCCTGTAATAGGTTTTCCTTGGGTATATCTTGTTGTTCTTCCCATTCTACATTTTCTTCTCTTCACAATTCTTCCATCTTGGGTTCTCCAAGGTAATCTGATTTTATGGTTCGTTGGTTTGTTCGCGGTATCTTCTTTACCTGCTCCTATCTACCTGGGTATTATCCTGATTTTATTTTAGTTTTGTAGGATTTATTTTTCTTGATACATTTTTGTTGCATTATGATGATTATCAATTTTATTTTTTCCTTTTAGGTGGTATTTTTCTTCGACATTTAATTATTTTCTTTTGAATTTTCTTTTTATTTAATGTAATTTATATTGAATTATGATCAGATTGGAATTATGATTTAGTGGATTATCTGTCATGCTACAGATTGCCCTCCTCCAGAAGTGATTAGTTCAGACTATACTTGGTTTGTCTGAAATAATTGCTTATGATAATTATTATATTTTTATTTTATTCTTGACTTCCTTCCATTACTAATTTTTTCTTCTACATATTCGAGCTTACATATATTTTATTCTTAATTGATCTTCTTTGATAGTAATAGTCATCTGAGTTTCATATTTATTATTTTATTTTCATTTTCTTAACTTGGTGTTTTATCCCTGGGATATTTATTCCCTATCATTCCCTAACACGTGAGCTGGGGCAGCAGTTCAGAGAGGCACTGTAGGCTACATACTCTGCTGGCCATACATCACTTCTATTTGAGTACAGAGGCAAATCATCTCTGCTCAAAAAACATATTAGTACTGCTGGACTTATCTACAGACAGTTATTAATAAAAATTATTGAAGAATAGTCCATTTTGTGACTACTAAAAAAAAAATATCTTTGGATACTTCACTTCGTATATTGGTCAGATCTGTTAATATTCCTATCTTAATTATTGTTCTGACTTGTTAGATTTATGGTTATCTCATTTCTCATTATGGTGGGAAGCTCTTTTATTCATATAATTATCATTATTTATCAAATATACCGTTTTTGGTATTACTTCTCTATTCTTCTTTGGTTGTTATAGCAATCTGTTTCTGGTCATTGGCAGCATATATTTTATGATGTTTTTTATTTGTTTCTCAGTTCTCATTAATTCCACTAGTTCCATGTTCTAGCACTTTCTTCTTCTTGGCTTTATTACACTCGACATTTATTTTTTCTTCTAATTGTCTTTATTACACTCGACATTTATTTTACGATCATACTCATTTGTGATTTATTTAATTACATTTATATATTTTGTTCCTTTTTACCAATTACTTCGCTCTGATTTTTTATTCAAATGAATTCTTTAATTATCATATTAATGTGGTCATTGTTTCTCCTTGTATTACTTCAAAGTCTTATTATTTTTATTTCCATACAAGTTTATTCATTTAATGGTATCCGTGGTTCTTACTTCCTTTTCTTTAATTCCATAGAACGTTTTTATAAATAATTGGTTGTAATTTGATATTACTACCTATTTTTTAGAATTCATTTGGTTTATTCTAAATTCTCCTTTTTATTTTGACAATTTTGTTTCAAAATTCTCTTCTTTTACTTATCATAGATAGTTTAATCAATAAATAGTTTAATAATTCTCTCCTTTACTTAAAAAAAAAATGGTTTTTATAAATAATGGTTTGCAAGATGTGCTTATTATATTTTTTGAATTCTGTTGTTTTTATTTATAAATATCTTGTAGTAAGGTGATCTTACAATATTTTTAGCATTTAATTTTCTTTTCACCTCTAAATTCTTTTTCTTTTTATATATATCTCATAAATAGTTTTCATAAATACTGGTAGTAATGTGTGCTTACTATATTTTTTGAATTTAGTTGTTATATTCAAAATTCTCCTTTTTTATATATTCCATAAATTGTTTTCATAAATAGTGGTAGTAACGTGTGCTTACTATATTTTTTGAATTTAGTTGTTTTTAATATTCAAAATTCTCCTTTTTGTTTTTATAATGGTTTCATAAATCTTGTAGTAAGGTGATCTTAGTTCATTTTTTGAATTTAGGGGTTTTTATCTTCTAAATTCTCCTTTTTCTATTTGATATCTCAAAACGATTTTCTTAAATACTTGTTAGTAAGTTGAACTTACTTCATTTTTTGAATTTTGTGGTTTTTATATTCAAAATTCTCTTTTTTATTTATTCCATAAATTGTTTTCATAAATACTGGTGGTAATGTGTGCTTACTATATTTTTTGAATTTAGTTGTTTTTTATCTTCTAAATTTCTACTCCTCATAATATTTCTTCATGGAAGCCTGGTTATATACACCTTTGATTCTACCAGAACCCATCTCTTTTATTTCGTAAGTATTATTGTTTTTGTCCATGGAGACTATATAGGGTCCAGTGTATAGTAGTAACAACTTCGTTGTTATTCCTTCCAGTGTGCAGGGTAATTCCCGATTTTTTAATAATATTTTTTCTCCACTTGTATAGGTTATTATTTTACCACTATTCCTTTGATATTTGTGTCGCCGTTTCTCCTGGTATTCGGCCACCTTGTTGTAAAATTTAATCTTGTCGAAAGTATAAACATTATCTCTTGGGAACTCCAGTATTTCTTCGATCTTTCGTGGGGGTTGTTTCTCGTACATGGCGGAGTATGGGGTAATTCCTATGGCTGGGTGGTATGCCAAGTTGAGGAATACTTCTGTGGCTTCTAGATAGTCTTGCCACCTCCTCTGTTGATTGGGGCAATATGTTCTTAATATACGCCTTACTTCTCGTAACATCCTCTCTGCCGGATTACTGCTCGGGTGGTAGACCGAGGTTTTGTAAGTACGAACACCCATAGATAGTAGGGTATCCCGCCATTTTTTCCCCTTAAACTGGGTTCCATGATCTGTAATGATCGAAACTGATTTTCCGACGTTTGGGAAGTACTGGTCGGTTAATATTCCCAGAATTTTATTTGTAGTTGCCCGATTAGCTGGGTATAACTTAATGAACTTAGTGAAATGGTCCATCACGATGATCAGGTACTTATATCTGTGACGACCGCCACTGTGGGGAAATGGTCCGCAGATGTCCAAGAATATCTTATCCAACTTTTCCTGTGATGTTATAGGAATCATTTGGCCTTCCTTTTTCTCATTATTGGACTTAACTAGTTGGCAAATATGGCAACCTCTGATATACATCCGGACCTTCCGGTTGACGTTTTTCATGTGGCAGCTCTCCTCCAGAGCCTTTATCACCTTTAAGGCGCCCATATGCCCATATCGTGTATGATAATTAATTATTATCTCCTTTTCGATATGTGTTGGAATGATTACCTTCCATGTCTCCTTCCTTAAAGATGGTTTAACGAACAATATATCTTTATTTAGCTGATAATATCGGGCGATAGTTACGTCCCCTGCTTCTAATCGAGTCTTAATATTTCTTTCGGGTCGGCTTGTTGGTGGGTGCTCAGGTTGGTTAGTAATGTGGCTAGATCGGCTCTGGTGCTAAGAATGTGGTATATTTTGAGTACCCTTTCTTTCTCCCCCTCGAATGTTTGCTTTTCCACGTCAATATGTGATAAGACATCTGCAACGACATTCTCCTTTCCTGGGATGTACTCCCACTTAAGGTTGTATTCTTGAAGTACAAGTATCCACCTGGTCAGCCTTCCGTGACTCAATTTGCACCTCCTCAGGAACGATATGGATTTATGGTCTGTCCGGACGGTAACGGGGTAACCTAGGATGTAGGTGCGGAATTTGCCACACGCGAATACGACACTTAACAGTTCCTTCTCAGTGACGTGGTAGTTACTTTCGCACTGGTTTAAAGCTCTACTTGCGAAGCAAATCACTAGATGTTCGCCCTCCTCATCTTCTTGATATAGCGTCGTTCCGAGGCTATTGTCACTGGCATCGCAATTTAGGAAGAAAGGTTTTTTAAAATCTGGGTGGCGAAGTCTTATGGGTTCCAAAAATTTGTCCTTAATTAGTTGTAAGGTATCGTTCTGCTCCTTACCCCAGATCCATTTATTTTTAGATGACAGTTGCGGTTGAAATCTGGCGGTCAATTCAGAATACTTTTCCTGGAACTTGCGGTAATAATTACAGAGTCCCAGGAATGACTGTAATTGCCTTCTATTCCTTGGTGCCGGAAATTTCTGTATCGCTTCTACCTTTTCGGCCGACGGTGAGATTCCTTGGTCGTTTAAGTTAAAACCTAAGAACTGAATTTCCTTGGCAATGAAATGAGATTTTTCTAGTTTGAGCGTGATGTTATTCGCAGCCAATTTCTCCAGTACATGTTCCACACGGTAGCAGTGTTCCTCCCATGTTTCTGAGGTAACAAGCAAATCATCTACATACACGGTGGTGAATTGTAGTGCTTCCTGGCCAAGTATCTGGTCCATGCAGTTCACAAAGACGGCGACCGAATTCACAAGTCCGAAGGGCAGTCTCTTAAAATGGTAATTACGCCCTTCGAATATGAACGCCAGATACTGTCGACTCTGTGGGTGTAATTCCACCTGCCAGTAGCCCCACACCGTGTGCCAGGTACTAAAGTACTTGGTACCGTGGAAACGTTTTAAAATCTCTTCTATCTCACCGGGCGATGTCCTGTCATTAACGATCATCTTATTTATTTCTCGCGCATCTAGGCAAAGACGGACTTGTCCGTTTTTCTTAGGAATAGCCACGATAGGACTGGTATATGGGGATTGGCTACTCTCTATTATGTCACGTTTAATCATTTTATTTATTTCAGCTCTTACAGCTTCCTTTCGTGAATGCGCGATGGGGTATGACTTCCGGTTAAAATCCACCGTATCTCTAAATTGCAGCGTACACTGGTAGTTTTTTACCTTACCAGGCTCGTCAGAAAATGCTGAGCGGTATCGTTCATATATGTTTATCAATTGATTCGCGTGATGTATCGGCAACCTTTCTTTATTAGACGTTTAATGAAGAAATTTGTGTTAATGGTTGAAATCACAATCAGAATGATCACTGTTGCACACCACTATATAAAAGTTATTCCGATTTTTATTAAAATTAATCGGAATAATTTTTATATAGTGGTGTGCAACAGTGATCATTCTTTCTTTATTAATTCCGCCCCGGAAATCCCTGATTTCCTGGATCTTTTGGGACCATAAATCCTCATTCGAATTATCGTATGTTATTTGTGTAACCATAGAAGTATTGGCGATATGATTTATTTTACGGATTTGTTGGTGGATATCACTGGGAATTATTGTATCGCTACCGACCAAGTCAGCCGTCCAGGTTTGTCCGTTTGTAAATAGTGATATTTTCTCCGTGCGTAAATCAATTATGGCGGAGTTCCGCCTGAGCACATCGCACCCCACTAATATGTTAAAAGGTAACCCGGTCGCAACTAAGAATTCCATGTCAATTGCTATACCACAGCTAATCACGTTGGTCGAAACTTGTCTTCTTATCGTCTTGTTTTGGCGGCCGGTGGCACCTAGTAAAACAATATTATTTAACGGCAATGTCGGCAATACTCTTCCACATTCCCTTTGGATTCTCTCCAACTCTGTTGTATTTATTATTGATACATTCGAACCAGTATCGATCATTAATTTTGCGGGGACTCCTTCTACTTCCGCATTGATATGTATAATTTCATTGTTTATTTTATTAAGGCTAGTGTCCTCCTCCTCCAATAGCTCGTGTCGAATGTTTTTCAAGTAGTTGCAACCTATTATTGTTATACTATTTGTATCAGTTGCTCCTTGCAACTCGTTTATATACCCAGGAGATAGGAGCAGTAAAGGGTCAAGGTGATTTATTACTGCCTCCTCCCGTTTAAATGTTCTATTTCATAATTTGTATTAGTCGCACTGACTGATGCATCAGTCGGGAGACCTTGAGTGGGTCCTTGCCGCTCTGTGCGATGATCCAACAGTTGGTCTCGGTTTGTTAGCCGCTCTGTATCGTCTAGACTGGTACTCCGTCTAGTCTGACTATACCTTGGATCGTCACGTTCTCGGCTCCTCCGCTGATCCTCATACTCGTGGTAGCTGTTACGTCGCTGATGGTAGTATCTTCGTTGGCGACCGTCTTCAGCTCGTATGAAGTTCACCCGCGGTCGGGAAAACCTATTGTTACCATTATTCTGGTTTGGTGGATACCCTCGATTTTGGTTATAATAACGTTCCGTGTTATTATAATTGGGGTTTCTCTGACTATTAACGTTGGGGTTTGGGTAATACTGGTTTCTATTACCCTGGTAACCGTTATTCGTTCGATTATTATTTTGGTTAGTAGGAATGTTGTTATTGTTATTATTATTATTGTTGTTGTTGTTGTTGGTATTATTCGGTGGATAGGCACGGTTTCCCTGGTAGCCATTACTGTTGTTGTTATTCCCCTTGTTGGTGTACTGCTGGTTCCTGGGTTCTGGCCGATCATTCCTCCTCCGGCTTTGTCTGTAATATTCCTCATTCTCATAATTTTCGAGCAGTTCGGTCATAGCCTGTATCGTCTTGATTTGGCTGCCTCTCCTGGCTCGGATTACCTCTTCATCGTAATGATACGATAATTTGTTGATGAGGCATTCTTCTGGTATGGCTGGTTCCAAATGCTTAGCCATACATATCTTGCCGAGGAAATATGCAGTCATTGAGCTACCGATCTGTGGTTTGTATCGGCCGTGACATATGTTGTCACGTATTAAATTCTGGGTAGTTTCAGACCAGTATTTTGCTTTAAACAAGCTTTTGAACTGCTGGTAATCCTCGATTTCGCTCCGGTTGGCCATCTACCAATGATCTGTCATTTCCCGGAATGATTCATCTAACAGCTCCCGGTTGTTGACCCATCTGTAGCCCCTATGTTTGGCAATATACTCCTCTATTCGGGCCAAGAACTCCATGGGCTTTCTTTTATACTGCCGAAAGTTTAACCACTCTCGATTCTCATTGATGGGGAAATGTGTGAAGTTATTTGGTCGGTTTCGGATCACTTCCATCTCTTCCTGGCTCTGCCGCACTTGACCGGTGATATTCGTCATGGCTACCTCCATTCCATCACACCTCTCCGTAACTTGGTTACGCACCTTACTTAGTTCCTCCTGTGTTTCCTTCCGGTTTTCTTCTAATTTCTTTTGATGTTGTTCTTCGATCTTGGTCATCTTGATATTTACTACTTCCTTGACTTCCTGTACTTCGCACTCAGTTTGGCGGCATCTTTCGTCAACTTCTCTGATTTGTTGGTTTATTATTATTGTTTCTTCTTCCAATTTTTTACTCATAGATCTCTTATTGTCGTTGATTTTCCTGCTCAACTCTTCCTTCGCCAACTCGATTCTCTCGTCTACTTTGTACATGTTCTCCTGGTTGACTTCTCTTAATTCTTCTCTCAGTAGTTGGTTATCCTCTCTCAATTCTTCCAACCTCTCCCCCATCTTCTCTTCCATTTTCTTGTTATTTTCCCTTAACTCTTTCTTCAATTGTTGTTTGTCACTTTCCATCTTCTTGCTGGTTTCCTCTATCTTCTTATTGGTGTCTTCAATTTTCTTATTGGTATTTTCAATCTGATGGCCCAATTCTTCCTTTGTGGATTGGTTGTCCTCCTTCAAATCTTCCAATTTCTTACTGTTCTCCTCCATCTTCTTACTGGTTTCTTTCATGTCCTTCCTTAATCCTTCTTTCGTAGATTCTATATTCTTATTTATTTCATTCAGATCTTCCTTCAAGGACTGTTTGTCTTCCTTCCTTTCTTGACTCATTTATAGGAGCATTTCCATCATTTTATCTAGAATTGGACCTTGTGTTGTTTTGGCTTTCTCAGGTTGTTCCTCTTGGAGATTGCCATCCCCTGGTTGCGTTGGTATTTCAGGTTGTTCCGTTGGTGGGGCGGGTTGTTTAGGTTCCACTGGGGGTAGTAACACTTCTATATCTTCCACAGGTGTTGCCTCCTTGTCTCCCATATCGATTTCCTTTTCGGCCTCTGCCGCCCTTTTCTTAGAAGTCGCACGACGCTGCATGTTGCTTCTTCCTCCGACTGTATAAACGCTGCCAAGCTTGAACTAGTAATTGGGCAAGTTACTGTAGCCTTTCAATCACCTTTAAAGCCCTCTAGTTGGACGCCAATTTGTAACGAGTCGTGTGGTTACAAATAATTAATTTCTTGTTGTACGTGTACAAAAATAAAAAATAAATTTAATTTAATTTTAAAATTAAAACAAATTTTGTATGGTTATTTTATTGTTTAAATATTTAATAAATAATTCTTGTAATGTGATCGTGTTGAAATTTTAAATTCCTTTAAGTTATTTTTGGCAGTTATATCACTTGTGGTTTGCTGTAAGTAAATTCAGCGTTAATTGGATTGTCTCGTTCACTAATCGATTTGCGATTATTCTTCTTTCTCCAATATATTACCTTCACTGGAGTAATGGCTGCCTTTCTTACAGCTGATGTTGTTCACTAAACTCTATTTATAGTTTAGAAATAAATTTAATACCAAAAATGTTGAATTACTATGTTTTATTAATAATTATTAAAAAGGATCGATTAAAAATCGATTAGGTTATATTGTTCGACTCTTTCACAGGGCGAATCGATTATTGTTACATATGTTATTTGATATAATATTTTCAAGGTTCTTTAAATGGTTATGTTATTTAGTCAGAGAAGGGGCAAGGCTCGAAAGTATAACATTACAATAAAAAAATCTTAATAGACAAATTTATTTATGATATATAATGTTTATTAAGTAAAAAATCAGACCAATTGGCTGTGCGACGAATCTTATTCCTTGTAGGCGCTTTGCATGCTGGGAACCATCATGGCCGCTCGCCTCGTTGACGAAGTAAAATGAGAATGGTGATGCTGGATTTTCTTTAAATAAAGATGCCTTCCCTGCTGCTTCCTCGTCTCCGCAATATTGAATAATGTTTCTGGTGTTGTTGGATTATCACTCGTTCACTGTTCTGTTGTTCATTCGAGAAAATTTGCGTTTTATTTTTAAGATATGGTGTTGAAAAGTTCGTTTCAGTTGTCTGGAAATTATTAGTGTTAGTGGTTCGAATTGTTAGTTCACTAGTTTGTGTGGTGTATTCACTGGTTTCTAATTGTGTAGTTGTTATTTTCACTGCATTTATCGTTTAAAAGTGTTTCGTCTAAATTCTCAAATTTTATATTAGGCTATGTTTTAACTGTTATCCGCCATTAATCGTTCCGGTATACTGTTATTAGCACGAGCTTAATTCACCCGTACACTCTGAATGTTAATTAAGAACTGTTTTACTTCCTTCGTTTCTGAAATCTCTTAGCCGATTTAATATTAGAAAAGTATTCTTTAAGTTTTATTCACTTCCGATGCACTCAATTAAAGTACATTATATCATAGAATATATTTTGGTTATTAATTAATTTCATGTAATAGCAAATACATAATCGGTTTCTTTAACTCCTTCTGCTTAATTTGATATACAATAATCCATCTTTATAAAGTTTTTTATCAAAATTGTTATATTTCTGTCATTTTGGAAAAGTAGGCTCAATATTCTGTTTCCTGTCCTTGTCCAAAATTTAGCCATTTTATGTGTTATAATTATGATGATAATAAATCTCAGATTAATATAAATGTTTATCATTCATCAATTTCTTGTAAATTTATCAATTGATCATCCTTTTAAATATAATTAATGAATTTCTGATTCCCCCTCTGAAATTGTTAGGTATTACATTTGCAAATTTTTGAATAATTTTATACATCTTTTTATATTATTCCTTTAAAGTATACCTTTAGTCATAGTATTTGGTGATTGATTCACCTTATATAAATCTCATCAATTTACTTGGTTTATTTTAACTTAATTACACCATTATAATGTTATTGGAATTTCCTATTTGGCCTAGATTTTATGGTTTTACATATACTGTTTTTTGAATAATACTATGTCTATACCCCTTCTGACTTTCTGAAGTTAATATAATATTAAATACAATCTCCTTAAATAACTATTGGAACATGTAGCATTGTATTCATGCTCATAATACACAAACAATATTTAAAATTAATTATTGGTCTTTAAAGTCAGACATTTTAGTTTCAATTATAACTAATAACACATAACAAACATTTTATAAAATAGTATGGTATTCATACTGAGACTTTTTAGTCTGTACTAACACTGTAAGCCATAATAAACATAAATATAATAATAATGAATCTTATTCTATACACCACCTTGAAATATGGTGTTCATAGGCTTTAACACAAACATAATCAGCCATTTAATTTTATTTTCCTTAAATTTAATTTGGTTACAGTCCTTTCTGTTTATTTTTTATTATTACATTTTAATCCCCTTGTCACTGTATTTATTCCCCACCTGCTCTCTTTATCATTCACATTTTAAAGATTTTTTTTTTTGATAAAAAGTGGCATCTTTCTTGAAACATTAGTAATGTTTTCATAAGAATACTTCCTAACATTTTATATTTGTATTTATAGCAAACATTAAAGTTGTTTAATTGTACATAGTTGAAATATCAGTTACACTTATACTTGAAGTTTATTTAGTATATTGAAATAACTTGCACTGGTTCACTTATATTTTTGGTTCTTATTTACACTTGAGTTTTACAATACTCCAAGACCAAAATCTTAATTATAAGGGATAATGAAGATTTGTTTATTTCGTTACTCAATAACTTTAGTGGGCGTACTTCTATTTACTACCCTAAATACTTTTATTTATAACTATTTTACATTTTTATATGAGTTTTGGGGTTGTTATACTTTCTTGGGTGACAGTAAATCTTTTTCGGGGTTTGTTATTCCTGTAATAGGTTTTCCTGGGGTATATCTTGTAGTTCTTCCCATTCTACATTTTCTTCTCTTCACAATTCTTCCATCTTGGGTTCTCTAAGGTAATCTGATTTTATGGTTCGTTGGTTTGTTCGGGGTATCTTCTTTACCTGCTCCTATCCCACCTGGGTATTATCCTGATTTTATTTTGGTTTTGTAGGATTTATTTTTCTTGATACATTTTTGTTGCATTATGATGATTATCAATTTTATTTTTTCCTTTTAGGTGGTATTTTACTTCGACATTTAATTATTTTCATTTGAATTTTCTTTTTATTTAATGTAATTTATAGTGGAATTATGATCAGATTGGAATTATGATTTAGTGGATTATCTGGCATGCTACAATATGTGCAAGCAAATGTAATGATAAGTGAATTTAGATCTAATAAGATGTTCCATTTATTTTTTTTGATTGTTAGTAGTAGTGAAGCAAATTGATAGATTTGATAGATTCATGTAAAAGATATTTGTGATTTTGATGAAATTAATGGTAATATAACAGTTTGATTTTGAACTTAAATGAATTTTGAACGAAATTTAAATGATTTGAATTCAATTAGATGCTGTGTTTTGATTGGAAAACGTAACGTTAATTTGCAAAAGGAAATTGAAATTTAAAGATAAAACATTTTATAAATTTTAAATATGGAATCTGTTTATCATAGAATAATAAGTATGTGTACGCACCCAGTATTTGCCAAAGGCAACCCAGTATGCATGAAAGGGGGAACATATCGGTTGAGGATTTGGTATGGTATAAGGGCAATGGTTTGATTTTAGGGTGGAATGTTATAAGGTTAGGTGCACTATGGTGAGTATTTGTCCGATTTTATGGTGTTGGGATCTCGTACAGAGAAGTCCAGTAATCTCGTTCAGGTGCAGCCTTAGTCGCCGAGCTAGGGGGGTAGTTTACCCAAGGTTTTTTTTAGAAATAAACGGGGGTTGTGTTGGCGCCATATCCTCACCGATCCTCTTGGGGGTTAGCAATGAGAGTTCGTCTGTTTCGGCAGAAGATCTCTCATTGGGGGGGGTATTGTAACGGGGCTGTTTAAGAGAAATATCCATTTTTTTAATTTAATAATAATATTAGGACCAATCTCTGGGGGCACCATTTGTGGTTACGGGGACATGATTTGTGTAAAACCATATGTGCAACTCGGCACCAAGCCGAGACAGGTACGGACGTGATAAAAGCGTTGGAATGCGAACCTGTGCGCGCATGCCTGTATTTTCCGTTGGGGAAAAGTAAAAAACTTTGTAGCGAGCCACCAGCAACAAAGGAATGTGGCTGTAAGTTTGCGCCCGTGGGCTGCGACAATAATCCTGACACCAAAGTCGACCGGCGGAAGTTAACACAACGTCTCTAATTAAACCGGGCACTTGAGCGCCTCAGCCAATCACCACGCGAACTGACGGAAATGAATTTGACCGACGCTCCTCGTAGCTTCAGTTAGTCGACGACAAACATCGGCCACGCGTGGTCCGTTCAATTTTCTGTTCGAACAAATTTAAGGTCGGCCGACCGAATATATATATATATATATATATATATATATATATATAAATGGTATAAAGCAGTGTAAAACAGTAAAAAACTAGTGGACGAAGTGCAGTTTTCAAAAACAAATGGAACAATAACATTTTCTCACATTAAAACAGTGAACTGTTTTAACGCGCCATGCGGTCGACGGGGACGCCTCTTCAATACGTAACCGTATCTATTTAAATTCATTCTTATTTTATATAAAAAGGGGGCAGTTTGTATGTGTGCGTGAGTATGGCAAACTGGGTCGTCTTGAATAAAAATTAGTTTTAAGTTAGTTGAAGTTTTTTTTTTGTTTTCAATATATATCTTAGTACTTGAAAAAGGTAATACACCATATAATGATTTTGCAGCTTTCATGATTAAGAAAGAATAAAAAAAAGCAATCTAATCAAAGTAGATTTCAATGAAAGTTTTGAAAATACAACATTAAATAAAGAATTTGATAAAGATTATAAAGGGAGAACAAAGAATGTCACAATATAAAATAATAAATCCATTACATTATTTTATTTGATAAACGTGTAACTGATTATTTCAAATACCTCATTTCATTTGCTGCACTGATCAGTTCGTCGTACGAGCGGGGTTAGTCCAACACTAGAGATCACATATAACGGCCAACACAAAAGCGTTAAAGGTAGGTGAAAGTTTAAATTATTATATGCTATAAATGAGTAATATAGTTACAATGGTCCCGTGACCGTAGGATGTAATATAAAATATAAATAAATATGAAAAGAATAGTTACAATATCATCTCCATATCTTCCACTGGAGTCGCCTCCTTGTTCTCCATGTCTATATCCTTTTCGGCTTCTGCCGCCCTTTTCTTTGACGTCGCCCTCCTGTGCATTTTAATTACTTTCCTGACTTGTTAACTGCTGCCAGGTAAAATAGGAAATTGGGCAAATTGTCTTTATTTTATTGGCCTATCAATCCCTATTTTTAGCCCCTAAAGTTGAGCGCCAATTTGTAATAAAACAAATTTATTTTACAAATTATGATTGTTGATTATTTGTTTATTTTTTCCCCTTTTTTATTTGAATTTAATTGTTTAATTACTTTATTTGTTTTTATTGTTTTATGATCAGTGTTCAATTAATAAAAATAATAATTAATAATTAGGTATGATTTGGTGAAGAAATATTTGTTTCTCGGCGTTAAATAGATTGTCGGGGCCAAATCGATTGCATGCCGCGGTCAATTCAGTATCTTTATTTCTTCTTCTGCTCGTTCCTTTCCCTCAGAAGTTCTCGTTTATAAGTTGATAATTAATGTACTTTAAATTAGTTCTTAACTAATCAATAAAACGATATTTTAGAACAATAATTATATTTATTATGATCAAAGTAATTATTCGACTTGCGTCGACTAATTTGAGTCGGAGTCGAGACTAGATCTCAGGTCGATTATTACATATTCCAAAATTATTCAAATTAAATTATTATCTAACATGGATTCTTTAAACTGTCGAAATAGTCAGGAAAGGCAAGTGAGAATTCAATACTTACAATTATAAAAACTTATTCATTAACAGATAATAATAATAAAATATAGTATATAGAAAATTGAGATCCGAACCAGCTGACTGTTCTGACGTTACTCCGTCTCCTCCCTTTTAGATTTCGTTTGACTTGGAATGACAAGATGGCCTTTGTCAGAACGAGTTGTTCTACGCTGATAATCAGGCTCCGAGATTTTCCTTCAAATAAAAGTAGTAGTTGATTAATTCCTCTTCTGTGATGCAGCTATTTGAATATCCACAAGTTGTAGTGTTTAGTTTTAGTCTTCCACTGGATTCGTTCGGTAATACGTCTATAGTGTCGAATGGTTCTTTCCAGGCAGTTGCTGGTTGTATGTTACGTTAAATTTATTATTCTATCGTGTCCATACGTTCTGGCAGATAGATTTAGTGGTGTTTAATTTTGCTTTATTATTCCAATGACTGTTTTAATTGTATTCTTCAATTTACTGTATATTCTTTATTTCTTTACAATTCCATAATACCTCTTGGTTTGAGTTAGTTAAAATTTCAATTCATTTGGTTTTTTTAAATATACTCGGACACGTCCGTTCTGCTTGGCGTTTAACAATCAACTAATTTTAATTTGTTCCTTCATGTAGAAAACTCTGTAAGATTTTGGTCTCATTTTTCATTGTTCACTATCAGCTGTTTGACTAATTACCAATTCAATTTTATAGAAATAAATGACATTTTTTATATTTTACTGGCTATAACTTATTTGTTTAGTACTTTTATGGAATTCTAATTACATAACGATATTCCTGCTTTTATTTTATACAAATTAATTAAAATAATTTTAATATAAAATATAAAATATTTTAAAATATTTAATAATTAAAATATTAAACTTTACGTATTTTGGTTTGAATTAAGCTCCCAAATTACATTCCTTGAAATTTACTTCTAGGCCTTATTATGATTCACATAATTACCCATTAAATGGTTTACAATATGTTTTGTGTAATGATTTCCCTCAAAAACGATTACTAATTAAATCATTGTAATTTGCTTTTTCTACCTGGTTATTATTCTAAACATTTAATGATTTATTTGCATTTTTTACTTGTACTGGCTTTGTTGCTTAGGCATTATCTTGTACAATCACTATTTAAGTCAATTTTACACTCTGATTCCTTTAATTACTACTATAGGTTGTTGTTGTAATTATGATAAAGTATTTGTATGCTGAATGGAATAATTTATATCAATTTGGTCTAGTTTTCATTAATTTATCTCCTCTGATTTCATTATAGGGTCAAAGTTGAAATTGGCTTGATTATCAATTTTTTTTCAATTTTCCTATCAATGTTATAATCAATTCACATCTCTATTATTATCTTTTCTGATTCCCTATTTATAGGTCGTTTGAATTAATATTTTGCCTTTCCTTCCTTAACAAAATTCTGACATTAACTAACATTATTTAAATACAATAAACACTTATATTCTAACATCTAGTATATACTACTATCAACATGGTCTGTATTGTATACACACATAATAATTAGATAAATAAACAAATTACGGTCTTAGCATAATTACAGTCTTTTATTGTCCTTTTAAAACTGGTTTGGGGTGTTCCCCTCAATCACACACTATTTTACTTATACCTAACTTTACATTAGCTCAGATTATTTGGTTTTGTATTCTCTTACTTTGTTATTTGGGTGTCTAAATTTGAATAACAACTATAGTTTAAGTTCTTTCCTTTATTCTGGTTTACTTTGATAGGGTGTTCTGTCTTTATAGTAGGTTTTGGGTATCTTGGGATTTTTTCATTTTAATTAATTTGTTCCTGGTTGTAACTCCTTACTACTTCGTATCTTACTGGGATAATAATCATACTATTTGTTTTTAACGCATTTTGTTCTAAATTGGATGTATATAATTTCTTTGAATCGAGAGTTTTTCTAGTTCTGTTAAGGCATTTTATTTATTATTGTGATTACTTATTTTCTGTTACTTTTATTTAAGTTTATTTTACTCCTTCCAGATTGATTCTTCCCTTCTTTTTCTATGTGATATTATATTGTAGAATAAGGCAAAAACTTCGTTATGCTACATATGCCCTCCCTAGAACCAGAACCGAATATAATCGTTGTGCAAGCATCTTGGATAACATATAAAAATAATTTTTTTTATAGTAAATTCAAGAGTAAATTAGTAAATTTTTTGTAAATCCGTAAATCGCGTCGCCCACCCCTCGGTCATTAATTTTCATAAATGTGGTTAATAAACATTATTTTTACGCGAATTCATAAAAATAATGACTTTTTTTTCATTGTTTATAATAAAAAAATATTAAAAACCCTTTATAATAAATTATTTTGCAATATATTAATTAAAAGTTATTTAAAAAATTAAATATTAGATCTAAATTTTAATTATTTTAGATTTTTATATAGATATTCAAATAACACGCTGGGCGAAAGTGTCGCTGGGCGAAAGGACCGGCTCCCTGTATGTCAATTCACGCGTATAATTATAGAGAAAATTCATTCGCGAAGAATTCCGCGAAAAACTCGACTCTCCGCTTGACCTCTGCTGCCTACCTCACTCCACGTGGCCTGCCCCTCTACCTTTGTACTACGTTTCGCCTAACCTCGCCCTGCTACATAATTGGTCGCGGCGCATCGGAATACGCGAAGCACATTCGCGGGCGAAAGGGCACCTGGGCGAAATTACCGGCTCCCTTAATTAAATAGCCTAAGCCTTCTAAACTTGCGCGTAACTAACAATCTAAGAGTATTACATTACAGAGGATTATTTTAAACACATGTTTTTAAACAAGAACTGAAAACAAATACTCTGTTTAGTAATAGGCTACCAAGTACCATAAAACAAAGAAAAGAAAAAGAAAAATTGCAACGGATGTTTCATTCCCAAAATCGTAATGAGCAATATAATATAAATCTCCCATTTTTTCTAATATACCGTGAAGAAATAAGTAAATACTATAAACTTGCCGTTTATTGTTTGCAAACTTTCTTTAGGACTTTTTAATGGCGCAATCGGTTTGCAAAAACGAATAACTAAGATAAAGTAATTTCTTAATTATTAAAATATTGCACTATTATTTACCTTTCTTCGGTTGATGGTTTCGTAGCAGTTGATGATCCAAATTCTTTACTCAACGTAGGGTGTCCACTTGGCTCAATGTAGGGGGTCCAAGGGCCATCACCTTCTTTTATTTCTGTTATTTTATATTTGATGTCAATATTGTTTTTGACCTTATATGAGTGTTTTTTCTTACAGTGCTCCAACCACTTGTCGTTTCTGTGAACCGTATTGCACATGAGCTCTAAGCATTTATATTTAAACGCTTTTTTTAATTTTCGAGGCATTGTTGTAATTGTTTTGAAACAAAGTTTAAAAGTATAGGCCTCTCAATATTACCAAACAAAAAAAAAACTCGCCACGGCTCAACGATCACTCACTACGTGTTAGCGCACTGACTGATCTGTGATGATGTGCAGTGCACGACTGTTACAAGGCACAAGACGAGGCGTTTGGTGATTGAGGGGAAGGGGCTAGCGGGAGCGTGGCCTTGACGACGCGTCGGTCAAGAGGGGAGGGGGTTGGTTACAGGTTACAGAGAAACCAGAGACACAGACAAGAGCTAAACATAGAAGCTTTTGTGAGGCTGAATGATCACTAAAAGCTTCCATACTAAGACAAAGACTAGACTATACCGATATTACTTTTCATTTGGTCTATCGTCTATCATCAAACACTTACGAAAGGTATGCGAGTTACTGCGAACTAGTAAACATTTTATAACTTTGTGATTACTGGATACTAACAGATTTTTTCAATTCCCCCCAAAATGTTCATTCCCCCCCAAAAATTTTGCCAATGGCGCAACTTGCGCCAACTGTCCCCCACATGGGCGGCCCTGCTTTGAGATACACACGGATCATCAAGCGCTTTCATTTTTATTAAGTTGTAAAGCAACAAATGCACGACTAATGAGATGGATACTGGCCATACAAGAGTATTCATTCACAATAAAATATTGTAAAGGCTCGGATAATATAATAGCCGACACACTAAGTCGTTATCCACCACAAGAGACACAAGAAACTCATGAAGCTAAGTGGAACGATGTTAAAATATTAAATATTACATATTGTTATATATAATAATATTATATATATGTATTTTATATTTGTGTTGTATATAATAATATTGTATATGTATTTTATATGTTCCTTGTCCATTCTTGGTTCTAGTCGTATTCCGAGTTGTAATAGAGACCCAGAATAATAATCCAACGACCACGGTCCGTATATACCATTAATCTAGTGTAGTTATTTAACCCACCATCTTTATATGTATAGATGAGACATTACAGTGGCGACGAGGAAATAACAAGAATCCATAGGTGCCAATACGAGTGTTCAATTGTGCCGTAATTGTGTGAGATTGTGTTTGTGAACCGTAGGACGTTTAGGCCTAGTCTAGTCTTTAGTTAAACATCAAACAAAATGTTAGGGAGTATCGGTGAGTTTGACGCAAGTCAAGAAACGTGGTTGTCTTATATAGAACGGTTTGAATTATTTTGTGACTGTAATAAAGTAGAGAGTGAGAAGAAAGTAAGCACGCTATTGACAGTAATAGGTGTAAAGACATATGCTTTAGTAAGGAATTTATGTACACCTGACAAACCGGCTACAAAGAAATTTGAGGACATTGTCAAGATCATACAAGACCATTTGTATCCAAAACCTTCATTTATAGCTGAGCGATACAAATTTAGCAAGAGAAATCAGTTGGACAACGAGACTGTTTCGGAGTATATTGCAAGTCTTAAGCGATTGTCGATCCATTGCGAGTTTGGAACATCTCTCAGCGACTACTTGCGAGATCGACTGGTAAGCGGCATACGCAGTGAGTCGACCAAGCAGAGACTGTTGGCGGAAGCTTCTTTAACCTACGACGAGGCGGTTAGAATCATCCTATCTGTGGAAACGGCGGAGAGGAATGCGTCTGTTCTGGTGGCCAGTGACAACGCCGGGGGCAGCGGCCAGTTGCAGCAGATGGCAGCATTTCAACGTCAGAATGTCGGGGACAGTCCACAGCAGAGGAAACCACGACAAAAGGGCAGTGGTCACAACAACCAGCGACCTAGGGGCAGCAGTTACAACAAGCAACAAGTAAAGTGTTTTTGTTGTGGTAAAGTAGGGCATGTCTCTAAATAGAATCAAAACATATAAGAAGGAAAATATAATCAATTTCATAATACGTAATATTGTTGAGAAGGTCTCACGGATCGTCATACGATACAGCCCAAACAAAATACAAACACCAATGTACTTTCACTAATGTAGGGAAACGCGTTCCACTAAAATGACAATGACGATTGAAAAAAAAACAGTACGTGATAGAGAAAAACTGAAGATATATTTGAATTCAGCAGTACAAAAACTATAAAATCAGATGAAATTTTGAAAAAGTTTTTATGACCCTAAATTTTAGAGGCATGTGTTACCAGCTTCAGCTAGTTACAAATAACAATTTAAAATCAACAAGACACTCTCATACAGTAATTCAAGTTAAATTTGTCCACATGCAATAATAATGTCAACTATTAAGTGTTGCGCACTAATTATAACACAGTAAGCACTTTCCGCAACAACCACTTAATCCGCGCTCTACAATCTGGCCAGGTGTAACTAACTAAGCCAGCCGTTGTTGCTTATATAGGTCCCGCAAATGGTCCAGAACAATTTAAAATTTTTTTGGCGGCGTGTCAGCATAATTTCCTTAGTTACAGGTACTAGAACAGTATAGAGTGGTATTTTTTGCATGGCCTTCACAGATGCGCTGCACCTACTCGGCTAGCCGAGAATCGTGAACAACGACAATTTCCACTGTTCGAGAATGTTGCATGGTAATTACACCAAATTTCCAGGCTAATGGAGGTAGGTTATCCTCAATAAGTAAAACTAGGTCCCCAATGGAAGCATTATCCTTTGCGAATTTCCATTTGTGACGTTGTTGTAATTGGTGTAAATAGTCGCGAGACCAAGCCTTCCAAATGACTTGGACAAACGTCTGGAGAAGTTGCCAACGTCCAAGACGAGAGATAGGAATATGAGATAAGTCTGGGTCCGGTATCGCCGTTAATGGTGCACAAATCAAAAAATGGCCAGGAGTAAGTGGCACCGGATCATTTACATCCAAAGAGATGGCAAATAAAGGGCGAGAGTTTAGACACGCCTCTATCTGAGACAAAACTGTCGTAAACTCCTCGAAGGTGAGTATAGACTTGCCTACCACGCGGCGCAAATGAAACTTTAAACTCTTTATGCCGCTCTCCCAGAGACCACCAAAATGAGGTGACGAGGGCGGAATAAATGACCATGAAATACCCTGAGAGGCCGTGAATGATTTGATTGATGAGGTGGCATCCTTATTATGCCAAAGATTGTAGAGGTCATGTAAAACATTGCGGGCCTTCCTAAAGTTTGTGCCATTATCAGAATATAACTGACTGGGTATGCCCCTGCGGGACATAAAACGACGTAAGGCAGCTACTATAAACGCACTGGCTGTAAGGTCGGAAACCAATTCCAAATGAATGGCCCTGGTTCCTAAGCAAATGAACAAAGACACGTATGCCTTAGAGAGAGTTCTGGATTTCTGCCCGCCATGACGAATCATGAAGGGACCACCATAATCAACCGCGCAGAATAGAAACGGCCGCGATGGAGTGACTCTAGGAGATGGTAAAATACCAAGCCTCTGAACCTGCTGTTTGGCACTAAACCTGAGACACTTGACACATTTACGAATGATGGAGCGAATGACTAACCTGGCATTAACAATCCACCAACGTTGACGAAGTGAGTGATGCACGAGTTGAGCACCAGCGTGAAGTAGACGAATGTGTTCGCGTTCAATAATAAGGCGAGTAATATGAGCCGATGGATGCAAGACAATAGGATGTTTAGTGTCGTAAGGTAATTGCGACTGCTGTAATCGCCCGCCAACGCGTATTACTCCAGACTCATCAAGAAACGGGTCGAGAGAAGACAACTTACTCCTGATAGAGACAGAAGACCCATTACGAAGACAATTAATCTCGGCAGCAAAGTGGATCGACTGAGATTGTTTTATGAAGAAATTAAGAGCATGATGAATTTCGACGGGGGTAAGAGCGCCCGTTATTTTGTCAGCACTGGAGAGTCTAATATTTTTGATGAACCGAAAACAGTAAGCGTATACGCGTGTCAGGCGGTGCAACGAAGAAAAGTCCTTAGAAAGGTCGATAGCCAGGGTAGACATTAGAGAAAGGTTGGGGGTTTGTTTCTCTTCCGCAGTGACTTCAGAAGACGACGGATTAGAAGGTGAAAAGGGTGGAAAAGGATTGGACTCGGAAGATTGAGACAAACAAGCGGGACCGTGCCACCAAAGCGAACAATCGCGCAAAACGTCAGGGTGACACCCCCTAGAGATAATATCAGCAGGATTGTGTCTAGAATTTATGTGATGCCATGTATAGGCTTGCGTAAGACGCTGAATCTCGGCAACACGATTAGCGACGTAGGTTTTCCACCTCGTGGACTGGGCATGAATACAGTAAAGAGACACCATGGAGTCAGAATATAAATGAACACTATTAATAAACGAATAAGGCGCAGGAATGACCTTAGATACGAGTCGCGATAACAACAAGCAAGCACAGAGTTCGATAATAAAGTTTCCGTAATCGCGCGCAAGCTTAGAATCACGCCTGAATCGGCGTTCTAAATTCAAAAATCTTGCTTCAGCATTGGTATAAGATTCCTCCAACTGGAGATGGTCGGACTTAAATGGTAGTGAAACAACGAACCTACCCTCTTGATTGCGATGGGTAGACCCCACGAAATGCTCCTCACAAGCTGACTCGTTATCAGGTGTATTATCAGGGATAGTTTCTGCTTCCCAGAATTTTTCGAGAGACTGCAAAATTTGACCGTCGTTGTTCCTAGCTAGGGACGAAACAGCAGGACCCTTGTAGCGGCAGTGTTTGGGCAGATTGCCTGCCAAAATGTAGCCTAACTTTGTTTCCTGAATAATGGGAAAATGAGGACCGCGTACGTATTTGTTGGCTAAAATTAAATCTAGGTAGAATTGCGCCCCTAACAGTATGTCGATTTCGGATGATATGTTGAAATTTGGGTCAGCAAGAAAAATGTTGTCTGGAATGTTAAATTGATTTATGTCAAACGATTGTGCTGGCAGATTGTGGGTTAATGCAGATAAGATAGCACATTTTGCCTCGAAGCTAAATCTCTGATAACGAGAAATAATGCGTATAGACGCGAGATTAGTGGCATGACACGCGGTATTATTTATACCTGTAATCGGTATGTTGGATTTAGTCAAGTTAAGCCGTAATTTCTTGGCAAATGATTTGGTACAAAAATTTATTTGTGAACCCGCATCCAGAAGAACTCTTGCCTTTTGTCTGTTGCCAGCCTGGTCAATGACAAACACAATTGCTGTTGATAAAAGAATATTATTCGTGGATTGTAATTTGAGTGAACAATAATTACTGCTGCTGGCAGAGATTGGCTTCGGCACATTGTTTATGTGCAACAGTGTATGGTGTCGTTTTGAACAGATCTTACATGCCTGCTTAATCTTACAATTAGATACAAAATGATCTGATCTAAGACAATTGGTACAACATTTGTGATTTGATATAAATTGTCCTCGCTCAGCGGTGCTTAGTGCACGGAATTTATCACACATGTAAATTGGATGATTAGATTTACAACACAAACATGAATAATTACTTGACGCTGAGTGATAACTCTTAAATGTAGTACTGCCAGCAGCGTTTCGTGATTTATGTTTGTCAGATTTATTATTGAATCTTAAACTTAGCTTGTTGAGTTGCTGTCCGGCATCGATAGGCAGTGTATTTTCTAACAGCTGTCTACGTGCGTTTAAAAAATGAGTGAAATCTTGAAAGTTAGGAAGATTATCAGGGTCTATAGACTCCTTCCGTAATTTAAAAGTAGTATGGTCGAGTTTTGCTGATAATAATTGTATAGTGATAAGTTCGAATGAATTCACTGACAGTTGCATTGTCGCCAGTGAATTAACGGAAGACGTTATTGTATTTGTGAATTCTGCCAAACTTTGGACAGAGTCTTTAATTGTTGACTTGACTTCAAGTAAATTTTGAATATAGTACCTTGCGGACAGCAAACTCAACGCTATCGAGTAGTTTTCATTACAAATAGTTAGTGATTTAATTAAGTCTAATGGCTCATTTTTTAGAGAAGAATGAAAATAATGTAGTTTCTGCACTGACGTTAGATCGGATCTTGCATGCACCAAGTCCGAAAAAATTGAATAAAAATGCTGCCATTCCAAGATATTGCCTGTGAAGCAGGGCAAACTTATCGGTTTTAATTGCATATGGCCCGTTAATACGGGAGGTACAGTCTGAACATTAAAGGTATCAATTAATTGTAAAATATTAGCTTCTGTGGAATATAACATTTCTTCGACCTCAACTCGGTCTTCTTGAGCAGCGTTTGTGTCTTTGCAAATAAGTTCGATTTCGGACTGTACCTCATCGTATTTCGTTGCCAAGCTTTTCAAACTTTCAAGTCTGACTGTTAAAAAGTGTTTTGTATTAGAGTTTCTATCAAAGTTACTGACAGCTGATTGTATACACACAATTGCGGACTTTAAGCCGCCTCTCTTTCTGACTAACACTTTGAGGCCTTCTTCAGCCATTGTACGCACCTTGAAATGATGTTAGTGAGGTGATACCTTGTGGGCGATGTCCTGAAGCGTCGACGCCGTGGAGAAGATGGCAAACACACAGCTCGGAGAGATGACTGCTTTGACAGACGTACTGAAGCTAGCAGGTGTAAGCTCTTGCAATGATGTCGTCAGGAGGCTCAAAGGCGACGAGCGAAATGCTGGTTGAATCACGCCACGGTCGCATCAGCGGATATGCTGAATCGCCCGTGATGGCCAGAAATTGGGGCAGAAAAATAATAAATAGGTGAATGATGTATCCGGGAATCCAGGCCCGGAGCGACCAAAAAATGTTTAGATCCGGTCCGAGTGGACCAAAAAATGTTATTGATGCGGCCCGTGGGACCAAATAAAATGTTAAGTATGAACTGAATTGTAGATTTACTGTAATAATTAATTCGTCAGGATGCAGAAATGATGAAGAGAGAGTGGACTGTAGTTAATACATTTATTGAAAATTATTCACATATATAGCATTGAAATTGTTAAGTGTCACTTTTGAATATAAGAGATTGGCTAATGAGCGCATCGTAAATACAAGTCGTATGTTACATTGAAATTAATTTAATGAAAGGGCCTAAAAGGCCATATATGAAGTCTTGGGCCTAAGGCCTACACTAATTGTCGTATGATGAATTGTATGAATAGAGGCGTGAGTACGCGACACTCGAATTACGTGAGAACACGTATTAGCAATGTATTGCTAGGATATTGCATGTATGCAATATATATAATGTGGAAAGGCCTAAAGCCTAAATAATTGTCGCGACAAAGAAGAAAAATGTGACAGTATAGCAGCGGGCGCAAGGCCGACCGCCGCTAGCGAACGTATGTAACGAACTGTTCTGATGCACGGACATGAATTAAGCAAATCAAAAGCGCAGATTAGCCAACCTATAAATGCAAAAATTACCGCGCTACTGTACAATCACAGATACATAAATCTCAACCTCAACGTGCACCATAAAGAGACTCATTTTAATCTTGGCCTGATCAGAATTTACGGATCCTGCACTACCAAACATTGCATTGAATTAGTGTCAGAACGGTTGAAGAAATTTGACTTAAACTTTGAAACCGACATCATTGGTATCACTACTGATGGCGCAAGCGTTATGGTGAAAGTTGGTAGGCTCTTGCCTTGCTATCAGCAACTGTGCTTTGCACATGGAATCCAGTTAGCTGTGGTAGACGTTCTGTATAAAAAGAAAGCTCAAAAAGAAGTAGAACAGACAGAGATAGACGAAAGTGACGAATATGATGACGAAGACACGGAGACCAATGAAGGCTTAGAAGTAGTAATTGAACCAACACCGGCTGAACATGAAGTGATTCCGCGATACAGCGAACTTCTTAAAAAAGTACGAAAAGTTGTTAAGACTTTTAAAAAATCACCTACCAAAGATGATATGTTTTTGCAAAAATATGTGAAGGAAGCGAAGGGCAAAGAATTGAGTTTGATTCTTGACTGCTGCACTAGGTGGAACAGTTTGCTCAGCATGCTGGAACGTTTCTACAGTGTAAAAGTTTGCATCGATAAAGCCTTAATAGACACTGGCTCAGACACTAAATTCTCCGCTGACGAGTGGTCACTAATCAATGAGTTGATCGCCAGTCTTCAACCGGTTAAACTGGCCGTAGAAGCTCTCTGTAGAAGAGAGTCAAGTTTGATAACTGCTGACACAACCCTAAAATTTGTCGTAGACAAACTAAAAAGCCAGGACACAATCTTGAGTGCCGAGCTTTCTGAGGATGCTGATTTACCTACAGAACCCGAAGAAGTATGAACAAGAAGTTAAAATATAACGCCCGATTATACTTTCACAATGCCGAAAAAATATGTAATGCGCCAGGAGATGAAAAATATGCTGAATTGTGTAAATACATATGTAGTGGAACCAGCAGCAGTGGAAGAGGATATAATGGAAGTAGAATACGATGGCCCGGATTCCCTGAATTTCACATTGGAACAAGAACTGGAGATCCAACTAAAGCGTGAGAAAGAAAACTTCATGAAACGGAAAGAAACGAGAACTGAGAAGGGTTATGATAAGATATTAAAAAAGGAAATGACTGTTTATGAAAGTGAGGGAGTCAGAGGTGAAAACCTAACTTTAATTTATGATTATTTGATGACCCTGAAACCAACTAGCGTAGAGGCAGAAAGAGCCTTCTCTGCAGCCGGATATATATGCAGTTCATTAAGAAGTAGGTTGGGAGACAACACCATCAATACCATTTGTTTCTTGAGATCCTACTTCCAGAAAAGACAAAAAAATTAAATTTTATTTTATTTAATCCTTTAAGTCAAGACAAGACTAATATTTTATAACTTCTACTCTACTCTACTTCTAATAAGTAAGAGTTTATAACTTTAATTTTATAAGTGGTTAGTGGGCTAGGCTAGACAATTTATTGTGAAAATTATATATTAATATAAATTAATTAGTAGAATTACATCTGGAATGATGTTGGTCCAGCAAAAATCCAGCTGGATTGAAATCCTTAAACTTAAGTTAGATCAAGAGTCACTAAAACTATGTACTATATCTACTCATAAGGGGTTGTTCTCCTATAAGCGGTTGCCATATGATATAAATAGTGGGCCTAGTATTTGTCAAAAAAAAATTTACCAAACTTTGCAAGGTTTGCCAGGGGTAGTATCTTTTTTAGATGATATCTTGATTTCCGCACCTGACAAAGAAACTCATGTTAGGAGACTTAGAGAAGTATGTAAGCGACTTTCCTCAAACGGTTTTACAGTTAAGGAAGAAAAGTGTGACTTTTTGCAAAACAATTAGAGTATCTCGGGTTCATTATAGATAAAAATGGTTTACATGCTTGCAAGTCTAAGGTTAAAGCAATCGTTGAAGCGCCTGTTCCTCAAAATGTAACTCAAGTAAAAGCCTTCGCAGGGCTAGTGCAATATTATGGTAAATTTGTACAAAATTTAAGCGGCATTATGAGTCCAATGTACAATCTTTTGAGGAAGGACGTACCTTTTGTTTTCGATGAAAATTGTATGAAAGCCTTTAATAAAGTCAAAGAGTTGCTCACAACATCACCAATATTTGCTCATTATGACCCCAATGCGCCAGCCGTACTAACGGTAGATGCAAGCTCAACAGGGCTAGGTTCTGTATTAAGTGTCATAGATTCTGAGGGCGCTGAGCGTCCTGTTTCATTTGCTTCTCGTACGCTCTCACTCGCTGAGCGCAACTATTCTCAGATTGACAAGGAGGCAACAGCCATAGTTTTTGGTGTCAAAAAGTATCATCAATACTTGTACGGTAGACATTTTACTATCAAATGTGATCACAAGCCGTTACTAAGTATTTTTGGGTCTAGAAAGGGTATTCCAGTGTTTGCAGCAGGCAGACTACAGCGCTATGCTTTGTTTTTATCAGGGTATACCTTTGACATAAAATATGTCAAGTCCGAGGAAAATAGCGCCCATGCACTGTCGCGCCTACCTTTAAATGTAAAGCACAAAGATGTAACAAATGACGAGTTAGCTTGGGTAGGAACGTATTTGCATTGTATTAAAGAAAGTTCAGTTCCTATCGATTGTGAGCAAGTAAAAGTAGAGACACAAAAAGACAAACTGTTAAAAAAAGTGTACAACTTTGTTATGTATGGTTGGCCTAACTTCCTGTCGGAGGAAGATAGGGATCTTCAGACGTTCTATCAAAGACGAGACGAGCTAACTGTGGAAATGGGTGTAATTATGTGGGGATATCGGGTTGTAGTGCCTAAATCCCTTCAGGAATTCATTTTAAAAGAGCTTCATGTCTCTCACATGGGCATTGTTAAGATGAAGGGTGTTGCCCGTAGCTATGTTTATTGGCCAAATATTGATTCAGACATTGAGAGTATTGCAAACAGTTGCTCTTCTTGCCTTATGGAACGATCCAGACCAGCACAAGCAGAATTACATGTATGGCATTATCCCAGAAAACCATGGGAGCGTCTACATTTAGATTTTCTCGGTCCAATCAAAGGAAAAATGTATTTAATAATAATTGACGCTCATTCTAAGTGAAATTCTTGGATTTCGTTGTCCATGACGTGTCCGTTACTTAACTAAATATCACTATAATATTGACGACTCGGAACACAAAGGTATAAAGCCATTCTAAGTGGCTTGAGGTTTTCGAAACGGCCTCAAACTGCGGCCCATCTGGCAATTGACAATTTAAGGTCATTATTTGCAAGGTTTGGTTTGCCCCTGGTGGTTGTCAGTGATAATGGCCCGCCATTTAATTCTGCTGAATTTCAAAGGTTCCTGGGAAACAATGGTATAAAACACAAAACGTTTGCACCGTATCATCCACAGTCGAACAGGCAGGCTGAGAACTCAGTGAAATATATTAAATACAAATTACGAGGTGCATTTAGAGACAGTGTAAATGTATCAGTAGCGCTAAGTCGAATTCTATTCGATTATCGCAACTCAATTCATGTAACCACTAACGAGACGCCGGCTAAATTAATGTTTGGCAAAAACTTTTTTTTATCCATAATGGCGTGGACAAGTAAAGACGCGCGCGATATACCACCCGATCATATTAATCATATTTGTCATCCAAATAGAAAAGTTGGACTTGTTACTTGTTTAATATGTGATAGTGTTTTCTGCAAGTCTGATTTTACAAGAGAAGTGAAGGAAGGAAAAGGATTCTTTATCTCTAGACACATAATTGTGTGCCCTGTACATCTTAACCTATCTTTTGTTGACATTCAACCATGTGACCAGGATACTGATATTGAACATAGTAATGTCAAAAAAAAATTGTTAATTATTCAAAAACACCTAGAAAATATTAAAAATGGTCTAAGTGTGACTCAAGATGGTGTAAGTGATAATATGGATACAGATGATAAAGGTGAGGATGATGCTGTATCTATCGTATCAATTGCCAGTGAAAAAAATAAAAACCGTAAGTGTGAACAAAATTTTGAATGTGAGGATTGTCAGGACTATATAAGAGAATTAAACTGTGAAAAAAAATTAATAGTGAATTAGTGAAACAAAATAATGAGCTACGTGAACATAACCATGAGTTGCGTGAAAATAACAGTTTCTTAAGATCATCTGCTGTAAATGTTGAAAAAAATTATGTAGACATTAAAAATTCATATGCTGATGCTGTGCTAAATTTACCTAAAAAGCAAGAATGTGCTCGTTTGACAATAAAGCCAAAGGAAAATTTCAAAGGCGATGCCCTAAATATTATCAAAGTGCAAATTTCAACCAAAACTAATGCCAAAGTTCTAAAAATTAACAAAGTCAATAATGGTACAGTTTTTCTAAAGTGTATAAATGAGCAAGATTCTGAAAAAATACTAAAGGTTATAAACAGTGAAATATTGACACCTGAAGCATGTGTTAAAAAAAATCCGCAAATAAAAATAACAAACATATCAGAAGATGTCGATAAAGTAGAACTCGAGAATGATATCATACATAGAAATGAATTACCATCAAATAGTGTAAACATTGTACACAAATACAAACAGAGAAACAATAATTATGCTGCGCAAGCAGAAGTAACCTCTGATGCATATGCCAAGATAATGAAGAATAAATCTGTTTTTATTGGATATGAAAACTGCAGAACCATTCATTGAGAAAGTGCAAAGACACTTTTAAAAGACAACAATCATGCTACAAATGTTCAGGTAACCATGATGCTACAGTATGTACCTCTGATATAAATAAATGTATTAATTGTATTAATGCTAACAAATACTTAACTAAAAAAAGATCCATAGATCATTCTGCAAATGATATTCAAAACTGTGAAAGTTATAAAGTAAGATGGGAGCAGTATATTTGTGATACAAACTACCCCTGGAAACCAGAACCTCCATTTAATTACGTTAGGCCTACAACTAGTTGATTAGATAAAATTTTGTATTTAAAAGGAAAAATCAAAACTAACCTATAAATAAATTTTTTATGGAAATACAAGAATATAACCTTAATGATGAATTAATTTTTAATAATGCAGAAGAGATAAATCTCAACCCCATTTTTTGTGACTCTGAGCTTCTGACCCTACATGTCAACATCAGAAGTATACAGAAAAATATTTTAAAACTTGAAACTACTGTATGTTAAGTTCTTTTAAACATAAACCAGATGTGATAATATGCACTGAAGCTTGGCTCATGGATAATATTAAGCTTATAAATATAACAGGTTATACACATTTTAAAAATAACAGCAGAATAAATAAAGCAGATGGAGTGATTATTTATGTAAAAAGTAACCTACAGTATCAAACCATTAATGAACAATTTAATGATTTAAAAATCACTAGTCTGCTCATAGAATTAACAAATAAAAGTATTTTCAAAATTTCTGGACTATATCGTTGTCATGATTATCAGATTGACAAATTCATTAAAGATCATGAAAAATTTATCTTAAGTAACAAAACTGTTGCAAACCACATGATTTTGGGTGATGTTAACTTAGATCTCATTGAGTTTAATGAAAAAACTGAGGATTATTTCTACCAATTACTGCAAAATGGTTATGAATCGATGATAAATACTTGTACTCATCCTATAAAGAATTATAAAGATGGAACTTGCATTGACCATATTTTCATGAAAGGAATATACACAGCAAAATCTGGTAAATTAATTGACTCAATCACAGACCACTACCCCGTTTTAATATCACTACATGGAAACAACATAAAATGCAAACTTACAGTATCTTTTGAAATAAACAAAAAAAGATTTTTGGAGCTGTGTGCTTCAGAACAATGGCAACAAGTCTGTAATACACCAAATAACAATGAAGCATTAGAATTGTTAATAAACAAGATTCAAACTATCAATGAACTTTCACACAAAACTAGGCCAAAAATTCAAAAACCAAGAAAGACCTGGATTACCCCTGCTCTCATTAATTCAGTTAATAACAAAAACAAATTATATAAAGCCTGGAAGAATAGTCAAGACGACTTGCTAAAAAAAGAGCTGTACTTAAATTACGAAAAACGACTTAAATCATTACTTAGGACTGCTAAAAATAGGCATGAAGAAAAACAACTACAAAACGCTGATTCTAAAAAAATGTGGAGATATGTTCATCTAAAATTGGATCGTAATTCAAAAAATAGACAAATAAATGATATTTTGATTAATAATAAACTTAACAGCAATGACTGGACAAAGGCTAATTATTTTAATGAATTTTTCAGCACAATAGTATCTAGGCTGAATGAAAGTGCGACTCCTCCTATTCTGCAGCATGAAATACCAGATATATCAATTAATCAGCATACTATGTTTCTAACACCAACAAATGAGTCAGAAGTTTACCAAACTATTCGTGAACTCAAAAATAAACCTGGTGGGTGTGATGAAATTCATGCCTATACAGTTAAGCTAGCTGCTCCGTTCATAACTCCTGCTTTGACTCACATTATTAATACTGCTATGATACAAGGTACATGTCCATATCAATTTAAGAAAGCTGTAATTTGTCCTATATATAAGGAAGGTGTAAAAAGTTTGGTTAACAATTATCGACCGATCGCACTGATATCAAATCTAGCTAAGATTTTTGAAAAAATTATTTTTACCAGATTATTTAAATTTGTAAAGAACCATAACCTGTTAAGTGCTAAACAATTTGGCTTTCTCAAGAAGAAAGGTACAGATGATGCTATAGCCCTACTTAGCAAATTTATTTATGAAAATCTAAGTATTAGCATACCAACTGTTGTAACTTTTTTGGACTACTCCAAAGCTTTTGACACTGTCGATCATGGCATGCTTATATCCAAATTACAGAATATGGGAATAAGAGGTGTAAGCTTATCCCTGATAGCCAGTTATTTACATGACAGGACACAAGTTGTAAAGGTGAATGGGACTAGAAGTCAGCCTATTAAAACAAATGTTGGAGTGCCCCAGGGCTCTATATTAGGACCTTTATTGTTTATTTTATATATCAATGACTTACTAGTGTTACAAGATGTATTAATAGCATATGCTGATGATACAGCAGTACCAATGAAAGCAAAGACATGGCCTGAACTTGCTACAGATATGTCAACTAAATTAGATATTATATACTCTTGGCTCTATCACAATAATCTAGTACTCAATATAAGCAAGTCTGTTTTTATCACCTTTGGAAATTATAGAGACTCTGTTCCGCATGACTTTGAAATTAAGATAAATGGTCAAAAATTGAAAAGAGTTAAATCTAGTAAATATCTAGGAATAACATATGACTTTAACATGAAGTGGGATGTACATGTGGCTAACATTGTAAAAAAAACCAAATACTTAGTCTACGTTTTTTACAGACTTACACAAATTTTATCAAAAAAGCAACTAATGCAAATATACTATGGACTATTCCATAGTGTGGCAGGGTATGCTATCATAGGCTGGGGGGGTCTATATAAATCATCTCTAGACGCATTGGATCGGCTGCAAAAGTGTATTCTTAAAATTATAGGAGTCAATGAACAAGATTCGAATAAACCATTAAATATTAAACAGGTGTTTGTAGTGAATTCTATAGTTTATCAATACAATGATCTAAAAAGTGAGTTTTTACAAAATCGAATCAACACACGGTATAAAAATATTATATTGCCACGACACCTATTAAGTATTGGGCAAAGAAGCTATGTGTATTATGCCATAAAATATTTTAATGAATTACCTAATGAACTGAAAAATCTAAGTGTAAATATAAAAGTGCTTAAAAAAAAAAATCAAAGAAAAAGTTAGGAACATTGTTATTGAATAATCAAAAAAACAGTCTATTATGATATGGACCTTTTTTTCTCTTTTTTTTTCATTTATTTATTGAATTGTGTTATAGTACAAACTAAAATTTTGTTAAAATTGAAAAATAATTTATTTTTAATATTTACTATGATCGGTGAGGTAAAACTCACAATTAGTATTAAGTATATAAATATTAATTCTAAGGACCAACCTATGTACGGGCATTTATGCCCCCTATAGGTCCTTTATTGTATAATTTTTATTATATGTAAAGGAAAATTGGTAATAAATATTATTATTATTATTATTATTATTATTATTATTATAATTTAAGAACCAGGTTTGATTTGTTGAGACCCAATCTCAGCAATACTGTAGCACAAAAACAAGAAAGACAGAAATCTTACTTTAGAGGTAAAAAAACTAGGTATTTGTACTTAAACCAATCTGTTTTAGTAAGGGATTATCGTTCAAAAAATAAATGGGTTGAAGGCATTGTGATAAAACAACTTAGCGATGTCATGTACATAGTAAAAATAAGTATTGGTATATTGTGGAAAAGGCACATAGACCAAATAGTTGCTACAGATACGGGTGGAGTAGGCTTAGATGTAAATAATCAGACAAGTAATGTCGGCGAGCAGCTGGAAATTGACTATCCCAGTCAGTCAGCTGATGGTCCTTCTGCTCATGCAGCCTCACCCCGCACACCTTCCAATCATAGAACCGCTGACGTCACTCCTCGCCCCTTACGACATTTCACTCACAGCTGTTCACTCTCCTAACCCCTCTCCAACTCGACCTATCAACCGATCAGCTAACCATATAAGCAAAGCTCCTTCACCTTTTGTTGTTAGACGCTCACACAGAGCTCGTAAGCCAATTGACAGACTGGATCTGTAATTACTTATGGTTATCATTTTGTGCTATTTCTATCATGTTATTGTCTTGGTGAATAATTATGTTGTTTACTACTTTATTGTGCTAAGGGTTATTTCATTCAGTAGGTATCCTATTTGGAATTGAACATTAACTTAACTCAATGTAATTTTCAATCTGTTCTAAATTTGGTAGGAAGGTGTTATGTATAATATTATATATATATTGCGACAGTACAAATAAGTGATGTACTGAGCATGAAATATAAAAATTTAAATTTACTTAATAAACTGTAAATAATTAATAATATATTAGAAGTAAGCATGATAGGGATTGCAAGCTTGGCTCAGACAAAAATATGAACAGGTGTTTCGACCTGAATCGATGTGCACACACACACAAATGTAACTGAAAGTGTGTACACCAGTATTTTGCTAGTGTGTGTGAACGCAGGTCTCTGCAGGCGAGTTTGCCACCCCAAGATGAATAATTGCACAATTACTGTTTTTCCGTAATTATTCACAAACTAGAATTAAGAATTAAAATCCAAAAGCACCATAAAATGTAATAAAATTTACTAAATACTGTGTACGAAAACCACGCGAAAGTGACACACCGTACAAGTGCAATAGTGAAATAACTGTGTACAAATCGAAAGGGTTAAGTTGCAATGTCCAAAATTACAGTGAACATGTGTTATAAAATTAGTTATAAGATAAGTATAAGAGTTTACTTACAAGACTCTGCAATTCGCAGAAATATAAAAAAATAGCGAAATTGACAAAGAGTGGGGGAACTGAAGCCAAAGACAGTTTCTAACATGTCGATTTCGGATCACTGCAGGGTGTCGACCAAGACATGGGTATAAATAGGACACGCAAGCTGCAGTGGTTCTCTTTCTTGAATCATCCACGATGCAGCGGGAGCTTATGCCCGTCAACACGGCATATTTATTTTTTTTTATAAACAGTTTAAATTTGCCAGTTACGTACAAATACGTAACTAAGCTGTAAAGACAATCATTTTAATTAATAACAGCACTACTTAAGAAGATCCATTAATGATACGACGCTGGACAAGAGGAGAGTTCCAGAGAGAGATACGACGCTGGACAAGAGGAGAGTTCCAGAGAGAGATACGACGCTGGACAAGAGGAGAGTTCCAGAGAGAGACAGCCGACGCTGGACAAGAGGAGAAGAGAGACAGCCGACGCTGGAGGCGAGACGAGGACGAACACCGATGGGACAAAAAAATGATCGAGTATGATTGACGACAATAAGGTGATAAACGACTTATTCATATCTTAATCATACAAAGAATTCAAAGACAGTTAAAGACATTAATATATTATTTAAAAATAAGAGCAATATTTCTTGTATAGTAGAGTTAAAATCATAAATGTTTTAGAAATACGATTAACGTAACAAGAGCTCAAATTAATATAATATAAAATGATTGCAAAGCATTTAAATAAAAATAATTAGTATTTGAGAAAACAGTACTGAGAAACAATAACTATTAATATTTTGAGTACGTTACAATATAGAAAAAAAGATTTAAAAATTGATTTTGAAACATATTAATAGACTGAGTAGTCTGAAGATGAGATTTATCTTTTATATAATAATTAGTAGCATAGAGTATTTAGTCAGTAAGGATGTATATATCTTAAGCCTTACGGCATAATAACAAATAATAACTAATGTTTTAAAATCGAAGTCAGTGCCCTGTGCACATATTTTTTTATAGTATCAAATAAATTTTAATTACCGTTTCAAGTTACATAGAGTTCTTATTGCAGATACACCAGACACCCAATTTAAATGTTAGATTGTTTAAAGAATTTGTCAATCTTGAACGAGAGATCGTTCACGCCTATTTTTGTGTATGTAACGTTGCAGAAATTTGGTGCTCCAGGATCATGGGGCTCCACAAATTTAAATTACATTAAATTTGCAATTTGTCACGTTGCAATATATATATATATATATATGTATTTTACATTTGTGTTGTATATAATAATATTGTATATGTATTTTATATGTTCCTTGTCCATTCTTGGTTCTAGTCGTATTCCGAGTTGTAATAGAGACCCAGAATAATAATCCAACGACCACGGTCCGTATATACCATTAATCTAGTGTAGTTATTTAACCCACCATCCTTATATGTATAGATGAGACATTACACATATCAAACAGATGATAGAGTTAAATATTTGTTAAACAATATAGCAAATGAACAAAACAAAGTTCTTCAAATAAGTCACATGAAGTTATCACCACTATCTAGTAGATATACAATAAAAAATAGTATGTTGTACAAACTCGTCAATTATGATTGGAAAATAGTCTTATCACCAGAGATGTTAAAATGGGTTACTTGGCTGTTAGTCTTGAGAGGAGTGTACTGGTGAGTAGACTAGCACCATGTCTGGCACTGAATCTGATGATGCTGTAAATTGTGTCCTAGACCCAGAGGTAATTATCATTGAAGTTGAAAAACGACCAGCTCTGTTCGATAAGCGGTTAAAAGAATACAGCGACCGTAATATAAAAGAAAAACCGTGGAGTTAGGTGTGCGTAAATGTAATACGAAATTGGAGTGAATTATCTGCGAACGAGAAGAAAACACAAGCTTCAACATTGCAATTTAAACAGTTTAAAATTTAACCTATTTATTATTCTATTATTTACTCTATTTAGGCCTACACAGCAGAGACAGTAATTATAAGTTGTAAGCGAAAAAAGTTTGCCGCAAAGTAAATAGTGATTCTGTGTTACAACCGAATGATTTTTGTCGCGAAGTAAAAACAAAAATTCAATTTTTCGAAAGGTAAATACAAAATCATTATACTTATAACACTGAATGATTTTTGTTTTTATTTACTTTATTTTATTTGTTTGCAACAAGAATCACATTACTGCAATAATAATGATAAAAAACATTAATAATAATAGTCAAAAATGATAAAACATGTAATCAGATATATAAAGTAATAAGACATAAATAAATGGATACACCGCTATAACTTAAATTTTGTCTTATTTCAAGCAACTCATCAAAGTTTTTAATACTCATTCTGTAGTATTTGAAAAATTCTTTGGGGTGTAATCGTAAATCCGCATGAATTTTATAAAACTGTCCATTCAGTGTCGACCGATAATTGGATGTACCTAGTATTCTTTTTTGTATCGCTTGTTTTCTTTTAAGCGCAACATCAAAGCCACAATACAAGTTGTTTCTACGACGTCCATTCTATACTGACAAATAATGACAATTATTTATCGCAAGTGAATATTTTTTCGCGACCACGATTTTTTTGTTGTTGCGACAGATAATTGCAAGTGTGCGCCTACCCTTAAATGAACCTATTAACATCTATTTGGATCGAAGTCGGCCGAACTCGTCTTGCCAGCTTTCCACTCCCAGTGGACACAAGGCCTTATGAAACAAGTCTTGCGATTGTATCGTGGTGTTATGCTAGGGCCACACTCATGTCCAGCCTGGTCCAATAGTCATTCGCAAATATTTGCTTCCAATGTTTGCCTCCCCCCAGGGGCGGTTTTAGAACCTCTGAGGCCCCTGGCGGATTCGAAAATGAGGCCCCCCCACACACACACACACATATATATTTTTCATTCAGTGATAAATAAACATATATAAATTATATCTGCATTACTACCAATAAATAAGGGACTGTAATAATCATCAAAACATCACAAATACAAAAGTCTTTGAATAATTACTTTACTAACATCAGTTTGAAACCCACAAAATAAAAAAGAGCTATGTTTCATTTTACCTTCTTTGTACAAATTATTAAAGTGGTTTTAGTACTGTAGGTCTTTAAAACTAGGTTACTTACTACTAGGTTGGTTACTTTATTAACATAAGTAAAAAACAAATATGTTACATAGTACATTCTATAAAGAAATATAATTATGTTAGAGTTTGCTTCAGTACTCTGAACAAGTCATTAACACAATTAACGCAAATTTGGACAGTGGCTGAATAAAATATATATCAATAAAATCAAACACTTTTAAAAGGCCTTCCTTCTACATTTCTTTGCAGCGAAATCATCAATTACGTCATGAAAGTTTAGCTTACGTAAAATGTCATTTTCTATACTTAGGATGCTTAAAGAGTTTAATCGCTCTTGTTTAAGACTACTTCTACGAAAACTTTTCACAATTTTTAGTTTAGAAAATGTTCTTTCTCCACATGCGTTAGACACCATCATGCACAAAAATATTCTTAAGCAAATTTCGACATTTGGGAAAGCAGTTAAAAGTCCATTTTCTTGCAAGTGTTTGTACGTGATCTTCAGGTTAAGTCTATTTGACGAAGAATGAGATCCAGTGCCATGAACTTCATCTTGGACCTTCTCTCCTCCTTCATGATCCTCTTGCTCAAATATTCCACCTGTGATGTCGTCATCGTCTTTTTCACCTTCGCTGTCATCTTCGGTTATCTTCAGAAAAAGCTTGTCCAAATCCACGTCCTCTTTTAAAAAACTTTGAAGATGAAGGCACTCTTCGAGCAGTTCATTTCCACAAACATCATCTTTGTATCTTTCCGAAAAAGCGTTGCAAGAAACTTTTAAGTCACTATCATTCAGAACGACCAAATCTTCTAAAAATCCAAATCTCTTAGCTACTGTGGGGTTCTTTTTTTATTAGCAGTGGACTGTATATTGTAAAACTAAATAGTTAAAAGGATTTATTCTCATGTAATCAACAGTGCATAAATATTAAGCGTTTACTGACCTTGTCCTTGTGCGTTGTAAATGTCAAGTTCTAAGCAACACTTTGGTGATTTTCTAGGCAGTCCTAAACTTCACAATAATATTCTAATAAACGTTAAACACATAAAATAAACACATGAAATAAGCGGAGTTTTATATTATAATAAGCGGAGTAAAATAACAATAGCGGTGAATAGCCTTTCTATTCTTGCGGTATGCGTGTATAAACCAAAAAGAACTGAACTGCACGATATGCCTTACACTACAGGAAAGAAAACGCTCTAATTATGACTGTTGATTACTAGGTGAATTGTACTTTGAAACAGGCAATGGGAGTGCACTCTATTAGAGAACTAATGAAGTAGAGATAGGGGGAGTTTTATTATTGTTATGAAAACAAAATATCTGACATACCGGCCCCTTTGAACCAACTGGTTCAACAAGAAACATTAAAAGAACATAAGAACAAATTTGATCCTTTGGGAGAGTATAATAAAACTAAATTATAAGGGGCAGTAGCCAGTTGACTGGTCAAGGATTTTAGTAAATGGGAAGACGGGAAACCTTAACAGAAGGACGGGTCAAGGTTCCACCGGCAGTCTTCATGTTGACGACACGTACCACTCCATCATTCCCTGGAGATACTGAGATGACTCTCCCGAGCTTCCACTTGAGGGGTGGCAGGTTCGTTTCTTGAATAACAACTAAATCTCCTATTTTGAGATTTTCTTGAGGTCTGATACATTTGGACCGTTCTTGAAGTGTGTGGAGGTACTCCATTTGCCATCTTTTCCAGAGATGTTGTGTGAAGGCTTGAACAAATTTCCAGCGTTTTGTGTGATTAAGTGGTGCATTAGTTAGTTGAGGTTCGATCAGGGCATTAAGAGGTCCTCCAGTTAGAAAATGTCCTGGTGTAAGAGGCTGAAGATCTGAAGGGTCATTCGAGAGAGGAGCTATCGGCCTCAAATTAAGGATAGCTTCAACACGCACAACTAAGGTGGTAAATTCTTCGTACGTTAAAATGTGTTCACCTATGACTCTGGTGAGATGATATTTTGCACCTTTAATGGCACGTTCCCAAAGTCCACCTTGGTGAGGTGCATGCGGAGGAATGAAATGGAATGTGATACTGTTGTTCGTAGCAAAATCTTGCATATCTGGTTGCTTCATGAGATCTTGAAAACATCTTTTGAGCGAAGAAGCAGCTCCTATGAAATTAGTCCCACAATCAGAGTACAGGTCTGATACAAGACCTCTCCTATAGATGAATCTCGTAAGGGCTGCAATGAAGGCGTCTGTAGTTAAATCAGTAACCACTTCCAAGTGTACAGCTTTTGTTGCAAAACAGATGAACAGGCAGAGGTACACCTTTATAGGCTGTATCCTGCGAAGTTTAAAAAACTTGACCGTGTAAGGTCAATCCATTGATCATAATCAACTCCAGAAGCGTTGAAACAACGAGTAGGGGTAACACGACTGGCTGGTAGATCACCCATGAGCGGAGACATGTTTGTTGATTTTGTACGAAAACATCGTACGCATTTAAATATTCTTGAGCGTATAACACTGCGGGCGGAGAGGATCCAAAAGCGTTGAGATAGTGTTGCTTGGAGGAACTGGGGACCAGCGTGCAGGTAAATGCCATGATAGTAATCGATGAGTAAATGAATAGCGACATGATTTTTTGGCAGAAGAATAGGATGTTTAGCATTGTAAGTAAGCGCAGAGTTCTTCAGTCGACCTCCGACACGGACTATTCCTGCATCATCAATAAAGGGTGCTAGACGTTGGATGCGGTTTGAGCATGTCCTTTTCTTGGAGAGTAGATCTATGTCTTCTGCAAAGTGAAGTCTCTGAATGAGCCAGCAAATCCGGTTACAGGCGTTATTTAATTCAGTTACTGTAAATGATCCACTTATGGTGGTTTTAAATTTCAAACTGGTTATAAAGCGAAGGACATAAGCCATTACATGAAGAAGAGTCTTCCAAGAAGAAAACTTTGTAAGAAATCCAAATGTTGGGACTTCTTTTGTGGTCATCATAAGATTAAGCACATTTGGTTTCATTTCGGGAATAGACTCCTCCGAAATTGGATGAAGGATAGATTGTGGCCAGGTCTGCGTTGATTTAGCGAGCCATGGTGGTCCTAGCCACCACTGGCTATGTTTCATCAGAACCGTGGGTGTCAAGCCTCGAGAAGCACAATCAGCAGGATTGTCAACAGTTGAAACATATTTCCAGACGTGCGGTGAAACTAAGTCTTGTATTTGTGCCACACGATTAGCAACATACACCTTGAGACGAAAAGATAGAGTGCGTATCCAAGATAGAACTACTGTAGAGTCGCACCATGCTGAAATGTTGTCAATCTTGTGATGTTGTGAGAGCTGTTTTGTACAGTAATGTAGCAATTTGGCTAACATGTGCGCACCAAAAGTTCCAAGCGGGGAATAGTCACACGCTTCAGTGGATTACACACACATGCTTGATTTTGCGATCAGCAGTCGTATGTTGACATCTCCTTCTGCGTCTTCTGTGCGCAGGAAGACACAAGCTGCATATCCGGATTCACTTCCATCTGAAAATCCATGAAGCTGGATATTGACTGCGGTTGCTAAGGATACGTGGTATCCTTAGCTTTTCTATTTCTGGAAGTTCTTTCACGAATCGTGACCACTTCTCGGAAATATGATCAGGTAATGGAGAATCCCAATCTAAGCCTAAGGTCCATACATGCTGCATTAAGACTTTAGACCAAAAAACTATTGGGGATATCCAACCACAAGGGTCACAGATCTGAGCAATTGATGAAAGTAAAGTTCTTTTTGTGTAATTACTTGAAGGTGTGTGCATCAAATATGAAAAGACATCAATATCTGGGATCCATTTTAGCCCTAAAAGACTTGAAAATGGCTGTTCCGACGTGCGTAACATGAGGGGTGTCTCATGATTATCTTGCATGACATTTTCTAAGAGTTTAGGATGGTTTGAAGACCACTTGCTCAGTTCGAATTCACCCTTTTTCAAAAGTAAAACAACATCCTCTTGAAGGTGGAGAGCTTCTTCCAGAGAATTGCTCCCTAATAGAGCATCATCAACATATATTTGCCGTTGGAGTGCTTCAGCAGCAAGTGGATGATTTTTTTCCTTCGTCCATAATGAGCTGTTGTACTACTCTATTAGCAAGGTAAGGCGGTAAGGCGAGGACGTCATACCATAAGTGACAGTAGTCAATTGGTAGACCTTTAGCGGGACTGAAGTGTCTTCTCTCCAGTATATTAACTGAAAGATCTGATCATCTTCATGGATGGATATCTGCCTAAACATTTGTTTGATATCACAAGAGAAAACAAATTTATGTTGACGAAAGCGAAGAATTATATCAGTAATGTCACTGTGCAACTTTGGACCCTGATGTAGAATGTGGTTCAGTGAGACACCTGAAGAAGATGGTGCTGATGCATTGAAAACAACACGGATTTTCCTATCTTTAAAAACGCCATGATGTGGCAAAAAGTAATGCGGCTTGTTCAGAGACGGCACAGATGTGCACAGTTTCATGTGCCCACATGCTAAGTAGTCATTCATAAAATTGACATACTTCTGTTTAAACTCAGGTTGAGATTCAAATTTGCGTTCAAGTGTATTAAACAGGCGTTTTGCCAAAGTTGTAGAGTCACCTAGTTGAGCAGGGTTTCCGCTGAAAGGCAAGTGACAAACATATCTGCCGGAGGCATCTCTCTTATGAGTAGAGACGAAGTGAGCTTCACATTTTTCATCTTGTGGAGCGAGTTTTGTAGTGTGAGGTGGTTCCTCTATGGACCAAAAACGTTGCAATGTTGCGTGCAGATCACGATCATTCGTCGATAAGAGTCACTAAGCCTGAGTAAGGCTTAGACTTAAGTGAAACAGGTGTCGGACCAAGCACAACATAGCCAAAGATTGTATTGTCACCGTATGGCATATTCTTGCCGAGATTGATAAAGGTACTATTAAGAGTCAATGCAAATAAATCTGCTCTAATCAGAAGGTCAACTGGACCCGGAACATCAAAAGTGGGATCCGCTAGCATATAACCTTTGAGTCGCTCTTTAATTTCTGGTGGGAGCTGAACACGAGGCAGATTGCATGATATTTTATTAAGAATCATGACTGGGTGAGATTTTGCTAAAATATTCCCACTGAGCGAAGACAATGTCACAAAGGTAAGTCCCTTTGTTTTCACTGGGGCGGTAGAGATGCCACTAAGTTCTGGAACATCTGTTTGAGAGCGGTACAAACACAAAGTCTTTGCACAACTTTCTGAAATAATTGTTGTTTGGGATGCACTATCAAGCACAGCTCGTACAACTGCTGCATTTCCATTGACAGATGTGATATGCACCAAAGCGGTTGCGAGTAACACAGTGTTATTCTGATTGCAAGAAACACCTATCAAGGTAGTATCCTGGTGACACTCTGCAGAGTGGTTTTGCTTATGCATCGTCGTTTCAACAGAAGGGCACAAGGTAGGTCTATTTGACTGAGTCAATTTTTGTTGGGGTTGTGCGGAGCGGTTCTGATCAAAAAAATGTAGTAGGCTATGGTGACGCCTATGACATACATTGCATGTGTGGACGGACTTACAGGTGACTAACATATGTGATCCGAAACAATTTTGACACAAGTTCTTATTTTTAACAAAAGCTTGTCTGTCTTGTACAGTAAGTGCGGAAAAATCTGCACATCTATATATGTTGTGTGAATTTAATGAACAGAAGATACAATGCTGAGTGTGAGTAGTGATAATCGCTATTTTGTGCGGTTTAAACTGGTTTGTATTCATTTTAAAGCCACTGATTTTTTGAGAGGTTTGAAGAGAAGGTTCATTTTTTGAGATGATATTAGTTAAGCCTCTTTGCAAGAACATTCATTTTCTAAGAATGTAATTACTTCTGTAATGGTAGGAACATTTTTGTAAATTATCTCGAGAACGTTCAAGTTTGGTCCTGAATTCCGTGTCAAATGTACGCAAAATATATGAGCTCAACAACAAACTGTCGCTAGCAATATCATGTCCTAGAGCTTTGAGCGCGTGATAATTTTCATTGTAGGTCGACAGAAAATTCCTCATTTGTTTAACTGAAGGATTGTGCAATTGTGGTAACTCAAATATATTGTTTACGTGAAGTGTTATCAACAATCTAGAATTTTGATATCTTTTTAGCAAAATCTGCCAGGCTATGGCATAGTTTGTATTAGTGACAGGCAACGATTTAATTAAATTTAGCGGCTCATCAGTCAAACAAGAAAGCAAGTATGTAAATTTCTCCACATTAGAAATGGTTTCGTTTTTGTGCACTGCATTTTCAAACAGACTGTGAAAGGCTACCCATTTCTCAGGTTGTCCAGAAAATGTTCCCAAGTTTAAGCGAGGTAAATTTACGGTGGGGGTAGGCGCAACTAGTTGTGATGCACCAGTGTGAGACTGATCCAAGGTTTCCTGCGGTAGCGATGGTAGAAGAGGAGCACACGAACTTTGTATAGCTGTATTAAAGTCTGATATAGAATCTTGTAATCTTGAAATCTGTTCATTATCCAGATCTTCTGGTAAAGGTGTTGTACTAAATAGTTTATTTATAAGCCTTTCAAATTCAGCATATTTATTTTCTGCGGTGGAACTAAGCAAACTAACTTTTCGTGTTTGCTGTTCAGTTAAATTACCTATACCAATAACCTCAAGAGCAACAATTTGCTTGTTAATATTATGAAGCCTACTCTCAATCAGTTCACTTTGCTTCACAAAAGAAGAAAATCTCATTTTGGTAATTTATTAATACACTCGCTTTAAAAAACAGATTCAGATGTAAATAACAAAAGAGTTCTAAGTAAAAGTTGTAATTCACAATGTTCTTCCAGTATTCAGTAATTTCCAGTCCAAATAATTTTTATTTATTTTTTTTATTTTTTTCTTATCACTCTAAAATACCAATAGCGTAGATGACAGTAATAATGGTAATATGGTAATAAAGGAATATGGCTACTGTATTTTATAGAAACTAATACAGAGGTCGATTTTGAAGAAACACTACACTTTAGAACTATGTTTGCTAGATAAAACATGAAATAACACACGCTGCACAATGAATCAATAAACTATGCTTGCGTGAAAAAACATGAAAAAATTATAACAAAATGAAAAGAGCACTGAGTATTGGCAATACTTGCCAGTAGTAAATAATTGTTTTTTTTTAATATTTAAGCGTTACAATAATTCAATAAACGTAATAATAAAGAGCGTAATAATTAATAAAAATCTTGCTTTCCAACGTGCTGGATTCAGAATGAAAGATGCTATCCGTGCTGGACGGACCAAAAATGTGGGGTTCTTTTTTTATTAGCAGTGGACTGTATATTGTAAAACTAAATAGTTAAAAGGATTTATTCTCATGTAATCAACAGTGCATAAATATTAAGCGTTTACTGACCTTGTCCTTGTGCGTTGTAAATGTCCCGTTCTAAGCAACACTTTGGTGATTTTCTAGGCAGTCCTAAACTTCACAATAATATTCTAATAAACGTTAAACACATGAAATAAGCGGAGTTTTATATTATAATAAGCGGAGTAAAATAACAATAGCGGTGAATAGCCTTTCTATTCTTGCGGTATGCGTGTATAAATCAAAAAGAACTGAACTGCACGATATACCTTACACTACAGGATAGAAAATGCTCTAATTATGACTGTTGATTACTAAGTGAATTGTACTTTGAAACAGGTAATGGGAGTGCACGCTATTAGAGAACTAATGAAGTAGAGATAGGGGGAGTTTTATTATTGTTATGAAAACAAAATATCTGACAGCTACTGTCTCATATTTTGAAGATCTTTCTTTTAGATTAGTAACTAATGTGTCTATAATAGGTAGAAAAGTTTCTATTTTAAGTTTATCTTTCCATGTAAGGACAGTTTCTGGTGTTTGGGTTTTATCAAAATAGGTAATCCTTGAACTACGTTTGGTAGTGCGCGTTTTCTCAGACTCTTTGTAAGTAGATCCAAAAATTACTTCAGCTTTTGTGACGTATCTTTCGAAACTGTCCCTTTTCTTGGAAATGTAATCTGTAAGGGAATTCAATACCGTCACTGACGTCGAAAGGGTCAATGTTGTCTTCTGCAATACTTTGTTTACATTATTTATGCGACTTAAAATTTCGTTCCACATATGGGTGAGAAATATTGTCTCAAATCGTTCCATAGATTTTCTAAAACCAGAAGCTTATACTTTCGCATCAGCTGCTTGTTCCCTGTCACCAATTATTGTTTCTAAAGCAGATTTTATTTCGATGTAGTTTTCTTTCAGTGCAGCCACTGCATCTGCACGAGCCGACCACCTGGTGCTTGATAGCGCCTTGACAACTTTCTTTTTTCCTTTCAGAGAAGCCAATAGCACCCTCCATCTGGAAGTGGACTAGGAAAAAAAACGTACAATGATTGTACGAAGTGAAAGAACTTAGCGGGCACTGAGTTGCACTCAGCCGCAGAAACTCCAACCAAGTTTAACGAGTGGCTCGAGCAAGGGATAAATTCTGCTAACTTGTTTAATTCTTTAACTTTTGCCTGGAGGCCATTGTAACGTCCACTCATGTTAGTCTCATTATCGTAAGACTGGCCCCGGCAGTCAGAGATTGGGATGTTATTTTTATTTAATAAGCCAATTACTTCATTGAATAGGTTCTCTGCTGTGTGTCCACATATTGGAATAAATTTTAAAAATCTTTCTGTAGGCTCTCCAAACTTAACATATCGAATGATAAAAGTTAGTTGATCAATGTGTGCAACATCTGGAGTTGAATCTACTGATATTGAATAGTATCTAGACGCCTTTACCTCCTCCACAATCTCTTCAAACACTCGCCTTCCCATAATATCAATAAATTCATCACAGGTATCTGGTGATAAGTAAGACGTTTTGCCACTGCCAGTGCCACCATACTTTCTTATATGTTCCTTCAAAATCGGGTCATACTCACTTAATAATTCAAGCAGACCTAAATAGTTTCCATTGTTTGCACATCCAAACTTCTCGATGTCACCCCTCAAAGGAAGTCCTCGTTCAGTAAGGAACTTTACTACCGAAACAATTCTAGTCAAAACCTGACGCCAATAAGCTCTTTCCTTATTCATTTGGACTTGAAGTTCACAGTCTATTCTTCCAGCCGCAGAGGAACACTTGAGAAATGCCAAAAGACGTTTACGATGTTCTTTACTATTTTCGTGGAATCGAATGCTTTGAACAGCATGCTTCCAATCATTAAAACCGTCTGAGCAGAAAGGATTCGAGGACATAAAACCCTAACCGAAGAGTTTCCATACGAAACAATAAATCCTACCGGTTGATGGAGAATACAACAACCAGTCTCGTTTGACTCTATCACCGTTTGTAAGGTCTTTAAAAAAAATGTTGACTTGCTTTTCCGCGATTCAATTATTTGTTGTCCTTTTTGTAAAGACTCGTACACTCTAACAGACTGACTGAATCCACTATTTAAGTTTTGGCAGCACGAAGGACCTTTTCGTATAAAATGTTCTTGAAGCTGGGTTTTTGTAATTTTGCTCGAGTCCCACAATGCGACATCTGAGCTGGGAAGCTCGTCAACCTCAGGTTGTTCATCATTATCATTTTGTGAAAACTCTACTTGAACACCCTGTGAAATTAGTGATTCCAATTCCAAATTACTAGCTGATTGCCCACCTTGCTCATGCAAAACTTTTTCGAAATCAAATTTGGTTTAAAACGGCCTAGAACAAAACAAAACAAAAAATTAGACCCAAGTATGCCTAATACGTTTTAAATTGCACAATGAATATTCATCAGTTCAGGTTCAGCACGAACACATCGATAGCACAGTATATGTAAATGGATCTTTTTCAATAGGCCCCACGGCACACAATACACGTTATATTTCTTGCTTATTACATGAAGCGTTGCTTTGGAGGTTTGAATTAAGGTTGTAAGTTTAAGTTTAAAATATGGCTATGTTATGTTACGGTTCTGCTAAAGCTGAGGTGAGTTCACTTTAGCTTTGCTAGTTTGATAAATCAACGAACCACGAACCATCTTTATTTCAGTGGATTTAAATATTAGAGTGAGATCGGATTTGATAAGGAAGTATTAGATCGTAACGTAACAAAAATAGGTATTTTATTTTCATTGTTCAACCCTGAATAAAGATTAAAGACACCCAATTTTGTAAATAAGTCAAGGTTGGGTTTCTCGGATCATGTTAATAGACTTAGTCATGTGAAGGAGAAGTCAAACCCTGTAATACCGACATTTTACAGTTTTTAATTTTCTTTAATTATTATCATCCTTTTTGAAAATTGGGCTCTGTCAGGAACTCGGTAATCATCCAAAGATAACCAATGAGCCCGATTTTCGAAAAAGTATATAATTATTTAAAAAAATTAAAAATTCTGAAATGTCGATAAAACGGGTTTAGCTTGCCGTTAATAATACTTAGTACTTCCACAGCTTCCGGACCTTGCACGTAGAAAAAACTGAATTGAAAATAAAAAATTGACGGGGTCGTGGCGTGGGATCATATTAATAAAGATAAAAGAATTAAAAGACACCATCGTCATGGAAACACTAACGCCTAACAAGAACAAGGTACGGTACAATAACACATGCCCGTCGCGTGGGCGGGGCAAGTAAAACACTTGTCACGTTTCGTAGTATTTACTTCGTTATTAAGATAACAATAACAGTACTCTGACCTCTGACAATCGTTTTAGTCATCAGACTACTCTCAGAGAGTGCACAATAATCACTAAGAACAGTCTTTGATAATATTCTAACTGACAGAAATGAACGACAGACCATTGTTTTACAACATTTGTTGTCAACATAAGTTTCAAACATTTGTTCACAAGAGTCAGTGTAAACGCGGCTTAACAATTAACAATATAATTTAAAACTTACCTAGGTTCTAGTCTAGGTTAGCTAAATTTCCTTCAAATCACAGCATATGCACAAAACAATACTCTCACTAGTCACTAACTTAACTTAGGAGTCAGAGTGCTTTCACATGTGCGGTTCCTCTGCGGCTGCGGCTTAAAGTGTGGAGTTTTCAAAAACACAAAGTTCGATTTTATTATTTTGGACTTTTATGTACACAACGTCGATAAAAGAAGTATAATTACTGCGCTTTTATTTCTTAACGAAGGAAATGCGTAACTTTTGTTCCTGTACTATATTTCACAAGTAAATATAACAAAATATTTCTCAAAACAATCAAATCGAACTTTTTGTTTTTCTTCCCGCCTTATATAAAAATCTCTCCTTAAGGCGGGAATTTTGAAAAACACAAAGTTCAATTTTATTGTTTTGGACTTGTACACTAATAATTTTGATAAAAATAAAGTTAAGACGTTTGATTGGGAAAAACAACGCTTTATTCAAACGTCTTAAGTTTATTTTTATCAAAATTATTACTTTAGCCTACCTAGGATTCTGTCAATCATTTTTTCAATTTACTTAGAACTACTTTACTACTAATTATTTACTCTAGGAGCTAATAAGTTCCTGTACTATATTTCACAAGTTAATTTAACAAAATATTTCTCAAAACAATAAAATCGAACTTTGCGTTTTTCAAAATTCCCACCTTATATAAAATCCCTCTTTAAATAAAAATGTTTATAATCACCTTTTTTACCCAAAAGTCTCTTATCTCCTTCGTTAAGAAATAAAAGCGCAGTAATTATACTTCTTTTAACGACGTTGTGTACATAAAAGTCCAAAATAATAAAATCGAACTTGTTTTTCAAAATTCCGCCCTTTGAGCCGCAGCCGCAGAGGAACCGCACATGTGAAAGCACTCTCAGTCTCTCCAATCCGGATCCGACCTTATCACCAAAACACAAAACATGAATATAACGCAAGAAGCAACAGCGAAAAACCTTGCATACAATAAAATGGCACACACAGACAGTAATACAACAGCGGGGCGGGCTAGAATAGAACTAGGACAGTTGACAGCAGACAGCACACAGGCCTACCAGGGTTACCAACACCTGCCAAAATCTTGTGCTCCCAGCTGCACGCCTGCGCATAGAGTATCCTGCCGACAGCAACTGTCATGTACACTACCAAGATTTCTCTATTATGGCGTTACTAAAACTTGATAATTGGTAATAATTTGCTGAAATTGATTTTTATTTATTATTATTATTTTTTTATTATTTAAAATCCCATTTTACTTTCAAATCCTACATATTTAATTGTATACAATAAAAAAAAAAAACCTCCTCGCGAGGCCCCCGGCGGCCACCGGGTCCGCCTTAGGTAAAACCGGCCCTGCCTCCCCTGCTGCAATGAAGCACCAGCGGCATAGGCTGGCTACACACTGGCCCAGCCTGGCCCAATGTTCCTTGGCGAATATTTGCTTTCAGAACACTCTCCAAGGATACTCCCGCCCAATTATTTTGCAGCAGGTATTAACACTTTGATCAGTTTACATATCATCTTCATCAGTTTCGTGCGCGTAGAGCATGGAAAATATGGACGACCAGTTAGCATTGGTTGCAGCCGCAACAACAATAATATTGTCTGGTGCATATTATCTGCAGAGGAAGAAAAAGAAACCGCGGAAAAGAAGATGGTGGATGGTTTCTTTGAATAGGGCTAGAGGAAGGTAAGATTTTCTCCTTTTCTGCCTTTTATTATTATTATCACATACAGTAGTCTCTCTTTATAACGATTCTCCCTATAACGATAACCCCTCTATAACGATGAAATTAATGAGGGTTGTTTGGTTTGCCATAACATTAATGTTTATATTCCTTCTCTATACCAATATTGCTCACTCTTTATAACGATGGTATTTCAGTCTTTCAAGGCGTTTCTGTTCAAGGTCGTTGCCCACTGTGTATTGTTTCTAAACCACGCGCGCACCCTACCTGAGTAGCAAGGTCGTCGCCCGGCGTGTTTTGTTTCCCGCTTGAGGAATGTCAAGCGCAAAACTCCTATTATTGTCCGTGCGTCTTTTGTTTACTTTCACACTGATGTGTTGACAGCTGTTGACCGCTACTGTACAGTCTCAGTTGTTTCTCGGTGCGTGAACGGACAACGTGTTTTCTAAAAAGCGTAAAGTGCTCACCGTGGAAGAAAAGTTATCGTTGATTCGGGCAATAGAGAAAGGCGAGAAACAAACGGATGTTGTTCGGCGAACGGGCCTCTCCCAGTCAACTGTGGCTACCATCTGGAAGGATAGGAAGAAGTGGGTTGATGCGGAAATGGAGGGAGGCAGCAGGAAGAAGTTGCGGAAACCTCAGCACGAAGATTTGGATCGGGCCATGCTGCAGTGGTTTCAACAGCAGCGTACAAACCATATCCCACTCTCTGGGCCTCTAGTCAAAACAAAAGCAGAATTTTTTGCATCGGAGCTTGGCATTGCTGACTTTAAAGCATCTGAGGGTTGGCTGAACAAGTGGAAGCTGCGTCACAACATCAACTACGGGCAGATCAGCGGAGAGGCCCGTGATGTTAACAGAAACATCACAGACGGCTGGCTGGAGAAAGTGTGGCCTGAGCTGAAGACACGATATTCAGCGGAAGACATCGTTAATGCTGACGAAACTGGATTGTTTTACAAGATGACGCCAAACAGAACATTGAAATTTAAATCAGAAAAGTGTATTGGTGGAAAGTTAGCGAAAGAACGAATTACGGTTTTGGTGGCAGCTAACATGACAGGCTCAGTGAAGAGGAAATTGCTAGTGATCGGTAAGTCCAAAAATCCTCGTTGTTTTAAAAACATCAAACACCTGCCTGTCAATTACAAAGCAAACAAGTGTGTTTGGATGACTTCTCAGCTTTTTGAAGAAGAGATCCGAAAATGGGATGCTGAGCTCAAGGGAAAGAAGATCCTACTTCTAGTCGACAATTGCCCTGCACACCCTGTAATCTCTGATCTTCAAAACATAGAGCTTTGCTTCTTACCTGCCAACACAACAAGTGTCCTTCAACCAATGGATCTGAGTGTGATCAAAAGTTTGAAAAGTCACTACAGAAAGAGGCTTTTAATGGAACTGGTCGAGTGCAATGGAAACCTTAAAATAAAAATTCTCGATGCTATACACATGATCAGCAAATCCTGGGAAGAGGTGACAACCAAACGATAAAACACTCCTTCAAACACGCAGGATGGCTGGAAGACGAAGGATCGACTGAAGATGAAGATGACCTGCCTTTAGCTGTTTGGGCCAGACATTTTGAACTGCCTATCACCTATGGACCGGAAGAGCTGCAGGACTTCGATGATGTCGATGACACTGTGGCTACAACAGCAGGAGTTTCAGACGAGGACATTCTAAATGCAGTTCGTGTGGAAGAAGGCGGAGACAGTGACACGGAACTTGAACCAGAGCCGGAACCAGCCCCAACCCCTCAGCAGGCCTTGGAGGCAGCTAAAATCCTGCATAGATTTTTCATACACCAAGAAGATGACATGACGGCAACAGAAGATGCTGTGCGGCTTCAGGACAAAGTAAGGTCAGTGCTTTGGAAGGGGAAAAGGAAGCAAACTAGGATGAGAGACTTCTTCCATTAATGTAAATCTTTAAATCTTTCTAAAGAGTAGAAAAATACTGTAATAGGGGATAATACTGTAATAATATTAACTTAATAATAAATATTTGTTGTGTGAATTTATGATACAGTATGTACTTTATTTTTAACCTTTTCGGTGCTCTGGACATGTATACACGCAAAAGTTTCATGCCTGTGTGGTGCTCCAGACGTGTTAAACCGCACATCGTTTTTAGATTGGTTAAGCGCTCAGAACGTGTTTATACGCCTATGTCTCTGATTGTCGGAACAAGCAGTGTGCGTACAAGGTCAGTGGTTTATCGTTACTTTCCGTCAGCAGTTAACACAGACTGTCCATTCAGGGTATCTAGTGTTTTGTAAACAGTGCGATAATTGAAAGTTGCGAATGTGCTCGTGGCTTTGTAATCATTGTGTTGCGATAAGGAATACGTAGAATTGTTGTTGCGGCCACTTCAAATACAGTACTTCTGAGTGAATTCTGTGAACGGCTGAATGCTCCGCACGTGTATACATGCCAATGCTGAAAGTATAGCGCACGGGCAGTGCGTTACCGCTCACACGTATGGCGCAGCGAAAAGAAATTTGAACCTATTTCTTCAAATTTTGGTTCCTCTCTATATAACGATCTCTCTTTATAACGATGAAAATGCCCAGTCCCTTGGATATCGTTATAGAGAGAGAGGACTGTATTACATTATAAATTATTATAAACATACTAGTCTAATAATAAACCTATTATGTTTCAGATACAATGGAGGGGCCATACTAGCTGATCTAAAACGTGAGCCATCTGGAAAGTTTGAAAATTTTTGTAGGATGTCTGCTTCGGACTTTGAATTTTTACTCAGTATGATTGGACCCAACATCAGCAAGAAAGACACTAATTGGCGAAAATGCATACCTGCACAAGAGTGTCTAGCGATTACCTTACGATTCTTGGCGAGTGGTGATACCTTCCGAAGCTTGGGCTTTTTATTTAAGGTTTCACATCAAGTGATATCTTGCATTGTTCACGAAGTTGTTGATGCTTTGAATGAATCCCTTCGAAAGGAAATCAGGGTAAGTGAAATAATTCAGCTATCAAAAAGCATTTCAGTTTAATTCAAAACTATACAAAATGTTACAAAATTACAGTGTTACAGAGTGTTACAAAATTACACTTTCAGTCAGTGAGTGGATTACAGTCAGTAATCACTCTGAGGGGCGTATTGTGAATAGAAGGTAGACAACAAATTTGTTGTATTTCCTGCGGGTGGTAGCCTGGTAGCAGGTTATGCACATCATGAACCTCCTGTTCTCAACTGAACAATGAAGGTGAAGGGACTGTTGAAGTTGATGAATATGCTGGGCTTCGAGAAAGAGGAGTTGAGGGTGGATGCTTTACTTCTTCCAGCAATGCTTGCCCCAGGATGCTGCTTAATTTACCTTGTGTTAGAATTCTGTTTTTGGGGCTCAGCTGTTCAGTGACTAGTTGCCCGAAAATTGAGCACTGGTCTAGTTGTTGGGGCTAACGAGACGACAATGTGGTTAATGCTTTACTGGCCTCCTTCAGGCTGCTAGTGATGGCGACGTCACTTTGGGAAGGGAGCTCCCGCCGCCTTTTATGGGGACCCTTGGTGTTAAATTGATTTATGTCTCCTGGTCTCATAAATGTATTAGAACCTGCTTGTGTGTTTCCTGAAAAAGTAAATTAACTTCATGTAATTACTGCAGTGCAAAATTATCGCACAGCAGAGAGGGTGGTCAAAAGTGGTATCTACATGTACAGTGTGTAGGCACTCACCACGACTAGCAGAAATGGATTCCCCCTCTGGCATATCTTCAGTATTATATATTTCTTCATCATGTTGTTGTGTTTCCCGGGTCCAGCCATCCTGCGATCATATTATGAAATAAAAAACAAATTAATTATCTAAACAAATTGATGTGCTAAATAAATTAAATTGATCTGCTAAATAAATTGATAGATATGCTTAACCAAATTAATTTTCTACCTTTACAGAGTGTAAACAAGTTTCCCCCTTTGTTACAGCTACCATGCTCGGGAAATGAATGGAAGAGTGTGGCCCAAGGATTCAAAGAGAAATGCAACTTCCCTCACTTGATGGAAAGCACGTTGTGCTGCAGGCTCAATAATATATAGCAACATTCAGCGGCAGGGCAATACCTAAATTTGATGTGGGCAAGATAAATTTTGCGAGGCCCTCTGGTGGCGCAAGAGGACGGATTTTGTATAGAGAAAAATTGTTTTGAAACTGTCAAATTTGTATTCATAAAAATGCAAACATCTTCACTTTAACTAACATTATTAAGTAATAATTAACAATAAAGAATTAAAGAAACAGAAATTTCCTGCTTTTAGCCTTGCTGAGCTCCTTAATAACTGTATCGTAATCCAGCTTAGATGCTGTATCTGCTTCAATAGATAAAACTGCCAAAGCTGAAAGTCTTTGCTGACCCATTGTACTTCTTAAATAATTTTTTATTAGTTTTAATTTTGAAAAGCTCTTTTCAGCGGAGGCTGTACTTACTGGTACTGTTAACAAAATTCGAATGACTATAAATATTTGGGTAAATTTCTTTTAAGTTATTTTCTGTTACGTATTGGAGCAGCTGTTTCACATCTTTAATGAAGTCGGGTAAATTTGGGATCATTGTTTGTAATTCTTCATATAATTCGTAAGGTTGGAAGTCACTTCTCTCACCCACTCGCAGAACTGTGTGTAAATCTTGACAGTTTTTTAGTATATGCTCTTTTGGAATATTTTTTAACTTGCTTAGATTATAGAGAAAACCAAAATTTTCAAAATGTTGATTTAAAGATATAAATCTTGAATCCATATTGCTCACTATGGAATCAATCATGGTGTTAAAAAATTCTGTTTCGTACCCGCTTTTGGGAGGTTCATCGCTGCTTTCATAATCGAACATCGCTTTCTTTTTGGCTACCGTTTTATTTTTAAAGTCTTTTGGCAGATCATAACTGCTTTTCTCAATAAATTGACGAGCGTCAGACAAGCATTGTTCGAACCCAGTTTGTCGATATTCTTTGATCCAGTCACAAAATGTACGCAAATGTTCAAGAGCAATGCTTAAATGGACTTGTACAGATTGCCATAATTTGCTTATGATATTAACACGCGATAATATCTCATACCATAAATGTAATGATATGATAAATTCTAAGCTGAGCATTTCGTTAAAAACCGAATCACAATCACTGAGTGTGTCTGACTGTTCCATGTGATTTTTTAAGCTTTCAATGCATTCAACAAAATCATCAAATTGCAACAATATGGCCTTCACTGCCTCGATTCTGCTTTCCCACCTTGTGTCTGATAAAGGCTTTATAGTAAGCTTTAATTTGCCTTTTAGTCCAGTCAATGAATGCCCAAAAAGGGGCTGTAGAGGACATGGAGGGGGGAGAATTTTTCTCTTCGGGAATGTGTTGGGGGTAGTTAGGAGGTAAACATACTAAAAGTCGCCACCCCTACCCCTTCCGCTTCAGGGGTGGGGGGTGGAAAGGTCCCTTTTTTCGGTTTTTTGCCCATAACTGAAACGGTGCGTTGTACAAAAAAATCATTCTTTTAAAAATTAAAGAGCATTAAATTCTCTACAAAATGGCTATATTAACTTTCTTTCTATGTGTTAAAGTTTTCGAGATATTCGCCAGCGAAAATCGACAATTTTTGAAAAAAAAAAAAAAATGTTGCCTCATGTTTTTTGTCAAACTTGTCTGCCTAACTCTTCAGCCTTTTGTTTTACAGGAAAGTCGTCAAAGAGAAAGTTGTAGAACATTAAATTTCCTTTAAAAAATATATATATATAATTATTGATTTATCTTCAACAGGTCAAAAGTTACATCAATTTGAAGTTTTTAGCTAAATTTCTTGATTTTTCACAAAAACTGTCCTTTTTCTTATTATCATTATTCAAAAGTTACAACTTTATAAAATAAGCTAATATATATATTATATAGCCTATTATACAGGGTATTTCAAAAATGACTTTACAACTTTGAAAATTCATATAGATTTATTCATATGACTTACTGCAACGATACAGCCATACGCTGTATTAGGCATTAATTTAAATAAATATAAATTTTGTATAATTTGTATAAGTTATGGGTAAATGGACAGGTCTGAGATTGCAAAAATATTTCATTGTTAGATTAGGGGAGAATTAACCTGTTTCGACAAGCAGTGAACACCTGCTCAATTGTGTGTGTGTGTGTGTGTGTTATATGTGTACCTTGTGTGTGTTAGTGATGCAGGCATAGACAGGAATCTCAGCAACCCGCCCCAAGTAATTAATAAAATAATTATTTTATTCACTGTGCGAAAACTAATTAGTGTATGAGCAAACCAAAGGCACCAAAGTGTGTGTGGAATTTATAGTTATCCCCAGTGAAAAGATGACGTTAATAGAACACGTTATGCGAAGACAGTGCAAAATAAACGTGCCAAAAAATACGCAAATTACCCTAAGACGCTCAAATTAATATAGTGAGTGCTTAATCGAATTAGCTATGATTTGTGCTATCTCGTTTCCGTGCAACACATTGCTATTTGCTAATAATTGCAAATAGATGAAAAGGTTCGGGAGTGGGGGCTGTCACGAGATATGCAGGTATCGACAGGACAATTTTGGAGCCGACTGGCGCGGAATCTCGAGAGGGTATAAATTAAGGGTTCGACCAAAAACCCTTCTTTTCATTTCAAGACACAGTTGCAGCCGGACATGCTGTCCGTCGGCAAAACAGTTTATTTTTATTCTATTACAAGTCGCAGTAACAAACGAAATAATGTTCGTTAAATTCACGACAATATTACGGAAAAAGTAAATACCGCAATAGTAAGTCTACCAAGAGTATATACGGGAAAGCTGCTGTAGAGCGACGCTGGACTCTAGACGTATCCAGGAACATGCTGCCGTAGAACGACGCTGGACTCTAGACATATCCAGGAACATGCTGCCGTAGAACGACGCTGGACTCTAGACGTATCCAGGACCACGCCAGGACAAGAGGAATGGAAAACTAACTCTGGACAACGCTGGACCCCGGACAAGAGTCATAAGATCATCAGAAATCGAGGTGACATGCGTAATGCATTTTAAATGATTTGTAAAAAAAAAGAGCTCATAAAGACGATTTCAAAGAACAGTAAATTAAAACAAAGAAAAGTTTATACTTAGTAATAATATGTTCAAATGAAAATAAATGTTTAGTCGTAAGAATGAGCGATTGCATAGATATAAAAACATTCATAAATGAAAGAGAATTTAAAGTAAAGAGAGTAGAGTTTATTATCAAAATAGATAGTAAGGTGAGTAGATATTTGAAGTATAGAAAGATTAATTTAAAGTTGAATATTAAAACAAGGCCAGTCTACAAGCAATTAATATAAATTTAAATTGAATTTTAAACCTTGGTATAGACAGAGCGAGTAGACGTCAGATCTGTCTTTAAATTTTATAATAAATTAATAAACCAATTATTTAACATGTCTAGATATAAGATTATTAACATGTTTAGATATAAGAGATTTTTTTAAATATGTGTAATGTTGCATATCGTAAATAATGAGCAATGTCGTGACCGACAATTATTAATGATCTTTATGAATATTTATAATAATTAATAAATAATAAATACGAATTTTAAATACTGATAAATAAAAATACTCTTATTATAATTACACCTGGTATAATTATACAACCTGCATGAATTACTGTATATCGAATTTACATATAAATTCGTTGTATAAGTTTGTATCCCTTGAACGTGAGGCCTGACATGCCCACATGTATATGTAACGTTGTATAATTTTGGCGCTCCAAGATCGTGGGCCTCTACAAATTTAAATTATATAAAATTTGTTATAAATTTTGGCGCACATGAACGTGGGGCCCGATTCCCACCATTTAACTATTAGAAATTTTGTAGTTAAATGGGTGCTCTAAAAATAAAGGTGTGTTAAATGAAAAATATATTATATGTAATAATTATTTATATTAAACATTAACTGTATGTTATGTTAATTGTTGTGTACTAAAACACAACTGGCGCTCAACAAAATAAACAGGTGTAATTGTAACATGAGTAAATAAAAATAAATAAATAATAACAGTTCAACGATAAATAAATAAAAGTTTGCATATGGTTCACTAATAATAATAAATTATAAATAAATATTTAAATACAAAATAATTCAACATGACGACTCCAGGAAACTTAGATATGGAGGCCTTTCGAAAAATGATGTGAGCCATGATGGACGAAGTAGTTACAAAACAGACAGAAAATTGAATGCTAAACTTAAAGAACAAACAGAAAGTTTAGAAAACAAATTAGAACAACAGACTGAAAATTTTTAATAATAAATTAGAACAACAGACTGGAAATTTTAAACAGGACACCATAAAAATTACGGAGAGTCTAAAAGAATTAACAGAAAAGGTTGGTGATACCAACTCACATATTGAGACTATCACAGAAAATGTACGTGAAAGAATTGTTAAGCAAATGGAACAAATCTGTGAAATGATGGTTTCTGAACAAACAATTGTAATTGAAAGTAAGAGAGAGCAGACTTGCATAATTACTGATGATAATTCTAAAACAATAATTAACTCTAAGGAAGAATGTAAAATACATTTAATTACAAACGTACCATGCTAGCGGAAGTATCCAAAGTAGTGGTTACACTCACACACAAATAAAACAAGTTAAAAAGGTAACACGATTGAAACAAATCACACGCGACAAGGGTACGCACAGTAAGTATTGATTGAACGATAATCATAATGATAATCACAATAAATATAAAAACTACAGAGGTTATCATAAACGGCGAATGAAAAAACAGTTGACAGCTGTTTATATAGGCTTCAAACGGACTGACCTTACACAATGCATTAGTGACGAGAGAATTATGGAACATACTGAGAGAGGAGAGAGAGGTTATTCGTCACAGCTAAGAAACAAATTCATGCGGTACAAACAGGTGAGTTACGCAATGACATCAGATGAGCTCACAGTCGCTATGTTACAATGGGACGTTAACACAATGAGGGTGCGAGACGGAAATAACTGTACATGTCGGCTAATATACGACAACGGCGACTACACGTCAAAATACAATGAATTTCCTGTTGACGGACCCAATGCAATTGTTATAATAGTGAGGGGTGGAAATCAAACACTCACACTCAGTGCTCTATAGAAATGAATAATTATTTTTAAAAGAAAAATATTACTGTTAATTATTATTAATAAGAAAAGGAGTTAATTAATAAGAATAATATGTGTAAAAAGATTAAAGAATTAATAATAGAAAGAATGTTATGTTGAAAGAAATAGTAAGGAATGTTATTATTGATGTGTTATTAATATTGTAACATTACATTTGGCATAGCTTGATATCGTACCAGATTTAATGAAGATCATGGATAAGAAACTTAACAAGAAGAAAAATATCTTTTAAAAATGATAGTGAAGATGAACAAATAACTACTTTAGACTGACTTGGACTATAACTGACCGTACCCAAATTAATGTTTAGTAAATTAAATGAATACCACAAAATTCAAAAATTAAGTAAGATCATCTTACCGACTCTACCAATCCAGAATATAATTTTAATTGGAGCCACCGGAAGGCAAAACAAGTCAATAAGAAAACAGGTATCACTAGCAGTGACCAGCGGAAATGTAGCTATACCTATGATTTTTCTAATAGCTAGTAACCTACCATTTAATCTACTAATAGGCTGTGATATTTTGAGAAAATACTCAGCAATAATTGAAATGAGATGGGCCATAGTATCATTAAAAATGGATAATATAGAATGGACAGCAAAATTAGTAGAAAATAAAAATGTACCTTAATGCAATAGTATTAATAGTATAAGAAAATTCAATAATGATCAAGATGATTCATGGAATATAAGAAGAGAATACTTTGGGAGTGAAGACAGTTTATGGTTGGAAAAATTAGAAGAGATCCGACAATTTCGGTCAGAACAAAATGAATGTAATTTAACTACACAACAAATAGAAAAGTTAATATCAGTATATAATACATACCGCTATGTTTTCTCTGATATACCTGGCAAAGTAAAAAATTATCAATTTACACTACAATTCAAGGAGCCTGTAAATTTTAATAAGAAATCATATCCCGTTGCTTATGCATTAAAAGAAGCAGTGAGGACTGAACTAGACAAAATGATAGCAGAAGATATTATTGAGTATAGCTGTTCCCCATATACTAGTCCGTTAATAGCCGTTGCCAAGAAAGATGGCAAGGTACGACTCTGTTTGGATGCTAGAGAGATCAATAAGATCATAGTTAATGACAGAATATCTCCTGGAGAGATTGAGGAGATACTGAAAAAATTTAATGGCATACAATTTATCAGCACCTGGGATACTGTTTGTGGGTATTGGCAGGTGGAATTACACCCAGATAGTCGAAAGTACGTCGCCTTTATTTTCGAAGGGAGGAACTACCAGTTCAAGCGACTACCGTTTGGACTGGTAAACTCAGTAGCTGTATTCGTAAGATGTATGGACCAGGTGTTGGGTCCAGATACTATTCCATTTACAACAGTCTATGTTGATGACTTCAGTGAATTGGGAAGACCATTGTGACAGAGTAGGGCAAGTATTACAAAAATTATCAGACAATAACGTCACCCTAAAGCTTCAAAAGTCCAAACTTATCACCAGTGAAGTCCATGAAGTCCAGTTCCTGGGTTTTAACTTATCAAGACAAGGAATAACACCATCCAATGAAAAGATAGAAGCTATCCAGAAGTTCCCAAGTCCTAAAAATAAAAAGCAACTTCAATCTTTTCTGAGACTTTGTAATTGCTATAGGAAGTTTCAGAGAAATTATTCTGAAATGACAGCGAAGTTTTCTCCACAATTATCCTCTAAGAACAAATGGTCATGGGGACAGGAACAAGACAACTTACTCCAAATGATCAAGCATAATTTCTTAAATTCAGTTATATTAAAACATCCTAATTTCGACCAACCGTTCTTCATGAACTGCGATGCCAGTGATATAAGTTTAGGATCTGTATTATATCAAGAAGATAGTGAGGGAAACCATCAGGTGGTGAGTTTTGCAAGCAGAATACTTAATGGATGTGAACGCAATTATAGTGTAACGGAAAAAGAGTTATTAAGCGTTGTATTCGCTTGTGGAAAATTCAGGACCTATATTCTTGGATACCCGATAACTGTGAGAAGTGACCATAAGTCAATATCTTTCTTAAAAAATTGCAAGCTTAACCATGGAAGATTGACAAGGTGGATACTTGCACTACAGGAATACCATATAAATTGGGAGTATGTTCCAGGAAAACAGAATATTGCTGCAGATATATTGTCCCGGATTAACATAGAACAGCAAGCTTTTGAAGGGGAAAAGGAAACAATCGTCAAGGTATACACTATCATAAAAAACAAATCAGATTTGGAAAACATCATGAAATCAATTTCGCAACAACAAACAGAGGATACAAAAATCAACAATTTTAGGCAAAGACTGATCCAACAGGATGAAAAAATTACTGCATATTACTGTCTACATGAAGACATATTATTTTACAAACCAAATAATAACCAAGGATCATGGAAGGTAGTGATGCCTAAAGCATTAGAAAAAGAATTGATACTGGAGTACCATAGTCGATATGGGCATATGGGTGCATTAAAAGTGATGAAAGCACTTGAGGAACACACTTACATTAAGAATATCAACCGGAGAGTTAGGGAATGTATTTGGCAGTGCCACATCTGTCAGTTGGCAAAATGCAATAACGAGAAAACAGAAGGAATAATGCAGCCAATTACATCAACTGGTAAATTAGAGAGAGTATTTTTAGATGTGGGTGGACCGTTACCTCACAGTGGAGGGAGAAAACAATATAAATTCATTATAATCATGTTCGACCATTACTCCAAATTTACAAAACTATACACCATTAATCGGGCAACTACAAAAAAGATTTTGCAAATAGTAATACAACAATATATACCAGAGTTAGGAACTCCAAGGTCAATTATTACAGATCATGGGACTCAGTTCCAAGGAAGGGTATGGAAGGAGACTTTATTAGACCTGTAGGTGTCAAGACATATAAAACACCTGTCTATCACCCAAATAGCAATCCGGCGGAAAGAGTACTGAGGGAGGTCGGCAGGATCCTCAGGACCTATTGTTTCGATAAACACCAGAAGTGGAGTGACTACATTACACAAACAGAAAGCTTTATCAACTTAGCTTACCATGAATCAATACAAGATACTCCATATACTATAATGTATGAAAGACTACCACCCCGAGAAATTATTGAAATAATCAACTTCCCAAACAACCCAGCTTACCAGTTCAACAACGTGAGATTCCACAGCAAACTGAATGAGCAAGTGGAGAAAAGAAGGAAAAAATATAAAATAGTTCAGCAGAAAATAATCCAGTACAAGATTGGAGACAAAGTATTGTTAAAAAACCGCGAATTGCCAAGTTCTAGGGAAGGAATAGTAAAAAAGCTATTATTACTTTATAACGGACCATATGTTGTTGTAAAAAACAATAACAACAATACTTATGTAATTAGTGATGTGGAGGCGAAAAAGATTAAGGGAACATACAACCAAGTTTCCTTAAAAAGGTATTATGAAGCCAATTAAAACCATTTTGAATAAATCTCAAAATTTAAACAAATAGTAAGGACCACTTACAGTACATTTTGATAATGTTATTTTGGATCAAGTGAATAAACAAATTTGAAAAAATTTCAAAATTCTAAACAAAATAAGCACCGCGTATTAAATATAATTATGAACTTATTATTTGAATATAAAAAAAAAGAGACAACAGCCGTGAATCAGGAGAAACCAAAGTGTTATAAAATGAATAAGAAAAGACAAATGTAGACAATCGACGATGAAAATAAGACGAGACTAGAAACGAAATTACTATGAATAACCTATCATGATTGTGAGAGAATCAACAACAACTATAGATAGGCCTACAGATACTTGTTACGTATTAATTGAATAAAGATAGTGAATGAAAAATGAAGATTAAGCAGTACTGATAAAGAAGGAAAGAAGATAGTACCAATTAAAAATAAAATTATCTTGTTGATTCATCCACTTCGTTCACTTATTAATAATATATATAAAACTTTCACAATGAACTTACTATTCGTTGTCACTTTCCCAAACGTTTCGAGGTGATGTTTTCTGAAGAATATACCCCCACTGAAGAAGAGGAACATCACCTCGAAACGTTTGGGAAAGTGACAACAAATAGTAAGTTCATTGTGAAAGTTTTATATATATTAAAAATAAAAATGTTATATATATCGCCACAAGAAAATGAACATCTGAATGACTCAATGGAAAGAAATATTTAGATCTGAGAAGTAAAACTGAGTGAACCATCCCAAGAATGTATTATTATATTATTTTTATTTGATTCGTCGTGAATAGACTAATTATTATTAAATGTGATTGACTGATGAGATAGCTCCAGCAATCAATATTATTTATGAATTATGGATTATAAGGACAGCAGGGTATTAGGTCAAGAGAGCCCCCCCCCCCCCAGACTGATTCCAAGATATATGTGATAATGATAAATTTGTTAGGGAGGTAATATGTTCCAGGGATAGAACACTTATAATTAAAGACAAGTATACCAGATCATAAAAAGGATAACAAGTGATAATATGAAAGATAAGATAATTGATAATTTCAACAAAATATACTATTTTATTAAAATAATCAAATTTGGTGGCAGGGTGTTATGTAACATTACATTTAGCATAGCTTGATATCGTACCAGATTTAATGAAGATCATGGATAAGAAACTTAACAAGAAGAAAAATATCTTTTAAAAATGATAGTGAAGATGAACAAATAACTACTTTAGACTGACTTGGACTATAACTGACCGTACCCAAATTAATGTTTAGGTAAAGTGATGTAAAATACCCAGATGACAATAATAATATTTATAAAAACAGACAGCATTATGTACCATTACTATAAGTAAACAAATTGTTTTATTAAATGTATCAAAATATAAAAATAATCAAAATACAAATTGAGGGATAATAGGCCCAAATATACAATATAATGTAAAATAATATATTAGTAAATTGTTAACTAAATGATATAATGGAATAATACAAGAAAACAATCATATAGATACATGGAAACATACAACTAATGTGTGAATAATAGTGGACATAATGTTATCAAATAAATAATGTATAATCACTTAACAATTCTCAAATGTATAAAAAAAAAAATGGTAAAAGTACTTAGTACAGCAATGGCTGAACTGCATGAGAAAAGAATAGAAATTATAAATCATTATTAAATGATTAAACTTTCCTTTTTTATGTTTTAAAAATAAGATTAAGTTGTGTTGATGTTATTTATAGTTTTATTAAGTAATGAGTGTATGATATGCCTTATGCAGGATGTATGTAACCAGACATATACAAATTGTTTAATCACAAAATGTGAATTATGTTTTTGAAGTGAAACTTCTTTATCGACGTATGAGAGAAATTTTATAGCAATGTAAAAAAAAATCGTCACGATTTTCGGTTACGCGCCATGTTGTTTTTTTAATTAATCCACGAGTTCGATTCTGGTTTTTATATTGTTTTTGCTGGAAGTTTTTATGTTTAAAAATTAGACATTTAGCTGTTTTATAAATTGTAAAAACTTTAATTTATCATACTGCGTAAATTAATAATAATATCACAGTCTAGTTTTATCAAAGTTCAGTATAGTGACGTAAAGAATAATATATTAGTTTGAAAGTGATAAAATAAAAAGACTTATTCAAATTCAAGTGAATTTATAGTAAAAGTGAGAGTGATTATATATTTCGTTTGATAAATCCAACACGTGAGCGTGATTTTAATATTTATTTGAGGTTAACCTCACCTTTGATTGTAAGTATCAGTAAATGTATATAAATCTATTAAAATTAGCAAGTATTAATAAATATGACTGTAAATCTAGTAAACATTATTAATTCTAAAAACAATTTTAATAGTTGCATTATATATATCTCCTAATCAGAAGTTAGATGATATTATTGATTTTCTTCACCATTCATTGTTGCCATACACCAAAGGAGGTGCCACCTTACTCCGTAACAGTAATGATAAAATACCTATGATTTTAAGTGGAGATTTTAATGTCAATTTCGCATTAGATAAATCTTTGAAGCTAGTTGAATTTTTAAGAGACAATTTAAATTTATGTCTACAAAACAGTCCACAAACATCAACAACAAGATCTGGTACTACAATTGACGCAGTTTTTACAAGGCTACTAGAATCCGTAGAATGTAAAACATATATTTCATATTTTAGCTACCATAAGCCATTAATTACAAAAATATTTAATAATGACAACAATGGTAATAATGATGCGATCATAACTGATGAAATACAATAATTATAATAAGAGCAATGATAAATGAATTACTCATATTATTTGTATGCATGTCTATAATAATAAAATAGCTTTAATTTAATACGGAAAAAATTTTTTTTCTGAAGCCTTATCTACCCAATTTCTGTGAAGTTGTAAATAGTAGAAAAATGATATGTCATAAAGAAGTTTCACTTCTTACCTGTGTACTCTGGTACACACACATATTCTTTTTTTATAATGTTACAGTAATAATTATTGTTATATTTTTAAATAATAATACTAATAGAGTTATAGGGAGTAGTTCTGATGGTAGTTGCATAGTTAATAGGTGTTACAATAACAGAAAATAGAAATTTAACATGTCAAGACCTAGGCCTATAAAAACTTTGGAATTTTGTAAATTTTAGGAAATACATTTAGAATTTTATAAAACAAATGTTGTAATATGGATAGGTTTATAATTAATAGTATACACAACAAATATGGAATCGAAATAATCAGTTTTAAGTTATTTAAGAAAAATTCAGATAGCAAAAAAGTAACATCAGTATTTCTTAAGCAAAAATAGGCATGTTTGGTGTCTATATGTCACAAATGTTAAGACCAAAATAATGATGCTATTAGTTTTAAATTCCCAATCAGTACAAAAAAGTTATACTAATTTAAAAGTTTTTGACCAAATTCAGACATTGAAATAATGAATTTGTATGACAATGTATATCTGAATCAACCAACCAGATTTCAAGTTTTACCTTAGCAACCGAAAATTCAGATAAATAAAATAGGAACTTCTTTAACAACCATCATTGAAGACAGACGCGTTATTAAAACGTCTCAAATAATTATATTTTAAATAGTGAAAACACATACCAGACTTTGTAAAACGAATCGGTACAGTCAATGAAGAGTATTATAATAACACAAGGACCACAAGAAATTAATTCAGAAGAATTTAGATCCGGGGAGAAGATTTGGACCTTATCTTAGTCCTGGACGAATAAAAGAAGAGGATTTGGGTGAATTTGAACAATTTATAATCTTATGTGACAACACCTACACTTGAGTACACGAACTATTTAGGAATTAAACAATAAATAAAACTACAACACTATAATTTACACCAACACTAAAGAACACTTGAATATAACATAAATTGAATTACACCTTTTCTGAATACCAAAATTTGAACGACAACTAGTAAATATCGAAAACTGTTCATAACCTATAATTGTGAGTAACACATGCACGACTACTAGTTTGCACTATAACATCAAAACCTTTTTATATCCGTATATTGTAAAGTTTGTATTTTGATTTTAAGAGTTGTATTATTTGTTTAACCATAATTTCCTAACCGAATACGCCCTGAGATTATTTATTTAATTGAAATAAAAACAAAGTGCATCATTCTTTTGATCGTCGGCTCCAGCATAATATTTTAGCTACTACCAACTTATGAATAAAGACGCATAATTTTGTCATAATTTGTAATTGCAGTAAAGAGAAACGAGAAGTAATTAATCAATACTTAATTTGAATAAAGATTGATAAAAGGAATATATCTGTTTGGTGTTATCTTTGCATTATTATTACTGTTTCAATTAAGAATTATGATAACATAGCACAGCGGACGGGGCGACTGTTGGCAACTCCGAGTGACATCATTGGGATTGGATGCATAGTGGGAGCGAGCGGCAGAATACAACAGTAGCATAATAATTTATCGTTCAACATATTTATTTGTTACAAATTGACGATCCAGAGTGGAGCTTAAACGACGTCTCATTTTATTTATTTATTATAATTTGCCGCACCCAACGTGACATAATATCTCGTATCCTTTATTTTAATTGATACAAATTCGAACCTAAGAGTGGGAAATAATAACTCGTCATCCTATAATATCTCGTCTCCTTTATTATATATCGTTACAATATGAAGAAATAATTAGAATGAGAAATCAATGTTAATTGACAGAATGGCTGAGCAAGCGAAATCTTCATACCATAGTGATAGTGAAAGTCAAGGGCAGAGATTATTTAGAGCTCCAATTACTACGATTAAAACATCGAGTAGAGTTAAGCACATGAAGTCTGGATATAAACGTGTTTCTAAGGTAGTCATCTGTAGCCGATAATGACTATAACGAACCTAACGAAAAAGGTATATTTCAGAAAGTAATGGTAAGGATGAAGAAAATTATAGCGAAGCAACAAGTTATACACCAATCGAGCTAGACGAAGACAAGAAATCTGTCAGATTCTGGACCAAATGTGTAAGCAAGCCAGAGAATCAAAACGTACCTATTCCATTAAGTGTAAAGGTGGAGTATGCTAAACAGCGCATCATAGAACAAGGTAACAAGAGGATAGAAAAATACAATAGAACACATAAATTACAACGATTTGATGTAGGAGAACAAATTCTGTTGAAAGCTAATCCTGTAGGAAAACGCAGTGACAACACAGCAAAGAAATTCTTCCTGTTGTACAATGGACCTTATACGTTGAAGCAACGCGTAGGAAGACACACATTCATCGTATACGATGAGAGAAAGGATAAGGACATTGGCAGATATTATGTGACGTCATTCAAGAAATTCTACGTATGAATAATGAGAAGAGAGAGTAAGGGTGGGACAAGGCCACTGAATCAGTACAAGGTCAACGCACCGATCAGCTGTATAATGGTGGGTGAATATTGCATACCACCATGGTGAACGTTAGACTGACTTACTCATTATTATGTGTTTGTTTTACCGATGTATAAACTTAAGTTAAGTTAATATAACATGATTATATTTGTCTAGAACAAATAGACAAAAAATTTAATAAATAAATATTTATTAAATTTTTTTCTTCTCAGGCAGAGGAATAATGCAACGATAAAGCCATACGCTGTGCTAAATAAATTAAATTGATCTGCTAAATAAATTGATAGATATGCTTAACCAAATTAATTTTCTACCTTTACAGAGTGTAAACAAGTTTCCCCCTTTGTTACAGCTACCATGCTCGGGAAATGAATGGAAGAGTGTGGCCCAAGGATTCAAAGAGAAATGCAACTTCCCTCACTTGATGGAAAGCACGTTGTGCTGCAGGCTCAATAATATATAGCAACATTCAGCGGCAGGGCAATACCTAAATTTGATGTGGGCAAGATAAATTTTGTGAGGCCCTCTGGTGGCGCAAGAGGACGGATTTTGTATAGAGAAAAATTTTTTTGAAACTGTCAAATTTGTATTCATAAAAATGCAAACATCTTCACTTTAACTAACATTATTAAGTAATAACTAACAGTAAAGAATTAAAGAAACAGAAATTTCCTGCTTTTAGCCTTGCTGAGCTACTTAATAACTGTATCGTAATCCAGCTTAGATGCTGTATCTGCTTCAATAGATAAAACTGCCAAAGCTGAAAGTCTTTGCTGACCCATTGTACTTCTTAAATAATTTTTTATTAGTTTTAATTTTGAAAAGCTCTTTTCAGCGGAGGCTGTACTTACTGGTACTGTTAACAAAATTCGAATGACTATAAATATTTGGGTAAATTTCTTTTAAGTTATTTTCTGTTACGTATTGGAGCAGCTGTTTCACATCTTTAATGAAGTCGGGTAAATTTGGGATCATTGATTGTAATTCTTCATATACTTCGTAAGGTTGGAAGTCACTTCTCTCACCCACTCGCAGAACTGTGTGTAAATCTTGACAGTTTTTTAGTATATGCTCTTTTGGAATATTTTTTAACTTGCTTAGATTATAGAGAAAACCAAAATTTTCAAAATGTTGATTTAAAGATATAAATCTTGAATCCATATTGCTCACTATGGAATCAATCATGGTGTTAAAAAATTCTGTTTCGTACCCGCTTTTGGGAGGTTCATCGCTGCTTTCATAATCGAACATCGTTTTCTTTTTGGCTACCGTTTTATTTTTAAAGTCTTTTGGCAGATCATAACTGCTTTTCTCAATAAATTGACGAGCGTCAGACAAGCATTGTTCGAACCCAGTTTGTCGATATTCTTTGATCCAGTCACAAAATGTACGCAAATGTTCAAGAGCAATGCTTAAATGGACTTGTACAGATTGCCATAATTTGCTTATGATATTAACACGCGATAATATCTCATACCATAAATGTAATGATATGATAAATTCTAAGCTGAGCATTTCGTTCAAAACCGAATCACAATCACTGAGTGTGTCTGACTGTTCCGTGTGATTTTTTAAGCTTTCAATGCATTCAACAAAATCATCAAATTGCAACAATATGGCCTTCACTGCCTCGATTCTGCTTTCCCACCTTGTGTCTGATAAAGGCTTTATAGTAAGCTTTAATTTGCCTTTTAGTCCAGTCAATGAATGCCCAAAAAGGGGCTGTAGAGGACATGGAGGGGGGAGAATTTTTCTCTTCGGGAATGTGTTGGGGGTAGTTAGGAGGTAAACATACTAAAAGTCGCCACCCCTACCCCTTCCGCTTCAGGGGTGGGGGGTGGAAAGGTCCCTTTTTTCGGTTTTTTGCCCATAACTGAAACGGTGCGTTGTACAAAAAAATCATTCTTTTAAAAATTAAAGAGCATTAAATTCTCTACAAAATGGCTATATTAACTTTCTTTCTATGTGTTAAAGTTTTCGAGATATTCGCCAGCGAAAATCGACAATTTTTGAAAAAAAAAAAAAATGTTGCCTCATGTTTTTTGTCAAACTTGTCTGCCTAACTCTTCAGCCTTTTGTTTTACAGGAAAGTCGTCAAAGAGAAAGTTGTAGAACATTAAATTTCCTTTAAAAAATATATATATATATAATTATTGATTTATCTTCAACAGGTCAAAAGTTACATCAATTTGAAGTTTTTAGCTAAATTTCTTGATTTTTCACAAAAACTGTCCTTTTTCTTATTATCATTATTCAAAAGTTACAACTTTATAAAATAAGCTAATATATATATTATATAGCCTATTATACAGGGTATTTCAAAAATGACTTTACAACTTTGAAAATTCATATAGATTTATTCATATGACTTACTGCAACGATACAGCCATACGCTGTATTAGGCATTAAATTAAATAAATATAAATTTTGTATAATTTGTATAAGTTACGGGTAAATGGACAGGTCTGAGATTGCAAAAATATTTCATTGTTAGATTAGGGGAGAATTAACCTGTTTCGACAAGCAGTGAACACCTGCTCAATTGTGTGTGTGTGTGTGTGTGTGTGTGTGTGTGTGTGTGTGTGTGTGTGTGTGTGTGTGTGTGTGTGTGTGTATCTTGTGTGTGTTAGTGATGCAGGCATAGACAGGAATCTCAGCAACCCGCCCCAAGTAATTAATAAAATAATTATTTTATTCACTGTGCGAAAACTAATTAGTGTATGAGCAAACCAAAGGCACCAAAGTGTGTGTGGAATTTATAGTTATCCCCAGTGAAAAGATGACGTTAATAGAACACGTTATGCGAAGACAGTGCAAAATAAACGTGCCAAAAAATACGCAAATTACCCTAAGACGCTCAAATTAATATAGTGAGTGCTTAATCGAATTAGCTATGATTTGTGCTATCTCGTTTCCGTGCAACACATTGCTATTTGCTAATAATTGCAAATAGATGAAAAGGTTCGGGAGTGGGGGCTGTCACGAGATATGCAGGTATCGACAGGACAATTTTGGAGCCGACTGGCGCGGAATCTCGAGAGGGTATAAATTAAGGGTTCGACCAAAAACCCTTCTCTTCATTTCAAGACACAGTTGCAGCCGGACATGCTGTCCGTCGGCAAAACAGTTTATTTTTATTCTATTACAAGTCGCAGTAACAAACGAAATAATGTTTGTTAAATTCACGACAATATTACGGAAAAAGTAAATACCGCAATAGTAAGTCTACCAAGAGTATATACGGGAAAGCTGCTGTCGAGCGACGCTGGACTCTAGACGTATCCAGGAACATGCTGCCGTAGAACGACGCTGGACTCTAGACATATCCAGGAACATGCTGCCGTAGAACGACGCTGGACTCTAGACGTATCCAGGACCACGCCAGGACAAGAGGAATGGAAAACTAACTCTGGACAACGCTGGACCCCGGACAAGAGTCATAAGATCATCAGAAATCGAGGTGACATGCTGTGATATTTCGTTTTATTGATATTAATATTGAAATATAAATTTTAAAATATTAAAGATACTGTCCACTGTATTTACTGAATTCTTCGGGCGCCATCTTGCCAACTGCAAGAAAATAATTTACCAAGGTTCGTATCAGCGAACTAGGAGAACAGAATTGGTTGTTTGAAATGACTACTTCGATCTACTATACTCAAACAAACTTGTGTTTATTCATAATTTAGTTTTACTGTTGCATATTAACGACAATGACAAAATTACTCCTCCCCTCTTTTATACTTTTACTATTTTAACATTGACAGTGTACATGCTTTATTCTGACTACAACTTTCAAAACATTATTGATAATTAAACTGTTGAACACTAAAACAAATGCTGTAAAGAAATAATACTCAACTAATTTTTCTTAACTTAAACCAGCGCTTTTGTAATTACGTAATTCAAACTCACCCATACACACTCACACACTTTCACATTAGACAAGTTATATTCCCATTAGAGCTCATATTTTAAATTAATTTTCCCCCTCTGTTCTTGTATTGTATGAAAATAATAAAATTTGTTAATTTACTTTCCTGTTATTACGTTGAAGGTACCCTCCTTCAATGTCTTCTCGTATACACACACTGATTTATTGCCGAACTGTTACATGATTATTTACTTATTAATTTCTCACTGTATCTATTCGGTTTCAAAAATACTGTTTTAGATGATCAAATCTTAAAAATTTTTACATTTTTTATTGTATGCGGGCCCGCACTTACGTTTCGAAACTTTATAGATACCACTCGCGCGAGTGATGAAGTTGGACTGGTGAGAAATAGGCGCTATTTTTGTGAAGCAACTGTTGTTGGATATTCAATTCTTATTGGTGAACAGTTTGTATCCTTGCGCCAGTGGACTGTTTTTGGCCTGTTGACAAAACTGGTGACACACATCGTTATATAATTTGCTGACGCAACACATCGCCTGATGTCTGGTTGTGTAACGTGTTTACTGTTACATAACGTGTTTACGTTTTTCGTGTTCGTCATTGTCCTTGAACTGACTTTGGTACAGTTTGCCGGTTATTAAAACTGTTTATATGAATATTGTCTAATAACTTGGTTTTCAACGCCTCAAGCAGTGTTGCCGTTGTTGGAATCGCTTCAAATAATAAATTTACCGTTCTTTATAAATTTTTGTTCCTAATGAAGATTTTTATTTATTTATTACAAAAAATATACAAATTTCTTTAGATTGCCCCAGGTATGCCCAAAAATGCCCCGCTACAATACCCCCTCAATGAGATATTTTATGCCGAAGCATAAAAAATCTCATTGACACACTCATACTTGCTAGAGGGATCAGCCAGGATATGTCGCCACAACCCCCTGTACGGTTTACAAACAAGAATAATCAACTCACCCTTGGTCCGGTGACTGTGACCGCATCTGCATGACAATACTGGACTTCTCTCTCGAGATCCCAACACCGTAGAGTCAGACAGATACTCAACGCCCCTGCTCTGACGCGCAGGCCAGCTCAGGTCCGCCGCCACAGCATCACCAAACACTGAAACAACAAATCAAAATATTAAATAGTGGCCTTATACAACACCATATCCCCAACTGATCTGTTCCCCCCTAGCGGTGCTGGTTTGCGCTAAGAAGCACTGGTTTTGTTTTTACTCACTTATTACTAACATGTATATATCAGAATACCTAACATAACTTAACATAAGAAAACACAGTACATTAATAATTCATTTTAAAATAAACAACTTACAATTAAAATGTTACACACTTTACATCATTAAATTGGCATATAAAATCAAAAAATTACTTTTAAACTTGATTTACTCTTATTAATTCGTTTCTCAAAATTACAAAAATTATTATTATTTTTTTTTTTTTTCCAATTATGGCCATCATTATTCCATTTCATTACTTTGGGTGATTCTACGTTATTCATTATTTCATTATAATTTACTTCATCCATTTGGCATTTACTCATAATCTTACCCCTTTTATTACTCTAATGCTCCCTTACAAAATCTTTAACTAGTATGACACCCCTCTATCAAAATTTTACTAACCCTTCTCTACCTCTAACTACTTACTATTTTAACTCCAATCGCCACCTTCTACTCTTATATAAAAAAAAATACTCTCTAACCCTTTGTACATAGGATACGTGTTTCCTTCCCAAAACTCATTCCCTTATGTTGGTCCCTGGACTCCCCCTAGGTAACCCTTTCCGGCGCCAATCGGTCCCTATCCCGTCCCAACCCTTATGTTGCGGACTCCCACATTACACTACCACTACTACAAAATTACCATCCCCAAAAAATCTCACTCTCATAACTTCACTACAACTACAACAAATTAACATCAACAAAATAAACAATATATCGCTCAAAACTCTACATAAAATCTCCATAACTACTGTGTCTCCACTTATACTTCTCAAAATTCTATAACATACATTAACTCAAAACAACATTGCATTATTTTCATCTCTACTATTTCTTTAACTCTTACTTCGATTTGAACAGATCTATATGTCCCACAGAATTCAACTTGAATTGACTCAAACATTTTATTCAACTAATTATTATCACCCATTTCTATCTTTTACAACCCATTGAAAATTTTACCTATCACAACTATTTTTCATTTTATTTCTAAATCTATAAACACATTGAAAACATATTATTATATTTTTATAATACTTATTCCTAACATACTAATGCAATCAACACAATAAGACATAATAACACAATATAAGAAGTATTTAGTGCATCTATTTTTTAAATTCAAACAAAATTATTGAGTAGCAAATCATCATTATTAATTAAAATATATCAAATTTTTAATACGTTATCCCCTTGGATAACCTCCCAGCCACACACACTATTTCAATTATGTAAGACTGTGGCGCCTTTTCGCTTCCACAGAGACTGTATATTTTGGAGCAGGGTTTTACCTCTCCGTGTCTCTGCTTCCGCTGTTAAGTTTAAAATTGTTGAACATCAACATGTTCTTGTTAATAATCTTGCACCCTTAAACGGATCTACCACCTGGCTCTGCTGTTCCTTCTCGAACAGAGTGGCAGCCGCTGTTCCATAGCTTGGTGATTCCCCTTTTATTACCCCCCATCAATTTCAAAATGCACCTTTACAACGATAACAGCTATGGCCAGTTAAGGCAGCGCGCAATCGTAATGTGCCCCAACCATAGCTGTTAAAGCTAAACCAATTCCACGGTCAGGGTTCGGTGAGGCCGTGACCGCCCGAAAATTTGGGGAATCACAAGTAAAATTAAATTTACGAATTTATATTTAAATGACAATATTAATTTAGATGGGGTTTTAACCCACTTTATATGGAAGCTTAACCATTATTAACATAAAATATTAAATACAAAATCTACAACCTTCCCCCGTAGCAGTTCCACACTACACTGTTATAATACAACACATAACACAATACACAAATATACATTGAACAAACAATTCTCTTTTAAATAATTTATATAAAATTTGTAAACATTATTATTTAAAATTTTTCATTAACTGTTTTTATTTATCATCATGATGAATTTATCCTGTGTTGTAATCAGATTTTCAAAAATTCTAAATTTATTATTAACATATATTTTTAACCATTATTTTTATAAAAATAGACCATTTAACATTTATTTATTTATTCATGATTATTAAATTAAAATCTCATCACACAATTTAAATTCCTTATAAAATTCAAACACATAACATTCAATCACAATATCTAAACATCTCAACTTATTTAATTCAATTGATTACGAAAATTAAACATTCTTTTGATTATTAAAATAACATATTTCAATTATTATCAACATTCTACAAATCATTAACTATTGTCTTCATAATTATTTTGTTATTTAATTAGAGTGCTAAAATATTAATAATATTATTATTATTAACACAACATTTTCCAAAACATATACACATTACTTATCTAACATTTCACAATACACACATGAATTCAATATTATTTACAAAATATGCGTCAAAACTGTTCAAGTGTATCTCACTTCAGATGTCCAAATCAGCAAGGTCATTACCAATAATTTACAATATTTAAAAATGTCCCAACACTGATCTTTTAGCTCATCCTCCATCGTCATATATATATCTAACATATTTGTAACATTCATCATTTTTATCAACATACAAATTATTATAATTGTTACTATCATAATAATCCATCAATTCTATTTCATCCATTGTACCACTATAAATCTTGTTACCATAGGTTAAGATTGTCCAGTCTATATCAGTGTTATTTGTTAACGTCAGGTAAATTATTTTCTCATTTTTGTATTCCTCAACTACTACGTCAGGTAAGTCATTATAGTCAGGTAAGATATTATCAAAATTATTCTCTGTCTCTCTTTCAACAGGTACGTATTTCACATGATTAATCATCACCCCTTTTATTAATTTTCTCAATTCATCATACTTTCTTTCTAACTTATATATTTCTATTTCATTCTCAACATATAACTCTCTTTCTTCATAGCACCACATCACACTCTCACAATTATTACGGACAGAGGGTACAACATTATACAACATTACTTCATTTAACAATAAGGGTCTCTTGCCCTGAAAAAACAACATTAAATCATCATCATCATTATAAACAATAAGGGGAAAATTTGCCCTCTGTCCCCATTTAATTACTACATTATTCTTCCACTCTCTTTCTATTTCATAAACACTCATTAACATTTCATTATCGCATTCTAAAACTTCATCAGTACTCTTTGTTATTATATTTTCATCATTATTCTTCACCCCCACTATACTCTCAAAATTGTCTACTATTTCGTCATTTTTACATTTTGTCTTACTTAAAACATTATCACCTAATTTCTCGAACTTCTGTTCTAACTTATTTACACTGTTTCTTATTATTTCGTTAGTGCTTTCTAAATGTTTACTCATTTCTTGTATCTCACTTTTTAATTCATCATATTTCTCATTCTGTATATCTAATTTCTTATTTATACTACTTTTAAATTCTTGCATCTCATTTTTCTGTTCATCTAATTTATTGTTCTGAACGTCAAACTTCCCGTTAAAACTACTCAAGCTTTCAGACATTGTCTTCATTACATTGAATATATCTGCCATCGACAACTCTGCAACTCGTGTTGTCGACGGGGTAGATTGAGCCGATACATTGTCAATTACCATCGACTCCGTAAGAGTGTTTTCCAAATTTAAATCTGGATTCTCCATTTTATAATATTACAATTCCGACTGTAAATAAAATACTAATATATCATATCTACTTTCACACCACAATGTATCTACTTACACAACACTTTGCGTTACTTTACGTAACTTTCTATACATCTTATTTATACTCCATTCATTTCCAAAATCTATTTATATAATACCCTTTATTCATACTACTTAATAATTATCATACATATTAATTATTATGCATATTGCTTCACATACTCGCTACAAAATATCAACATCAACATTTCACACTTATCACAACATAACCCCAGATTTGCGTTTATTTTACGTATGCACAAAAAATTTTATTTTCTACCTCAAACAATCATTCTGTTCTCCCCGTAGGCCGTATTTTATATAAATTTATTGATATAAAATTGTCCCTGTTCGCCGGCAGCCAAATGTGATATTTCGTTTTATTGATATTAATATTGAAATATAAATTTTAAAATATTAAAGATACTGTCCACTGTATTTACTGAATTCTTCGGGCGCCATCTTGCCAACTGCAAGAAAATAATTTACCAAGGTTCGTATCAGCGAACTAGGAGAACAGAATTGGTTGTTTGAAATGACTACTTCGATCTACTATACTCAAACAAACTTGTGTTTATTCATAATTTAGTTTTACTGTTGCATATTAACGACAATGACAAAATTACTCCTCCCCTCTTTTATACTTTTACTATTTTAACATTGACAGTGTACATGCTTTATTCTGACTACAACTTTCAAAACATTATTGATAATTAAACTGTTGAACACTAAAACAAATGCTGTAAAGAAATAATACTCAACTAATTTTTCTTAACTTAAACCAGCGCTTTTGTAATTACGTAATTCAAACTCACCCATACACACTCACACACTTTCACATTAGACAAGTTATATTCCCATTAGAGCTCATATTTTAAATTAATTTTCCCCCTCTGTTCTTGTATTGTATGAAAATAATAAAATTTGTTAATTTACTTTCCTGTTATTACGTTGAAGGTACCCTCCTTCAATGTCTTCTCGTATACACACACTGATTTATTGCCGAACTGTTACATGATTATTTACTTATTAATTTCTCACTGTATCTATTCGGTTTCAAAAATACTGTTTTAGATGATCAAATCTTAAAAATTTTTACATTTTTTATTGTATGCGGGCCCGCACTTACGTTTCGAAACTTTATAGATACCACTCGCGCGAGTGATGAAGTTGGACTGGTGAGAAATAGGCGCTATTTTTGTGAAGCAACTGTTGTTGGATATTCAATTCTTATTGGTGAACAGTTTGTATCCTTGCGCCAGTGGACTGTTTTTGGCCTGTTGACAAAACTGGTGACACACATCGTTATATAATTTGCTGACGCAACACATCGCCTGATGTCTGGTTGTGTAACGTGTTTACTGTTACATAACGTGTTTACGTTTTTCGTGTTCGTCATTGTCCTTGAACTGACTTTGGTACAGTTTGCCGGTTATTAAAACTGTTTATATGAATATTGTCTAATAACTTGGTTTTCAACGCCTCAAGCAGTGTTGCCGTTGTTGGAATCGCTTCAAATAATAAATTTACCGTTCTTTATAAATTTTTGTTCCTAATGAAGATTTTTATTTATTTATTACAAAAAATATACAAATTTCTTTAGATTGCCCCAGGTATGCCCAAAAATGCCCCGCTACAATGCGTAATGCATTTTAAATGATTTGTAAAAAAAAAGAGCTCATAAAGACGATTTCAAAGAACAGTAAATTAAAACAAAGAAAAGTTTATACTTAGTAATAATATGTTCAAATGAAAATAAATGTTTAGTCGTAAGAATGAGCGATTGCATAGATATAAAAACATTCATAAATGAAAGAGAATTTAAAGTAAAGAGAGTAGAGTTTATTATCAAAATAGATAGTAAGGTGAGTAGATATTTGAAGTATAGAAAGAGTAATTTAAAGTTGAATATTAAAACAAGGCCAGTCTACAAGCAATTAATATAAATTTAAATTGAATTTTAAACCTTAGTATAGACAGAGCGAGTAGACGTCAGATCTGTCTTTAAATTTTATAATAAATTAATAAACCAATTATTTAACATGTCTAGATATAAGATTATTAACATGTTTAGATATAAGAGATTTTTTAAATATGTGTAATGTTGCATATCGTAAATAATGAGCAATATCGTGACCGACAATTATTAATGATCTTTATGAATATTTATAATAATTAATAAATAATAAATACGAATTTTAAATACTGATAAATAAAAATACTCTTATTATAATTACACTTGGTATAATTATACAACCTGCATGAATTACTGTATATCGAATTTACATATAAATTCGTTGTATAAGTTTGTATCCCTTGAACGTGAGGCCTGACATGCCCACATGTATATGTAACGTTGTATAATTTTGGCGCTCCAAGATCGTGGGGCTCTACAAATTTAAATTATATAAAATTTGTTATAAATTTTGGCGCACATGAACGTGGGGCCCGATTCCCACCATTTAACTATTGGAAATTTTGTAGTTAAATGGGTGCTCTAAAAATAAAGGTGTGTTAAATGAAAAATATATTATATGTAATAATTATTTATATTAAACATTAACTGTATGTTATGTTAATTGTTGTGTACTAAAACACAACTGGCGCTCAACAAAATAAACAGGTGTAATTGTAACATGAGTAAATAAAAATAAATAAATAATAACAGTTCAACGATAAATAAATAAAAGCTTGCATATGGTTCACTAATAATAATAAATTATAAATAAATATTTAAATACAAAATAATTCAACATGACGACTCCAGGAAACTTAGATATGGAGGCCTTTCGAAAAATGATGTGAGCCATGATGGACGAAGTAGTTACAAAACAGACAGAAAATTGAATGCTAAACTTAAAGAACAAACAGAAAGTTTAGAAAACAAATTAGAACAACAGACTGAAAATTTTAATAATAAATTAGAACAACAGACTGGAAATTTTAAACAGGACACCATAAAAATTACGGAGAGTCTAAAAGAATTAACAGAAAAGGTTGGTGATACCAACTCACATATTGAGACTATCACAGAAAATGTACGTGAAAGAATTGTTAAGCAAATGGAACAAATCTGTGAAATGATGGTTTCTGAACAAACAATTGTAATTGAAAGTAAGAGAGAGCAGACTTGCATAATTACTGATGATAATTCTAAAACAATAATTAACTCTAAGGAAGAATGTAAAATACATTTAATTACAAACGTACCATGCTAGCGGAAGTATCCAAAGTACTGGTTACACTCACACACAAATAAAACAAGTTAAAAAGGTAACACGATTGAAACAAATCACACGCAACAAGGGTACGCACAGTAAGTATCGATTGAACGATAATCATAATGATAATCACAATAAATATAAAAACTACAGAGGTTATCATAAACGGCGAATGAAAAAACAGTTGACAGCTGTTTATATAGGCTTCAAACGGACTGACCTTACACAATGCATTAGTGACGAGAGAATTATGGAACATACTGAGAGAGGAGAGAGAGGTTATTCGTCACAGCTAAGAAACAAATTCATGCGGTACAAACAGGTGAGTTACGCAATGACATCAGATGAGCTCACAGTCGCTATGTTACAATGGGACGTTAACACAATGAGGGTGCGAGACGGAAATAACTGTACATGTCGGCTAATATACGACAACGGCGACTACACGTCAAAATACAATGAATTTCCTGTTGATGGACCCAATGCAATTATAATAATAGTGAGGGGTGGAAATCAAACACTCACACTCAGTGCTCTATAGAAATGAATAATTCTTTTTAAAAGAAAAATATTACTGTTAATTATTATTAATAAGAAAAGGAGTTAATTAATAAGAATAATATGTGTAAAAAGATTAAAGAATTAATAATAGAAAGAATGTTATGTTGAAAGAAATAGTAAGGAATGTTATTATTGATGTGTTATTAATATTGTAACATTACATTTGGCATAGCTTGATATCGTACCAGATTTAATGAAGATCATGGATAAGAAACTTAACAAGAAGAAAAATATCTTTTAAAAATGATAGTGAAGATGAACAAATAACTACTTTAGACTGACTTGGACTATAACTGACCGTACCCAAATTAATGTTTAGTAAATTAAATGAATACCACAAAATTCAAAAATTAAGTAAGATCATCTTACCGACTCTACCAATCCAGAATATAATTTTAATTGGAGCCACCGGAAGGCAAAACAAGTCAATAAGAAAACAGGTATCACTAGCAGTGACCAGCGGAAATGTAGCTATACCTATGATTTTTCTAATAGCTAGTAACCTACCATTTAATCTACTAATAGGCTGTGATATTTTGAGAAAATACTCAGCAGTAATTGAAATGAGATGGGCCATAGTATCATTAAAAATGGATAATATAGAATGGACAGCAAAATTAGTAGAAAATAAAAATGTACCTTAATGCAATAGTATTAATAGTATAAGAAAATTCAATAATGATCAAGATGATTCATGGAATATAAGAAGAGAATACTTTGGGAGTGAAGACAGTTTATGGTTGGAAAAATTAGAAGAGATCCGACAATTTCGGTCAGAACAAAATGAATGTAATTTAACTACACAACAAATAGAAAAGTTAATATCAGTATATAATACATACCGCTATGTTTTCTCTGATATACCTGGCAAAGTAAAAAATTATCAATTTACACTACAATTCAAGGAGCCTGTAAATTTTAATAAGAAATCATATCCCGTTGCTTATGCATTAAAAGAAGCAGTGAGGACTGAACTAGACAAAATGATAGCAGAAGATATTATTGAGTATAGCTGTTCCCCATATACTAGTCCGTTAATAGCCGTTGCCAAGAAAGATGGCAAGGTACGACTCTGTTTGGATGCTAGAGAGATCAATAAGATCATAGTTAATGACAGAACATCTCCTGGAGAGATTGAGGAGATACTGAAAAAATTTAATGGCATACAATTTATCAGCACCTGGGATACTGTTTGTGGGTATTGGCAGGTGGAATTACACCCAGATAGTCGAAAGTACGTCGCCTCTATTTTCGAAGGGAGGAACTACCAGTTCAAGCGACTACCGTTTGGACTGGTAAACTCAGTAGCTGTATTCGTAAGATGTATGGACCAGGTGTTGGGTCCAGATACTATTCCATTTACAACAGTCTATGTTGATGACTTCAGTGAATTGGGAAGACCATTGTGACAGAGTAGGGCAAGTATTACAAAAATTATCAGACAATAACGTCACCCTAAAGCTTCAAAAGTCCAAACTTATCACCAGTGAAGTCCATGAAGTCCAGTTCCTGGGTTTTAACTTATCAAGACAAGGAATAACACCATCCAATGAAAAGATAGAAGCTATCCAGAAGTTCCCAAGTCCTAAAAATAAAAAGCAACTTCAATCTTTTCTGAGACTTTGTAATTGCTATAGGAAGTTTCAGAGAAATTATTCTGAAATGACAGCGAAGTTTTCTCCACAATTATCCTCTAAGAACAAATGGTCATGGGGACAGGAACAAGACAACTTACTCCAAATGATCAAGCATAATTTCTTAAATTCAGTTATATTAAAACATCCTAATTTCGACCAACCGTTCTTCATGAACTGCGATGCCAGTGATATAAGTTTAGGATCTGTATTATATCAAGAAGATAGTGAGGGAAACCATCAGGTGGTGAGTTTTGCAAGCAGAATACTTAATGGATGTGAACGCAATTATAGTGTAACGGAAAAAGAGTTATTAAGCGTTGTATTCGCTTGTGGAAAATTCAGGACCTATATTCTTGGATACCCGATAACTGTGAGAAGTGACCATAAGTCAATATCTTTCTTAAAAAATTGCAAGCTTAACCATGGAAGATTGACAAGGTGGATACTTGCACTACAGGAATACCATATAAATTAGGAGTATGTTCCAGGAAAACAGAATATTGCTGCAGATATATTGTCCCGGATTAACATAGAACAGCAAGCTTTTGAAGGGGAAAAGGAAACAATCGTCAAGGTATACACTATCATAAAAAACAAATCAGATTTGGAAAACATCATGAAATCAATTTCGCAACAACAAACAGAGGATACAAAAATCAACAATTTTAGGCAAAGACTGATCCAACAGGATGAAAAAATTACTGCATATTACTGTCTACATGAAGACATATTATTTTACAAACCAAATAATAACCAAGGATCATGGAAGGTAGTGATACCTAAAGCATTAGAAAAAGAATTGATACTGGAGTACCATAGTCGATATGGGCATATGGGTGCATTAAAAGTGATGAAAGCACTTGAGGAACACACTTACATTAAGATATCAACCGGAGAGTTAGGGAATGTATTTGGCAGTGCCACATCTGTCAGTTGGCAAAATGCAATAACGAGAAAACAGAAGGAATAATGCAGCCAATTACATCAACTGGTAAATTAGAGAGAGTATTTTTAGATGTGGGTGGACCGTTACCTCACAGTGGAGGGAGAAAACAATATAAATTCATTATAATCATGTTCGACCATTACTCCAAATTTACAAAACTATACACCATTAATCGGGCAACTACAAAAAAGATTTTGCAAATAGTAATACAACAATATATACCAGAGTTAGGAACTCCAAGGTCAATTATTACAGATCATGGGACTCAGTTCCAAGGAAGGGTATGGAAGGAGACTTTATTAGACCTGTAGGTGTCAAGACATATAAAACACCTGTCTATCACCCAAATAGCAATCCGGCGGAAAGAGTACTGAGGGAGGTCGGCAGGATCCTCAGGACCTATTGTTTCGATAAACACCAGAAGTGGAGTGACTACATTACACAAACAGAAAGCTTTATCAACTTAGCTTACCATGAATCAATACAAGATACTCCATATACTATAATGTATGAAAGACTACCACCCCGAGAAATTATTGAAATAATCAACTTCCCAAACAACCCAGCTTACCAGTTCGACAACGTGAGATTCCACAGCAAACTGAATGAGCAAGTGGAGAAAAGAAGGAAAAAATATAAAATAGTCCAGCAGAAAATAATCCAGTACAAGATTGGAGACAAAGTATTGTTAAAAAACCGCGAATTGCCAAGTTCTAGGGAAGGAATAGTAAAAAAGCTATTATTACTTTATAACGGACCATATGTTGTTGTAAAAAACAATAACAACAATACTTATGTAATTAGTGATGTGGAGGCGAAAAAGATTAAGGGAACATACAACCAAGTTTCCTTAAAAAGGTATTATGAAGCCAATTAAAACCATTTTGAATAAATCTCAAAATTCAAACAAATAGTAAGGACAACTTACAGTACATTTTGATAATGTTATTTTGGATCAAGTGAATAAACAAATTTGAATAAATTTCAAAATTCTAAACAAAATAAGCACCGCGTATTAAATATAATTATGAACTTATTATTTGAATATAAAAAAAAGAGACAACGTCCGTGAATCAGGAGAAACCAAAGTGTTATAAAATGAATAAGAAAAGACAAATGTAGACAATCGACGATGAAAATAAGACGAGACTAGAAACGAAATTACTATGAATAACCTATCATGATTGTGAGAGAATCAACAACAACTATAGATAGGCCTACAGATACTTGTTACGTATTAATTGAATAAAGATAGTGAATGAAAAATGAAGATTAAGCAGTACTGATAAAGAAGGAAAGAAGATAGTACCAATTAAAAATAAAATTATCTTGTTGATTCATCCTCTTCGTTCACTTATTAATAATATATATAAAACTTTCACAATGAACTTACTATTCGTTGTCACTTTCCCAAACGTTTCGAGGTGATGTTTTCTGAAGAATATACCCCCACTGAAGAAGAGGAACATCACCTCGAAACGTTTGGGAAAGTGACAACAAATAGTAAGTTCATTGTGAAAGTTTTATATATATTAAAAATAAAAATGTTATATATATCGCCACAAGAAAATGAACATCTGAATGACTCAATGGAAAGAAATATTTAGATCTGAGAAGTAAAACTGAGTGAACCATCCCAAGAATATATTATTATATTATTTTTATTTGATTCGTCGTGAATAGACTAATTATTATTAAATGTGATTGACTGATGAGATAGCTCCAGCAATCGATATTATTTATGAATTATGGATTATAAGGACAGCGGGGTATTAGGTCAAGAGAGCCCCCCCGACTGATTCCAAGATATATGTGATAATGATAAATTTGTTAGGGAGGTAACATGTTCCAGGGATAGAACACTTATAATTAAAGACAAGTATACCAGATCATAAAAAGGATAACAAGTGATAATATGAAAGATAAGATAATTGATAATTTCAACAAAATATACTATTTTATTAAAATAATCAAATTTGGTGGCAGGGTGTTATGTAACATTACATTTAGCATAGCTTGATATCGTACCAGATTTAATGAAGATCATGGATAAGAAACTTAACAAGAAGAAAAATATCTTTTAAAAATGATAGTGAAGATGAACAAATAACTACTTTAGACTGACTTGGACTATAACTGACCGTACCCAAATTAATGTTTAGGTAAAGTGATGTAAAATACCCAGATGACAATAATAATATTTATAAAGACAGACAGCATTATGTACCATTACTATAAGTAAACAAATTGTTTTATTAAATGTATCAAAATATAAAAATAATCAAAATACAAATTGAGGGATAATAGGCCCAAATATACAATATAATGTAAAATAATATATTAGTAAATTGTTAACTAAATGATATAATGGAATAATACAAGAAAACAATCATATAGATACATGGAAACATACAACTAATGTGTGAATAATAGTGGACATAATGTTATCAAATAAATAATGTATAATCACTTAACAATTCTCAAATGTATAAAAAAAAAAATGGTAAAAGTACTTAGTACAGCAATGGCTGAACTGCATGAGAAAAGAATAGAAATTATAAATCATTATTAAATGATTAAACTTTCCTTTTTTATGTTTTAAAAATAAGATTAAGTTGTGTTGATGTTATTTATAGTTTTATTAAGTAATGAGTGTATGATATGCCTTATGCAGGATGTATGTAACCAGACATATACAAATTGTTTAATCACAAAATGTGAATTATGTTTTTTTATAATGTTACAGTAATAATTATTGTTATATTTTTAAATAATAATACTAATAGAGTTATAGGGAGTAGTTCTGATGGTAGTTGCGTAGTTAATAGGTGTTACAATAACAGAAAATAGAAATTTAACATGTCAAGACCTAGGCCTATAAAAACTTTGGAATTTTGTAAATTTTAGGAAATACATTTAGAATTTTATAAAACAAATGTTGTAATATGGATAGGTTTATAATTAATAGTATACACAACAAATATGGAATCGAAATAATCAGTTTTAAGTTATTTAAGAAAAATTCAGATAGCAAAAAATGTAACATCAGTATTTCTTAAGCAAAAATAGGCATGTTTGGTGTCTATATGTCACAAATGTTAAGACCAAAATAATGATGCTATTAGTTTTAAATTCCCAATCAGTACAAAAAAGTTATACTAATTTAAAAGTTTTTGACCAAATTCAGACATTGAAATAATGAATTTGTATGACAATGTATATCTGAATCAACCAACCAGATTTCAAGTTTTACCTTAGCAACCGAAAATTCAGATAAATAAAATAGGAACTTCTTTAACAACCGTCATTGAAGACAGACGCGTTATTAAAACGTCTCAAATAATTATATTTTAAATAGTGAAAACACATACCAGACTTTGTAAAACGAATCGGTACAGTCAATGAAGAGTATTATAATAACACAAGGACCACAAGAAATTAATTCAGAAGAATTTAGATCCGGGGAGAAGAAGTAAAGAAGATTTGGACCTTATCTTAGTCCTGGACGAATAAAAGAAGAGGATTTGGGTGAATTTGAACAATTTATAATCTTATGTGACAACACCTACACTTGAGTACACGAACTATTTAGGAATTAAACAATAAATAAAACTACATACACTATAATTTACACCAACACTAAAGAACACTTGAATATAACATAAATTGAATTACACCTTTTCTGAATACCAAAATTTGAACGACAACTAGTAAATATCGAAAACTGTTCATAACCTATAATTGTGAGTAACACATGCACGACTACTAGTTTGCACTATAACATCAAAACCTTTTTATATCCGTATATTGTAAAGTTTATATTTTGATTTTAAGAGTTGTATTATTTGTTTAACCATAATTTCCTAACCGAATACGCCCTGAGATTATTTATTTAATTGAAATAAAAAAAAAGTGCATCATTCTTTTGATCGTCGGCTCCAGCATAATATTTTAGCTACTACCAACTTATGAATAAAGACGCATAATTTTGTCATAATTTGTAATTACAGTAAAGAAAAACGAGAAGTAATTAATCAATACTTAATTTGAATAAAGATTGATAAAAGGAATACATCTGTTTGGTGTTATCTTTGCATTATTATTACTGTTTCAATTAAGAATTATGATAACATAGCACAGCGGACGGGGCGACTGTTGGCAACTCCGAGTGACATCATTGGGACTGGATGCATAGTGGGAGCGAGCGGCAGAATACAACAGTAGCATAATAATTTATCGTTCAACATATTTATTTGTTACAAATTGATGATCCAGAGTGGAGCTTAAACGACGTCTCATTTTATTTATTTATTATAATTTGCCGCACCCAACGTGACATAATATCTCGTATCCTTTATTTTAATTGATACAAATTCGAACCTAAGAGTGGGAAATAATAACTCGTCATCCTGTAATATCTCGTCTCCTTTATTATATATCGTTACAATATGAAGAAATAATTAGAATGAGAAATCAATGTTAATTGACAGAATGGCTGAGCAAGCGAAATCTTCATACCATAGCGATAGTGAAAGTCAAGGGCAGAGATTATTTAGAGCTCCAATTACTACGATTAAAACATCGAGTAGAGTTAAGCACATGAAGTCTGGATATAAACGTGTTTCTAAGGTAGTCATCTGTAGCCGATAATGACAACAACGAACCTAACGAAAAAGGTATATTTCAGAAAGTAATGGTAAGGATGAAGAAAATTATAGCGAAGCAACAAGTTATACACCAATCGAGCTAGACGAAGACAAGAAACCTGTCAGATTCTGGACCAAATGTGTAAGCAAGCCAGAGAATCAAAACGTACCTATTCCATTAAGTGTAAAGGTGGAGTATGCTAAACAGCGCATCATAGAACAAGGTAACAAGAGGATAGAAAAATACAATAGAACACATAAATTACAACGATTTGATGTAGGAGAACAAATTCTGTTGAAAGCTAATCCTGTAGGAAAACGCAGTGACAACACAGCAAAGAAATTCTTCCTGTTGTACAATGGACCTTATACGTTGAAGCAACGTGTAGGAAGACACACATTCATCGTATACGATGAGAGAAAGGATAAGGACATTGGCAGATATCATGTGACGTCATTCAAGAAATTCTACGTATGAATAATGAGAAGAGAGAGTAAGGGTGGGACAAGGCCACTGAATCAGTACAAGGTCAACGCACCGATCAGCTGTATAATGGTGGGTGAATATTGCATACCACCATGGTGAACGTTAGACTGACTTACTCATTATTATGTGTTTGTTTTACCGATGTATAAACTTAAGTTAAGTTAATATAACATGATTATATTTGTCTAGAACAAATAGACAAAAAATTTAATAAATAAATATTTATTAAATTTTTTTCTTCTCAGGCAGAGGAATAATGCAACGATACAGCCATACGCTGTGCTAAATAAATTAAATTGATCTGCTAAATAAATTGATAGATATGCTTAACCAAATTAATTTTCTACCTTTACAGAGTGTAAACAAGTTTCCCCCTTTGTTACAGCTACCATGCTCGGGAAATGAATGGAAGAGTGTGGCCCAAGGATTCAAAGAGAAATGCAACTTCCCTCACTTGATGGAAAGCACGTTGTGCTGCAGGCTCAACAATATATAGCAACATTCAGTGGCAGGGCAATACCTAAATTTGATGTGGGCAAGATAAATTTTGCGAGGCCCTCTGGTGGCGCAAGAGGACGGATTTTGTATAGAGAAAAATTTTTTTGAAACTGTCAAATTTGTATTCATAAAAATGCAAACATCTTCACTTTAACTAACATTATTAAGTAATAACTAACAGTAAAGAATTAAAGAAACAGAAATTTCCTGCTTTTAGCCTTGCTGAGCTCCTTAATAACTGTATCGTAATCCAGCTTAGATGCTGTATCTGCTTCAATAGATAAAACTGCCAAAGCTGAAAGTCTTTGCTGACCCATTGTACTTCTTAAATAATTTTTTATTAGTTTTAATTTTGAAAAGCTCTTTTCAGCGGAGGCTGTACTTACTGGTACTGTTAACAAAATTCGAATGACTATAAATATATGGGTAAATTTCTTTTAAGTTATTTTCTGTTACGTATTGGAGCAGCTGTTTCACATCTTTAATGAAGTCGGGTAAATTTGGGATCATTGTTTGTAATTCTTCATATAATTCGTAAGGTTGGAAGTCACTTCTCTCACCCACTCGCAGAACTGTGTGTAAATCTTGACAGTTTTTTAGTATATGCTCTTTTGGAATATTTTTTAACTTGCTTAGATTATAGAGAAAACCAAAATTTTCAAAATGTTGATTTAAAGATATAAATCTCGAATCCATATTGCTCACTATGGAATCAATCATGGTGTTAAAAAATTCTGTTTCGTACCCGCTTTTGGGAGGTTCATCGCTGCTTTCATAATCGAACATCGTTTTCTTTTTGGCTACCGTTTTATTTTTAAAGTCTTTTGGCAGATCATAACTGCTTTTCTCAATAAATTGACGAGCGTCAGACAAGCATTGTTCGAACCCAGTTTGTCGATATTCTTTGATCCAGTCACAAAATGTACGCAAATGTTCAAGAGCAATGCTTAAATGGACTTGTACAGATTGCCATAATTTGCTTATGATATTAACACGCGATAATATCTCATACCATAAATGTAATGATATGATAAATTCTAAGCTGAGCATTTCGTTCAAAACAGAATCACAATCACTGAGTGTGTCTGATCGACAATTTTTGAAAAAAAAAGGTTGCCTTATGTTTTTTGTCAAACTTGTCTGCCTAACTCTTCAGCCTTTTGTTTTACAGGAAAGTCGTCAAAGAGAAAGTTGTAGAACATTAAATTTCCTTTAAAAAAAATATATATATAATTATTGATTTATCTTCAACAGGTCAAAAGTTACATCAATTTGAAGTTTTTAGCTAAATTTCTTGATTTTTCACAAAAACTGTCCTTTTTCTTATTATCATTATTCAAAAGTTACAACTTTATAAAATAAGCTAATATATATATTATATAGCCTATTATACAGGGTGTTTCAAAAATGACTTTACAACTTTGAAAATTCATATAGATTTATTCATATGACTTACTGCAACGATACAGCCATACGCTGTATTAGGCATTAATTTAAATAAATATAAATTTTGTATAATTTGTATAAGTTACGGGTAAATGGACAGGTCTGAGATTGCAAAAATATTTCATTGTTAGATTAGGGGAGAATTAACCTGTTTCGACAAGCAGTGAACACCTGCTCAATTGTGTGTGTGTGTGTGTGTGTGTGTGTGTGTGTGTGTGTGTGTGTGTGTTATATGTGTATCTTGTGTGTGTTAGTGATGCAGGCATAGACAGGAATCTCAGCAACCCGCCCCAAGTAATTAATAAAATAATTATTTTATTCACTGTGCGAAAACTAATTAGTGTATGAGCAAACCAAAGGCACCAAAGTGTGTGTGGAATTTATAGTTATCCCCAGTGAAAAGATGACGTTAATAGAACACGTTATGCGAAGACAGTGCAAAATAAATGTGTCAAAAAATACGCAAATTACCCTAAGATGCTCAAATTAATATAGTGAGTGCTTAATCGAATTAACTATGATTTGTGCTATCTCGTTTCCGTGCAACACATTGCTATTTGCTAATAATTGCAAATAGATGAAAAGGTTCGGGAGTGGGGGCTGTCACGAGATATGCAGGTATCGACAGGACAATTTTGGAGCCGACTGGCGCGAAATCTCGAGAGGGTATAAATTAAGGGTTCGACCAAAATCCCTTCTCTTCATTTCAAGACACAGTTGCAGCCGGACATGCTGTCCGTCGGCAAAACAGTTTATTTTTATTCTATTACAAGTCGCAGTAACAAATGAAATAACGTTCATTAAATTCACGACAATATTACGGAAAAAGTAAATACCGCAATAGTAAGTCTACCAAGAGTATATACGGGAAAGCTGTTGTAGAGCGACGCTGGACTCTAGACGTATCCAGGAACATGCTGCCGTAGAACGACGCTGCACTCTAGACATATCCAGGAACGACGCTGGACTCTAGATGTATCCAGGACCACGCCAGGACAAGAGAAATGGAAAACTAACTCTGGACAGCGCTGGACCCCGGACAACAGTCATAAGATCATCAGAAATCGAGGTGACATGCGTAATGCATTTTAAATGATTTGTAAAAAAAAAGAGCTCATAAAGACGATTTCAAAGAACAGTAAATTAAAACAAAGAAAAGTTTATACTTAGTAATAATATGTTCAAATGAAAATAAATGTTTAGTCGTAAGAATGAGCGATTGCATAGATATAAAAACATTCATAAATGAAAGAGAATTTAAAGTAAAGAGAGTAGAGTTTATTATCAAAATAGATAGTAAGGTGAGTAGATATTTGAAGTATAGAAAGATTAATTTAAAGTTGAATATTAAAACAAGGCCAGTCTACAAGCAATTAATATAAATTTAAATTGAATTTTAAACCTTGGTATAGACAGAGCGAGTAGACGTCAGATCTGAGATAAGACAATGTATTTCAATATAAAAATATTTAAATTTTATAATAAAATAATAAACCAATTATTTAACATGTCTAGATATTAGATTATTAACATGTTTAGATATAAGAGATTTTTTTAAATATGTGTAATGTTGCGTATCGTAAATAATGAGCAATATCATGACCAACAATTATTAATGATCTTTATGAATATTTATAATAATTAATAAATAATAAATACGAATTTTAAATACTGATAAATAAAAATACTCTTATTATAATTACACCTGGTATAATTATACAACCTGCATGAATTACTGTATATCGAATTTACATATAAATTCGTTGTATAAGTTTGTATCCCTTGAACGTGAGGCCTGACATGCCCACATGTATATTGTAACGCAACAGAAATGCGGTCACCAACGTTACATAAATAGAAATATTAGAAATATAATAAGTAAATAAATATTTAACTCCCATAATAATACCAAGGTCAAATAAATACATTTATAATTGTGTAAAAATGAATAAGGATGCAAGGTAGTGATAACAATAAAAAACAAACCTGTAAAATAGACAATAGTAAGAAACCAATGGTCAGTGAAAAGTAAATAAATCAAATATACTGATAAGAATTGTAAAAAAGAAACCAATATCGAAAATGTTAAAGTAAATGACAGTGAAATTAGATAAAAATGAGTCAATAATATACATTATTAATTAATCTAAAGTAATGATTCTGAATTGAATGATGTTATTTTGTTACCATGAATGTTATGTTAAAGTTTTTGTTAGCTTATGCAACTTACTTGTTGATGTAATAGCAAGTAATGAAGCAATATGTATTATTTGTTTACTGTTGTAGAAAGGTGGAGGAAAGCCATTAATTAGTATTGATTGATCTCAATTTTCTTATATATGATCCATAGATCAAGATAAAGTTGTTGTTAGTTATAAAAAGAATAATTATTTGTGTAAATGTACATAGTTAAGGTTTGATTATGTTATAAACTTATGTAAAAAGGCTATAGTTGTTAACCAGTTATAATCAAAGATAGATCCAAATATAATAAAAGGCCTAACAGCCGATAACACTATATAACAACTCAAAATATAAAGGTTAGGTAAAGAAGTTAATAATAATTAATGAATATAGTTCAAGGAGTTAGAAAAAAACATTTGATAATTAATAATATATAATAAACCAACTCAATATAAACAAATTATGATAATGCCATAGTGCAAAGATATCGATTGATAACGTTTGATATCGGAAAAATAATAATTATGTAAAGAAACAGACTAAGATTGAAAAACCATCAGAATATATGTAGAAATTAGTAAACAAGCTATAAATAAAGTTATATTCCGATATAATGGAAGTTTAATAAGGAGTGGAAGAATAATATATGAAATTATCACTATATAAAAAACATTGAAAAAGAATAAAAATAAATTTGTTGCTAGGGACAACAAAAATTAATATAATTTGTTGATTTTGATTATTGCAATTTATGATCTGAACGTGATGAGATTAAAACCCAGAAAAAATGGTTAATATAACTAAAATATTCTAACTTTATTTCAATACAGTTACAAATCACAATATATGAATAATTATTTGTCTTAATTAGGCCAACAACATATAACCAAATTGTATAATGGTATCAATTCATGATAATAAGTAATTGAGTTCCACAAGGAATGAATTGGATTGTCCAATAACAGAAGAAGAATTAATGAAAATTTAATGAAATATTAATAAAATATAAAGAATTAACTGTGTAAAGAACTAATACTACACACCACACTGAAAATCATAACCATTCAACTATATTGGACATGACCATTTACTTCATACGATAGAAAAAACGTATTTGGATCCAGAGTTTGCCGAAGAACACAATCACCAGTTTGGCCATAAATAAACCAAGGGAGCTGTATTTAAAATTTAAACAGGACCAAGATTCCACTTTATTGCCACTTGAAGAAAACAATAAAGAAAACCATCTCCTTTCTGATCGACACTAGGCATCAATTCACGAGGTTAGAAATCAACCACCTTCAAGAGCCGCTTCGTTCTACATCTGGTAATTTACAATTGTATAAATAATATTAAACAACACAACACTTTAAATTTGTAATATCTTGCATTCTTATCTATGTATTTTTAATCTTCCCCGCAGTTAAAAGAACCTTCACACCCTGAACTATATTAATTATAAAAAACAAAATATATAACTGAATCTAAAATAAAAATTGGACCGAACAATAATCGATTAACGCAACATATAGCCTTTCGTATGTCAGTTAAAACCAATCTTATTGAATGTTAACAAGATGAATTAATAAAGAAATCTTGTATAATTTCAGGATCTTATTATTTGGGGATTATTTAATGAATTGGGAATAAGAATTAACAGACTAAGTGTATAATAACTAGTTACTGTACACGGTGAATTAACCTATAAATTTCGCTTATTCCGGAACTGCAGCGCTTGTTGCGGAATTCTCTGACACCAAAGAGAATAGAGAGAAACACGAAATTTCAATAATTCTCTGCAAGGAAGACTAGGGCTGAGCGGAATTTTAGAATAACACATTAATTATTTAAGTTACATTCACACTAACACTGGTATCTTAAATAGAGAGATAAGATAATCACAATTAACGAGATTACTATATCCCACAACCCCAGATATCTAAGAAATTGGAATATATTAACAATATCAAAGAGATGATAGACAGAGAGACGTACCCGGTCTGATAACAAATTGGCTTCCATCGCGGGGCTCGAACGAGACGCACGTACTCGTCATATAACAAATTGGCGCCCAACGTGGGGCTTAGGTTAAGTAAAACTATAATTATATTAATATTACTTAACCAGAGCAGGCAACTGTGGGAAACTAGAAATGCAATAAAGAGATATGATACAAAGGCAACGAAAATGCAAGGACAAGAGAGACGACTAAGTTACGCGGAATGGATGACGGCGCTATTTAAAAAATTCAGCAAGGATATGGAGTATATTAAGAAGAACGCCACCGATCACGAAAGAGCGCAAATGAGTCGCGCGAGTGCAAAGGGAACACCAAACGACAAAATGACGTTGAGAGACATTTATGATGAAATGTGAGAGTTAGATGCCAGGTGTAATAAAGAAAAGACTATTGGGACGACTAACGAAAAAGACGATAACAAGGTGGAAAGGATGACTGAAGAGGATTGGGAAAGATGGTACGATAATGAAGAACAAATGAAAAACGAAAGAACAGGAGTATACGCCCAGGTGACAGAACAATATACTCAGGAAGACTATGAACAATGGAAACGTGAAATAAGACCACCTGAAAACCCAATACGAACAGAAAACAAAGAATTAAGGGAATGGATCAGGGTGATGTTTGAACTATCCCGAGAAGATATGTGTCACTGGAGGAAGGAACACAATCAAATATATGAATTTATAGAAATGCCAAATCATAAAAAGCTAGAACAATCAAAGGTGCAAAAAGAAGTAGAAATAGTCAAAGTGAAGCAACAGAAGAAAATACCAGAACAAAAGAAGGAGGAAAGCTTCGAGGAATTGGGGGACAAGTTTTTTAAAAAATTCGGTAAGGTAATCGAAGAATATGATAGGAAAATGAGTGATAAGGAGCGACAACAACTTGGACAGTGGATAGAACGTTTCAAGAATATGTCTAAAATACTAGACAGCACTTCCGAAGGTATTATAGTAAATCCGAACACAGAAGAGAGTGGCATGGAAATAGAAAATAGAGAAGACCAAAATGCATGGCTAACTGAAAATAAAAATAGAAGGGACAAGGAGAAGATCCAAACCATAGAAGAGAATATCCAGAAAATAAGGAAAATATGGAGAAAGAAAATAGTCAATACAAAAGAAGAAATGGAGATGAGGAAAGGTGGATTAATTAGTGCATTTAACATCCCAATTAATGAACGAAGGGAGTTATGTAAAGGTATGAAATATAGAAGAAACTTTATGAAAATGACCAAAATAAACCACCATGGAATAATAACAAAAACCTTAAATAAATTTAAATATCATTTAAATAAATCGACGAGCAAAGAGAATATGACAACATCATTTATATCGTTAATACGGAAGATACCCGTAAAACATTTGGTAAATAGTCCAGATATCGAAGGGAATGGAAGGGCAGAGTATACAAGTGATTATGTTAGAATAGAGGAGATACGATACCTGATAATTCAAAGGGAGCTAAATATGACTGAACACCCTGACTTAAATGAAGACTTTGCATCAGCCGAGTTACAGTACCAGATACACAGGAGATATTTAAAAAGTGTAGAAATTGGTATGAACACTGCAGTAATCCGGACGACGAGTGCAGTCGAATTAATGGACCATGGTTAGAAGAGGAAGTAGTCAACCAGAAAAATGGGACTGATTTGCTGAAAACTGACCAGGCTACCAATTGGAAAGAATACGAAAATATTATTTAATAACAAAAGCCAATAAATCCTAAATTAAAATAAGAACAACTTATTACCAATTTTGAAAAGAAAACACTTGGAATTAAAAAGAATTTTTTGAACAATATTATGTAAATAGAGAAGACAGCATTCAAAAGGAAGTAAGTACGACTTACTATATAGTTATGAAGAAGGTATTAAGAAGAGTTAAGGACAACCCCCAAGATTACAGAAGAAAACCAGAAATATTACTACATGTCTACGAAGAAATATTATGAATAAGGAATAATGAAACCCCAAAATAAAAATTTTTTTATATCAAAAGTACCTATGCAAAATAGAAAAAGAAAAATAATATGACCTAAAATACCTACCGCATTGCCAAGTGAAATGAACAACCACAATAAACGACTGATTGTGACCAGTGTAATATTAAAGAGAACAAGAAAAAAAAAGTGTTTATCAACATAATTCATTGAAATATAACCAGACAAAGTAATGAAATAAGATAAGAAAAACAATGGTTGAGTTAATGACTGTAACTACACTGAAATTCAGTAATAGTAACAATCAAAACAATTACAAGTTAGAAAGTCTTGGAATTAGAAGAACAAATGAAGAAATGATACTTAGCGTTATTATCACAACAAGAAAGAATAGCAAAACTAATTACAATTAATGACTGTCAGAATTATTATCAGAAAATGTTTAAGGAAAATAAAATGGAATCACAAAGTAAAAAAGATAGGAATAATTAAATATAAAAGCAACAATGTAAAGAATTCCCAAATGTTTATTATTAATTAATTAAGAAGATTATTATGAGATTATTATATTTTTATAGCTGACTGAAGATGAATTCCAGCAGTACTATATTGAAGTGTAGTGTGGACAGCAGAGTATGAAGCCAAACAGTGCCTCTCTGAACTGTACCAACGCACATATTAGGGATTGTTAGGGAAATTAAATATTTAAGGAATATTAGAATCGTTGCAAGAATGACATCAAATTCCAGAAAAGAAGGACGAAGAAAACAGAAGGAAAATAGTTGACATAAGAATAATGGAGAAATACAGTGATTACAGCAACTAGAAGTAGAAGAGAAGTGAACCTAAAGTATCATTGAATATTGTAACCAACTATCGACAAATACTGTTTAAAGAAAATTATATATGCCCAAGAATGTTAATAGGAATAATGAAATGTTATTAAGTAAAGAATTATGAATACTAGTCTAATAAAGTTACATTGAGAATCCCATCGTTAACCATTAATGTTGATATGAAGAAAAGGCATGTGAAAAAATACAAGTTTACTTGACCTAAATTACATTCAGGTAAATTAAACTTCTTTAGGAGGGGGAGCATATGTAACGCAACAGAAATGCGGTCACCAACGTTACATAAATAGAAATATTAGAAATATAATAAGTAAATAAATATTTAACTCCCATAATAATACCAAGGTCAAATAAATACATTTATAATTGTGTAAAAATGAATAAGGATGCAAGGTAGTGATAACAATAAAAAACAAACCTGTAAAATAGACAATAGTAAGAAATCAATGGTCAGTGAAAAGTAAATAAATCAAATATACTGATAAGAATTGTAAAAAAGAAACCAATATCGAAAATGTTAAAGTAAATGACAGTGAAATTAGATAAAAATGAGTCAATAATATACATTACTAATTAATCTAAAGTAATGATTCTGAATTGAATGATGTTATTTTGTTACCATGAATGTTATGTTAAAGTTTGTGTTAGCTTATGCAACTTACTTGTTGATGTAATAGCAAGTAATGAAGCAATATGTATTATTTGTTTACTGTTGTAGAAAGGTGGAGGAAAGCCATTAATTAGTATTGATTGATCTCAATTTTCTTATATATGATCCATAGATCAAGATAAAGTTGTTGTTAGTTATAAAAAGAATAATTATTTGTGTAAATGTACATAGTTAAGGTTTGATTATGTTATAAACTTATGTAAAAAGGCTATAGTTGTTAACCAGTTATAATCAAAGACAGATCCAAATATAATAAAAGGCCTAACAGCCGATAACACTATATAACAACTCAAAATATAAAGGTTAGGTAAAGAAGTTAATAATAATTAATGAATATAGTTCAAGGAGTTAGAAAAAAACATTTGATAATTAATAATATATAATAAACCAACTCAATATAAACAAATTATGATAATGCCATAGTGCAAAGATATCGATTGATAACGTTTGATATCGGAAAAATAATAATTATGTAAAGAAACAGACTAAGATTGAAAAACCATCAGAATATATGTAGAAATTAGTAAACAAGCTATAAATAAAGTTATATTCCGATATAATGGAAGTTTAATAAGGAGTGGAAGAATAATATATGAAATTATCACTATATAAAAAACATTGAAAAAGAATAAAAATAAATTTGTTGCTAGGGACAACAAAAATTAATATAATTTGTTGATTTTGATTATTGCAATTTATGATCTGAACGTGATGAGATTAAAACCCAGAAAAAATGGTTAATATAACTAAAATATTCTAACTTTATTTCAATACAGTTACAAATCACAATATATGAATAATTATTTGTCTTAATTAGGCCAACAACATATAACCAAATTGTATAATGGTATCAATTCATGATAATAAGTAATTGAGTTCCACAAGGAATGAATTGGATTGTCCAATAACAGAAGAAGAATTAATGAAAATTTAATGAAATATTAATAAAATATAAAGAATTAACTGTGTAAAGAACTAATACTACACACCACACTGAAAATCATAACCATTCAACTATATTGGACATGACCATTTACTTCATACGATAGAAAAAACGTATTTGGATCCAGAGTTTGCCGAAGAACACAATCACCAGTTTGGCCATAAATAAACCAAGGGAGCTGTATTTAAAATTTAAACAGGACCAAGATTCCACTTTATTGCCACTTGAAGAAAACAATAAAGAAAACCATCTCCTTTCTGATCGACACTAGGCATCAATTCACGAGGTTAGAAATCAACCACCTTCAAGAGCCGCTTCGTTCTACATCTGGTAATTTACAATTGTATAAATAATATTAAACAACACAACACTTTAAATTTGTAATATCTTGCATTCTTATCTATGTATTTTTAATCTTCCCCGCAGTTAAAAGAACCTTCACACCCTGAACTATATTAATTATAAAAAACAAAATATATAACTGAATCTAAAATAAAAATTGGACCGAACAATAATCGATTAACGCAACATATAGCCTTTCGTATGTCAGTTAAAACCAATCTTATTGAATGTTAACAAGATGAATTAATAAAGAAATCTTGTATAATGTCAGGATCTTATTATTTGGGGATTATTTAATGAATTGGGAATAAGAATTAACAGACTAAGTGTATAATAACTAGTTACCGTACACGGTGAATTAACCTATAAATTTCGCTTATTCCGGAACTGCAGCGCTTGTTGCGGAATTCTCTGACACCAAAGAGAATAGAGAGAAACACGAAATTTCAATAATTCTCTGCAAGGAAGACTAGGGCTGAGCGGAATTTTAGAATAACACATTAATTATTTAAGTTACATTCACACTAACACTGGTATCTTAAATAGAGAGATAAGATAATCACAATTAACGAGATTACTATATCCCACAACCCCAGATATCTAAGAAATTGGAATATATTAACAATATCAAAGAGAGGATAGACAGAGAGACGTACCCGGTCTGATAACAAATTGGCTTCCATCGCGGGGCTCCAACGAGATGCACGTACTCGTCATATAACAATATGTATGTATATTGTAACGTGACTCGCTCTGAGGTACTTTCTGAAGAGTCTTTGGATGTGACCTATTGGGTGTTCGTCTTATTTAATTACGTCCCACTGTTGTAAGCGCCTTTCTATAACGTAACGCTTCTTTTAAAGGTGTAGATTTATATTATATGCTCCACGTTGTATGCGTCAATTTGTAACGTCCCGCGGGTATTAGCTAATGTCAAAGTACCTTTTCGCGATCGTCACTTATGAATTATAATTATTAATGTTTAAATCAATCGGATTTGAAGTTTACCAAACTAAACAGAAATCGAGCGTGTGTGATTTGGTAGGGATTAAGGAAGTTGTTTAATCTTAGTTAGAAGAGAGAGTAAGAACAATTTGGTTACACCCAGAGTATACAATTTCCTATTTTTAAGTATTCGCTGTTCATAAGATCAGCTGATTTTGACATCAACCTCAAAATGTTAGGTTAACCAAACACCACTGTTCGGTAATACTCCCCGGTGGATAGTCCTCTTCTTGGCTTACTAAAAATCTACAACAACTACCCTCTACAATAAAGAATACACATTTGATTATTTAACATAAAATATTCAGAGTATTTATTTGTATAATATTGATTTCCTCTTCTTCCTGTATACAAATATTATAATCGATCTTTTTCAGTCAATAATACATTGGATCGATTTAGTTAGGTAAACATTTGAATTATCATAAAATATATTTTTGATGATTTTATAATTTTATCCTTAATTAGACACTAACCAACATATAATTCATTTTATTAATTTCCCCAGGGTTAAGGGTAAGTTCTTTGTGTTATGAGATGGTCAGGAATGGATAATTATATACTACGCTTTACAAGATAAAAATAATCAATTTCGAATTTTTTGTTTATTTCGTAGTACGTAGTTCCGGATTTGTCCCCAAGAGTGCAGATTATTTCTTTATTAGACACATGAAATCGTTTACGAAATTTCTGAACTGCACAACGATTTGATATGAGGTTTTCTTGGTTAATAATTATTAAAAAACATTTATATTACCTCTTTCCTCGAAGTTCTTACTTGCATGGAGCTGTTTATAGTGTTGTAGTTCTAGTTGTATTGTAATTTCACTGAATGTCTCTAAGATACAATCTCGCTAAAAACTCGAAGTGCGGTTCGGCTAGGCCAGATCTTGGAATGGGTTATTTCACTTTTTTTATGGGGTAAATCACGTTATATTTGATATCTGAAGGAGTTTGAACATAAGGTGGATACTGTGAGTTAATTTTTATTCCAGTTTTGTACCGTTTCCGAAAGTTTTAAAATGGTTTTAATACAATTTTTTGTGACATCACTTTTCTCAACCGAACGGTTTCCAATCGTTTTTAACAATTAATTCCTATGTTGTTATATCGTTACTCATAGTAACCAACAATTTTTATATAATTTTTTATTGGTGCCTCTATTTACTTTTGAGTATATAGGCAGTTTTTAATTATTATAAATTTATTTCTTATTTATAGAAAAATAATTCTTTTTAACTTTGGTTTATTATCCAATTTGATTTATATAAGGTTTTTCTGTTTATTTTCTTATAACCTTAGCTATAGGTCTTTAATATTATTATTTCCTTTAATTGAATTTATATATTATTTATTAATTTCTTATAGTATCCTTACACTGCACTATTTTCTTCTGCCATTTTCCTCATACAGTATTATTTTATTTTTTATTATCATCTTATATTTAACTCTTTTATTTTTAACCCTGGGTTATCTTATATTCAAACATAATTATTTTATTAAATATAAAATTAAACCTAGGTACTAAATTTTAGTTGCCTACACAATACAAATCATACAATATTTAAACAAAATACATAACTGGTTAGTAGCAACACAGTCTACTATTATAATCAATAGTTTCTACATCTACAGCACAAGTCTGTAAGATGCTCCCTTCAAAGTCACTTATTTACTCACTGGGTACACTATAACTCACTTGTTACACTTTATATCAATTAAATATAGTTTATAATGTTTGGTGATATAAAGTAATTTAGAGCTAGGTATATTATACCCATTTCTGACCTTTATGGTAGGATAATTAAGTTATCATTTTTGGGACTGGGTTATGTAACGTTACATAAAGCCCCCCCACTAGAACAAATTTATTTTCGTTTTACTTGTTTATAAAATAAATTGTTGATTGCTTCACTTTTCATATCTGGTCCTTAATTTTTGTTAATTTAGTGTCCATTTGCTGATCGGTTTTTATTTTATTAATTATATCTTGTAACTCCTTTTTCATTTTGATAATGTAATATATTTTTCCAGTACTCTGGTTCTATTTCACAAGTTCCTTTTTCTAGGTTAATCCGTGACATCGGTCTGCTATTATATTCTTCTTACCCGGGATATATTCCCAGTCTAAATTATACTCTTGAAGTATTAATACCCATCTGGTGAGTCTGCCGTGGTTAAGTTTACAATTTTTTAAAAATGAAATTGATCTATGTTCGGTTCTTATGGTTACTGGGTATCCCAATATAAATGTTCGAAATTTTATACATGAGAACATAAAACTCAGCAGTTCTTTTTCAGTTACTGTATAACACCTCTCACAACTACTCAGTACTCTGCTTGCAAAACTGATGACCTCATGATTTCCTTCCTCATCTTCCTGATATAGCTCACTTCCAAGGCTAATGTTGCTAGCATCACAATTTATGAAAAAACGTTTATTAAAATTAGGGTGGTGTAACATGATGCTGTCCAGAAATTTATTTTTTATTATCTTAAAATTATTATCTTCACTTTCTTCCCATTTCCACTTGTTTTTCTTTGAAAGTAAATATTGGAATTTGGCTGTTACTTCTGAATAATTCTGTTGAAATTTCCTATAATAGTTGCAGATCCCCAGAAAGGATTGTAGTTGTTTTAAGTTTTTTGGTTTAGGAAAATCTTGGATAGCCTTTACCTTCTCAGGAGATGGTATAATTCCAGTAGCGGACAGAATGAATCCTAAAAATGGTAATTCATGTGTGATAAATTTAGATTTATCCAGTTTCAAAGTTATATTATATTGTAACAGTTTATTTAACACTGTTTCCACTTGATTACAATGTTCCTCCCATGTACAAGACGTAATTAATATGTCATCAACATATATTGTAGTAAAATCTAAAATTTCCTTACCCAAAATTTGATCCATGCATTGGATGAACACGGCCACAGAATTTACCAATCCGAAAGGCAAACGTTTAAAATGATAATTTCGTCCTTCGAATATGAAAGCAACATATTGTCTGCTGTTAGGGTGCAGCTCTATTTGCCAATATCCACAGACTGCATCCCAAGTACTCATGTACTTACATCCATAGAATTTTTTCATTATTTCTTCAATCTCACCTGGAGACGTGCGATCGTTAATGAGCATTTTATTCAACTCCCGAGCATCAAGGCATAGTCTTACTTGACCATCTTTCTTCGGTATAGCTACCAATGGGCTAGTATATGGAGAACTACTTCTTTCAATTATATCTTCCAATATCATTCTTTGAATTTCTTTTCTTGCTGCCTCTTTCAAAGCTTGAGCAATGGGGTATGACCGTTTATTAAAATTTACATTTTCTTTGAACTTTAGTTCACACAGGAAGTTTTTTGCTTTTCCTGGTGACTCTGAGAATACTGATTTATATTTATCATAAATTTTTATAAGCTGTTGTTTTTGTTCTACATTAATTATTTCCTGGGCCTGCCTGTTTCGAAACTCGATTATCTCTTCTATCTTCTCTTGCCAAATCTTTGATTCTGTTACTTCTGTATTTTTACCTAGGGTTAATCTATTATCCTCCCTAATAAAAAATGAGCTCGGACACTGAGGGGCACTTTGGCTACCAATTATCTCAGCCGCTAACTCACCTTCTTCTGTGCTCAAGGTTACTATACCCCTGGCCAGATTTATAATTGCAGTGTGTCGCCGTAGCATATCACACCCTATTAACACCCTAAAAGGTAGCCCTTTAGCTACTAAAAATCCCATAGGTATTCCTATTCCACTAGTAGTAACATTCAAAGACACTTGTTTTCTGATTGTTTTATTTTGCTTCCCGGTGGCGCCAATAATTGTTAAATTATTAATTGGTAAAGTAGGTATTCTCTCAGTAGTTAGTTCAGTAATCCGGTCCAGTTCTAATTGATCAATAATTGAAATATTTGCTCCTGTATCAATCATGGCCTCTGCTAACAATAGACTATATCATTGTTTGGTGATGACTCTTTAATTGCTCTTTCTTCCATTAACTCCGCCTGTATATTTTTTTAAAAATGATTTCTAATAATTGTTATTGATCTGTTTAATTTATTATTATGATTAGGTCTGTGGTAAATTCTGTGCCCGGTCGTTTCTAGCAGTGACGGGCAGTCACATCTTCTCACTGCTGGTACCCGTTTCCCCGATTTCCATCATTATTATTATTTGGTTCAACATTTTCATTATGTTGAATATTGTTTACTGGTCTTCTTTCTTCCTCACTATCTCTGAATCTAGGTTGTTCTTCACTCCTACTTCTTTGTGGACCTTCTTCTCTCTGATAAGAATCATTTCTGTAATTTTGATTGTTATAATTTTGCCATCTTCCTCGATACCTGTTATTAAAATAATTGTTATTGGCATGTACATAATTTACTCTAGGTCGATTATCTCTAGGTGGTTCATTTTTCCGCTCCTCGGTATTCCCTGACCTCCATCTACTCCTCCTGTAATAAGATTCTTGTTCATAATTCTCTAGTAGCGTTTCCATGCCTCCAATAGTTTTTATTTGTCCACTTAATCGTGCGCTTATAATCTTTTCCTCGAAGTGATACGCAATCTTGGTTACCAAACACTCTTCAGGGATCTTTGGGTCTAAATATTTTGCCACACACACCTTCCCCAAAAAATAAGCAGTAGGTGTTTGTCCTATATTGCGGTCATACCTACCATGACAGATATCGTCTCTAATAATGTTTTGCACTGACTCCGACCAGTACTTAAGTTTGAACATTGTTTTGAAACTCCCATAATCACACACCTTGTTCCTGATTACAGTCCACCAATTATCGTTAATGTTTTTGAAAGATTCGTCTAATATACCTTTGATCATGTTCCATTGGTTCTCCTTTGATCTATTCAAAATTTCGTCTACTCTCCCTAAAAATTCAAGTGGGTTTCTGCGATAATCCCGAAAGTTTACACTTTCCCTACTATCTTGGATAACATGATGATTTTTGAATGTAGATCTAGAACTTATTCTATCTACATCCCCTTGTAAGTTTGTTTGTATTTGTTGCAAATTATCTAATTTCTCTGCTTGGCTATGGCACTGATTATTAACATTCTCTACCGTTTCATGAAAATCTGTGAATTTACAGTTTAGACTGATTTTTATACTATCTAACTGGTCATTGTTTTCTTGGCGTATGGCCATTATACGAACTTGATTACTTTGTTCCTCCCTTTCCATTCGTGCATCGATTCCTGTTTTAATTTGTTCCATCTTTTCTTCACTTTTATCTAATCTTTGATTGGTTTCTATTAATTTCTTCTCTGCCTCTTCCTTATATTCATCTACTCTTTGGCTAAGCGTATTACTGACCAGTTCAATTTTACTCTCAAGATTTTCTCTTAACTCTTTATTGAAATTCTCCATCTTACCCTCAATTTGTTTTAAATTTTCATTATTCTCTTCAAATTTTGCATTCATCTCTTCTCTTTGTCCTTCAACAGTTTCTTTCAATTCATGGTTTGTCTGATACTTCCATGAATGGTCTCTATTTTTTCGTTTAGTTGTTTGACTAAACTTTCCTGAATGCTATCTATTTTCTCATTGGTTTGTCTGTTTTGTTCCTCCTGTTTCCTAAAATTCTCCTTATTTTCCTCATTGGTTTGCTTCGAGTTTTCCTCCTGTTTCTTAAAATTTTCATCTATTTTATCAAATTTCTCGGCTATAAATCTCATCATGTCTTGCCAATTTGGTTCTTTCCTGGCTTCCGCTTTGTCTGGTTGGCCCCCTTGGGCATCCTCTTCCACTATTTCCTTTTCCGTGTTCTTAATTGCTTCAGTTTCTTCTTTATCACCCATCGGTTGTTCCATTTCACTGTCTGTAAATATTTCTATCTCTCATTCCTGTCCACCTTCTTCCTTCTCCTTTTCTTCTGCCCTCTTCTTCGATCTGCCTCTGGTATTATGCATTTCTTGTTTTCTCATAACTGCCGAAGATAATTAGTTTTTTTGTTATATTATTTTGTTAAATATCTCAAAATTCTTTTCTAATTACAGCCCTTTTACGTTGAGCGCTAATCTGTAACGTGACTCGCTCTGAGGTACTTTCCGAAGAGTCTTTGGATGTGACCTATTGGGTGTTCGTCTTATTTAATTACGCCCCACTGTTGTAAGCGCCTTTCTATAACGTAACGCTTCTTTTAAAGGTATAGATTTATATTATATGCTCCACGTTGTATGCATCAATTTGTAACGTCCCGCGGGTATTAGCTGATGGCAAAGTACCTTTTTGCGATCGTAACTTATGAATTATAATTACTAATGTTTAAATCAATCGGATTTGAAGTTTACCAAACTAAACAGAAATCGAGCGTGTGTGATTTGGTAGGGATTAAGGAAGTTGTTTAATCTTAGTTAGAAGAGAGAGTAAGAACAATTTGGTTACACCCAGAGTATACAAATTCTTATTTTTAAGTATTCGCTGTTCATAAGATCAGCTGATTTTGATATCAACCTCAAAATGTTAGGTTAACCAAACACCACTGTTCGGTAATACTCCCCGGTGGATAGTCCTCTTCATGGCTTACTGAAAATCTACAACAACTACCCTCTACAATAAAGAATACACATTTGATTATTTAACATAAAATATTCAGAGTATTTATTTGTATAATATTGATTTCCTCTTCTTCCAGTATACAAATATTATAATCGATCTTTTTCAGTCAATAATACATTGGATCGATTTAGTTAGGTAAACATTTGAATTATCATAAAATATATTTTTGATGATTTTATAATTTTATCCTTAATTAGACATTAACCAACATATAATTCATTTTATTAATTTCCCCAGGGTTAAGGATAAGTTCTTTGTGTTATGAGATGGTCAGAAATGGATAATTATATACTACGCTTTACAAGATAAAAATAATCAATTTCGAATTTTTTGTTTATTTCGTAGTACGTAGTTCCGGATTTGTCCGCAAGAGTGCAGATTATTTCTTTATTAGACACATGAAATCATTTACGAAATTTTTGAACTGCACAACGATTTGATATGAGGTTTTCTTGGTTAATAATTATTAAAAAACGTTTATATTTCCTCTTTCCTCGAAGTTCTTACTTGCATGGAGCTGTTTCTAGTGTTGTAGTTCTAGTAGTTTTGTAATTTCATTGAATGTCTCTAAGATACAATCTCGCTAAAAACTCGAAGTGCGGTTCGGCTAGGCCAGATCTTGGAATGGGTTATTTCACTTTTTTTATCGGGTAAATCACGTTATATTTGATATCTGAAGGAGTTTGAACATAAGGTGGATACTGTGAGTTAATTTTTATTCCAGTTTTGTACCGTTTCCGAAAGTTTTAAAATGGTTTTAATACAATTTTTTGTGACATCACTTTTCTCAACCGAACGGTTTCCAATCGTTTTTAACAATTAATTCCTATGTTGTTATATCGTTACTCATAGTAACCAACAATTTTTATATAATTTTTTATTGGTGCCTCTATTTACTTTTGAGTATATAGGCAGTTTTTAATTATTATAAATTTATTTCTTATTTATAGAAAAATAATTCTTTTTAACTTTGGTTTATTATCCAATTTGATTTATATAAGGTTTTTCTGTTTATTTTCTTATAACCTTAGCTATAGGTCTTTAATATTATTATTTCCTTTAATTGAATTTATATATTATTTATTAATTTCTTATAGTATCCTTACACTGCACTATTTTCTTCTGCCATTTTCCTCATACAGTATTATTTTATTTTTTATTATCACCTTATATTTAACTCTTTTATTTTTAACCCTGGGTTATCTTATATTCAAACATAATTATTCTATTAAATATAAAATTAAACCTAGGTACTAAATTTTAGTTGCCTACACAATACAAATCATACAATAATTAAACAAAATACATAACTGGTTAGTAGCAACACAGTCTACTATTATAATCAATTGTTTCTACATCTACAGCACAAGTCTGTAAGATGCTCCCTTCAAAGTCACTTATTTACTCACTGGGTACACTATAACTCACTTGTCACACTTTAAATCAATTAAATATAGTTTATAATGTTTGGTGATATAAAGTAATTTAGAGCTAGGTATATTATACCCATTTCTGACCTTTATGGTAGGATAATTAAGTTATCATTTTTGGGACTGGGTTATGTAACGTTACAATATGTAACGTTCTATAATTTTGGCGCTCCAAGATCGTGGGGCTCCACAAATTTAAATTATATTAAAACGTTGTATTACAGACTTGGTTTTGGTGTCATTTTTTAGCAAATTACATCAAGTTTTGACTCACGTAGTATGCTAGTGCCGAATCACACCACCGCAAGCGCTAGCGGCAGTTGTACGAAAGATTGCTGCCTTCACTGGTCGCCATCCAGTGATGACAGCAAGAATTTACGACTTAGGTTCACATGATACCGTTGCCTTTGTTTAGAGCCAGTCTGCTTGTTGTTACGAAGTGTACAACGCATTTTGTTGTTTTTGGTGTCTCGAGTTTTGTCAGTGCTCCAATTTCAAGAAGAACTAGACATACACGGTAAGTCTCAAAACAAGTGTACTTTATATCATGGTAAACTACATGAAACGTATAAGCTTTTACGCATAAATTTAAGTAATTGACTGTTACCCGTTTTGTGTAGGCAGCCATGCTACTTCCCTGTATGTTGAGCCCTAATAAGAGACACCTAGGTATTCCCATTAAGCGATACTGTCCCTTATTAGAACGCCTATTTCTAAGTTTGAGAAGAAATTCTCAACTTCAATAATACTATTTAATTTTAATGATTTAGATTACAAAAAAAAACAGCAATGAAAAAAACTTTACGAGTCTAAAACACACACAGTCTAATATTAAAGGTAATATAAAAATTTTGATTTACCGAAACAACATTCGTAACCCAAATTACTATTATTTTATCTTAAAAGGTAAATTTATTGATGTCAATTGTGAATTTTGTCATTTTATAAGAATAAAATGTAATATATATAGGTGTCTCTTATTTGGAACCCTTTTGAAAATCGCCATATTTTGTACTTTTTGTTTATTGTTTCAAAATGTCGATGTGTACTTTTTATTGACTTTGTTTTTCTGGGGTAGCAAATATAATGTTTAATTAATGCAAAAACATTAAAGTTAGGCTGAAAAAAATTATTTGGGATCCTTTTATAAGCGTATGAAAAAAAGTGTCTCTTATTTGGGTACTTTCCCCTATATTTCAGTGTGATCACCCGTCCGCAACGATGAAGTGTTTTGTCTGTGATGGAGACATCGACGAATCCAGTGATGAGGTGGTAAGAGTTGCAGAGAAAGGTATAGGATCCTTACTAAGTGCGAGTAGGGCAAGAGGGGACGAAAAGAGCTCCCAGCTAAGAGGTATAACTTCACTCTTAATTCACAAGGCATGTCGGAAGAGGTACACCAGACCCCAAAGCATTGCTGCTGATGCAAAGAGGCAGGCTGCATCAACATCATCTCAACCACATGAAACTGCGAGTTTGAGGTCTTCATCAGAGCACCCTTTCAATTTTAAAACCAACTGCTTTCTTTGTGCAAAACCTGCTTATCCTGAAAAATGGGAAAGAGAAAAACTAAGTGAAAGGAGAATAGTCTATAGTGTCCGGACAGTGTGTGTACAAGAACACTGTATAAATGCTGGTCGTGCTAGGAATGATAAGTGGGGTGAAGAAGTAGTACAGCGCCTGTTTTCCATTATTGATCTAGTAGCTGAAGAGGCTGTATACCACAATGACTGCTAGAAAACCTTTACAAGAACTTTGTACAAGGGGAACAAACCATCAGAAACTGAAGACCATGTTTCTAAAGGAATGGAGGAAATATATTTGTTCATGGAAACGAACAATGACTGCCAGTTTTCCATGTATGAATTGATGGCCGCAATAACAGGGGAAAAATTGGACTGGAGGACTGTAAAAGCAAAATTACATGAACATTATGAAGACCGCATATTAGTGAAACCAGGCATCAACCGGTTCGATATTCCAGTCATATGTTTTAGAGATGCAGGGTACAAAGTTTTGAATGATGCTTGGTATGAGCAATGTGCCGGTGTTTGCATAACCCGGAAATTGAAGGTATAATAAATTTTGGTTAATAATAATATCGGGTATTAATGTCGGTTAGAGTGCCGATATCTGGACGGCACTGTTAGACAGCCCGCGCCATCTCGTGGTGCGGTTGGGTGTCCGTTAGGTTACTGATGTAACGTTCAGTTCGACGCAGACTTTGAAGGAATCAACAAGCTCCTGACCTTGGACAGTCAATAATTGGGTAATTTTCTTCTCGTCCTGATGGCAGGCTAATTTTCGAGACTTCCCAGGTTCTCGCACCCAGACGGAGATTTGGCCTCAGCTGGTGTACTGACGCCTTCACCAGTCATGAACCATCCAACACTTACCCGTTCTGAGGAGGGAGCTTGCTGACCAGCTGTAAGATGCAACACTACTCATGCAATTGAGGTGATATAAACTTTTATTATTTTTCGTTGGCCTGGCCCGCAGCTCATCCGTGTTACAAATCGTTTTCCTTTTTAAACGATGTGCTTACGCCGCTAGACAGTCCGATCAAGTGTGTGTCAACAGGACATTCATTATGAACATTATTTGAACTATTATGAAATTATTCCATAACTCTAACGTACTATTCTTGTAATTGTGTGCTGCACTGGGGGAGCGTGCCAGAGCTCATTTTAGCTTTCTTCATAATTTGTTTTGCAAAGGCCTTAGAGTTAGTATACTTACAATCTAAATTCAAGTCATGTGTATTGGTTCTGTTCCGGCTGGATCAGGACGGGGCGTTCATATATTATTCTTATTTTTTTTAACATTTAAGGGCTGGGGGTTTCGTTTTCAGGCTGTTTTCGGGTGTAAAATTTACATAGTTTTTTTATTCAAGTTAGGCACACGTTGATACAGTTTCATGCAGGTCTGATACCTGTCTCATATAGTCTGGCACATGCTGGCACACTTCCACAGCTGCCAGAATACAACATGCTGTTATTTTAAAATTATTTATACACAGATGTCTGACATTAAAAATTTATTTTTTTTCTGTGGGCATATAGTAATAATTTTGAGATTGTAAAAGCATACTGATGCTACTGATTATTGTAACTTAGGTTGTGACTTGCTTGCTGGACCTGTCTGTTGAATTAAATCATTATCATTAAAGAGCGAATTCCTGATACATGGATACATCTATATTTGTAACACAAGAATTAACATTTTGGAAAATTATGCCAATTGTTTAAACTTAGGTGATAAGGGTTTTTACCACTTGTTTACAGTTCAAAGAAACTTAAAGATTTTCATATACTTATAATGTACAATTTGTTAGATGTTATAAATTCATATGGTCTGCCAGGCCACTATCATCTTGCAGTTATTAGTCATTATTATCCTTTCGGTTTTAAAATAATTTTTTTTTTGGGTTTCATTTTAATGGAGTAAAGGGGTTGTGGTTTTAAATGATTAATTCCAACTGTGGCTGGAAGTTTAAATTTTTATGATTGCTGTTTTTGGGGCTTTATAGAAATACTGCCTGTCTGCCAGGTCGAACATGAGTTTATTGTGATGATATTATGGGTATATGTCTCTCTATGTTTCAATATGTGATGTTAGTGTTAAGTGTTATTTAAGGGGGGGGGGAATTTATATAATTTATAGGATGTTGCCCGATATATGTTGTTATTTATATAAATTAAGGAACCAAATTGATATATGTATATAGGGGGATGAATTAATATAGCCTTATGGAAACTAATTTGTTAACGTGTTGACACTACTTATTTATTAGGCTTATTGTTATACTTGTCACTCAGGGGAATTGTAATGTACACATGCATGTAATGAATTATGGGGCAAGAATAAAAATTGTTATTGTTGTTGAACAACCGAGTTTAATTGCAAGTCCCGTCATACTGGACCCGGCGCATTTTTGGCTTCTGTAAGCCTTCCGCCTAGTTCTAAATAAGTAGTGACGTCTCTTTCAAAAAAAAAAAAGATTTAGATTTTTTTTGGGGGGGGGTTGAACCCTTGGGTCATTGGGTGTGACGGGGCTTGCAAACTCGGAAATACTATACTATTGTCATGCTATGGTTCTTTAGGTGTATGCCCATGTAGGCTATGTTCAGTTGCTTAACTTGTGAGTCTGATCGCACCACGGGGCGGGCATTCGTGGTTGGAAAATTTGAGATGTTGAACTGCCGGGGGGTCTCGAGCGTGGCCTGGGTGATAGAATATTGGATTCAAGGTCGGAGTATAACGTGTGGCATTAGCGGGATGCGGTATGGCCCGATCGAAAGTCGGTACCGTCACCGACTTAATTCCGGTGTTGCGAGGTTTCGGAATTATGATTACTAGTTTGGGTTTGCTAGTTATGTGTTGGTGAGACGTGTGTGTCGTGATTGGTGTTTGGTGTTATGTATGTTAGGTATTTGTTGGTTATTGCTTGTTTCCTTCTGTGGTGTTAATAGGTGGTTCAGAAGTAGGCCAGGTCTCCGCAGCGCTAGAGAACCCGGGGGTCGCTCAAAGGAAGGATAGTAGGCCTACTTGAGTTTTTTCTGATTCTTGTGAATATGTTTTTGTAGGTCATGTTTGTGTTTGGTGTTTCGTGGGAATTTATGTTTTGTTGTTGTGTATTGTGAATTGTGCAATTCTGGCGGCGGTATGCTATCAGAAGTTGCCCCATCCCATTTCAGGCGTTCTCCAGAAATTTCCGGTTGTGAATGGATTTGATGAGGACCAGCTGCTGGTTTTCTTGGACCTGGTGCTGCAGTTGGCAAATTTCCCGGGGGTGTCCGATGGGGAGGTCTTGTCTCTTATATACCCGTATTATCGGGGTCCGTTGGCTGAGCTGGTCACCAACATTCTGCGTCGGGGTGACGGTGTTGATGCTTTCCATGGGGAGGTGTTGAACTTCTTCCTACCCATTCGACGACGTGCCCAGCTTAAGTTTGAGTTATTCTATCGCCTACAGGCCAACGGAGAGGCGTTAGGGGTCTTCGTGCGCGATATACGGAAAGCTGCCCGGGTGTTAAGGTTGGGGTTGCCCGAGACAGAAGTTATACAAGCAATTCTGGAAGGACTGAATCCAATCCCCAAGAAGGATCTCGTTTGATATTCGAGGACCGTCCACGTTGTTTTGCGGACCTTGAACGGCTGTGTGTGGTTTCAAGAACGGTCCGGGAGGTGGACGAGTCCCGGGGAAGAGATGCTACAGATGCCCAATGCTCCAGTGGTTTGTTAGGAAGATCTAAAAGGGACAAACATGGTGGTTGGAGGAGAACACAAGAGACTGTCAGAAAGCCTGTATATTCCGGAAGTAATGGAGGCTACAAGGGGGTGGCAAGTGAGAAGACGGTAACAACAGCTACAGCACCGAAAACAAAGAAGTATGAAATTAACAGGGGAAGAAGAAATTATGTTAGGAAACAAACAGCGGTAAGTAGGGAGCCTGTAGCAAGGCGTTATTCCTATTCGGAGAAAAAGGAAACTTTAAAGGTTCCAGAGGAATTACAAGTGCCTAATAGAGTAGTGGAGGAAGAAGGTGAAGCAGAAGAAGAAAAGCGGAATAACTTCTGTGGATCAATACAAGAGCCTAAGAACACGTCAGTTAATACTGAGTTACAGGACTCGAAGGGGACGTCATGGTTGAATCCAGATGCCGCAGAATTTGTTCCGGTATCTCCATCTCGGTTCGTGACGGATCCAGATCCGGTAATGTCATCATCGCCTACGCAGGGATATGAGAAGTCATTTGATGGTGTAGCTTTACCATCGCCAGTAGAAATTAATTTAGTCATTGCACATGAACCTGGACAGCTGGAGTCCAGGGTGGAAAAGGTTGAGGACGTTGTAGTTGCTGAGAGTGGTGAAGGAGTGGAATCGAAGGAAGAGGCAGAAGAGCGGCCTGCAGATGCTGCACAGGGAAGTATAGTTGTGGGTGTTAGGGAGACTGAAGAGTCTGAGTTTGCGGATGGACACGGGGATGTCCAGGCTGCAAGTGTTTCTGAGGTTGCGGATGGACAAGGGGATGTCCTTGCCACAAGTGTGGTGGAAGGAGATGAGGTAGAAGTTGAGGAGAAATTTGGTGGCAGCGTTGTGGAGTGTGCGAGTGAGAACGATGTAGTATGTGAAGATGTGCAGACGCCTTCTGTAAGTAGTGTTGAGGATTCCGAAGAACGAAAAGAAGTTTCAGGTGGACCAGGTGAGCAACTAGAGGAGGACGAGGACGTGCAGTGTTCTGATGGTTGTAGTGGACGTGATGGCGATGATGTTGATGATGAACATGTTGAGGAAAATGAGATTGGAGAAGAGGTTAGTGAAGAAGTTTGTGAAGCGGCTGGTGACGAGTGTGATGAAGAAATTGGTGAGGAGCTGAGGGAACATGTGGTTGAAGATTGATCAGAGGAGCAACTGGAAGATGTTGAGGAGCTGCAGTGTCATGAGGTTGATTTGGATTATGGGGACAGAAAAGGGGAAATTGTAGAAGAAGAGGAGTTAGATGATGAGGATAATCCAAAGCGGAGTGAAAGGAGCGATGTAAGTTGCCTTGATTCTGATTCAGAGGAAACCAGCCAGCACTGCTCAACACGAGATAATTTCTCACAGAGTGGTGTCCGAAAGGAACGGGTACCTAAAGTCCGTCACAGAAAGGTAAGAAGAAGCGGTTAACGATTAGCGGGTAGATGTTCCCCACAGTCCCAGTGGTGTTCATCTACTTCAGGGTTGCGCCCCTGCCCACGCGAGCCTTGGTTTTCTCCAGTCATTCTCCTTTTCGGAGGGAACCATGTCCTTACCCGTAGTCCTAGCTATTGACCTTTCAATGATCCTTGCCCCGTTTCATCTTCCCAATTTTCCTACCCCTCACCTTTAAAAAAAAAAAGAAAAAAAAACCTATCAATAAGGAGTTAGAGAACCTTGCCGAGAGTGCACTTTAGATTGTGGTCCTCGAGATTGTCAGTTTCCCCTGTTCTGGAAGGTTATCATGGAGAAAGTTAGAGAGTTGGAGAGTGCCCTTAGATAGTCGTGGTCTTGGAGATTGTAAGTTCCCCTGTTTTGGTTCTGAAAGTTATGATGGAGAGTGATAGCGTGCTGTTGTTTCTGGTTAATGGTTGTAAATCTTGATTGTGGGTTAGTGTAGAGGTCGAGCCATGTTGAGAGAGAGGGTTGTATTTATTGTGTATCGACGTCGGCAGAGAAGTGAAACCCCCCTTGCTAGTCATGGTGTGTGAACAAAAGGTGAAGTAAGAGTTGAGATTGATGTTCGCGTGCCCTTGGTGCGGTCCTCTCTGTCTGGCTAGGCGGGGCCGTCCACCCTTGCGTAGGGATGTGGGCCAGCCATATGGCAAGGATGGAGATGCCTTGTTGGTGGATATGGCTGGTCGGTCCAAGAGATGGACGAGAGGTAGTACGGTCACTCACATACCAAGGTGGGTGATACCTTGTTTGGTCTTCAGACGGGTATGTGAGTGGGACCGGTGGAAGTTGGTGATGGTCACCGGAGAGGGTGACGTGTTGGGGTGGTCCCGTGGAGTTGGCATAGCGGAGAGGGTCGCATGAGGGTGGCCGCAGTTGTGAGGTTCCTCTGTCCTGAGAGGCAGGGCCACTAGGATCACCTTGGGGGGGGGTACACTGCAGGGTACCCTCCCGAGTTCAGGTGTAGGCCAACCAGGTTGTCCTTTTGGGGTGGGGGTGTGCCGGTGTTTGCATAACCTGGCAATTGAAGGTATAATAAATTTTGGTTAATAATAATTTCGGTTATTAATGTCGGTTAGAGTGCCGATATCTGGACGGCACTGTTAGACAGCCCGCGCCATCTCATGGTGCGGTTGGGTGTCCGTTAGGTTACTGATGTAACGTTCAGTTCGACGCAGACTTTGAAGGAATCAACAAGCTCCCGACCTTGGACAGTCAATAATTGGGTAATTTTCTTCTCGTCCTGATGGCAGGCTAATTTTCGAGACTTCCCGGGTTCTCGCACCCAGACGGAGATTTGGCCTCAGCTGGTGTACTGACGCCTTCACCAGTCATGAACCATCCAACACTTACCCGTTCTGAGGAGGGAGCTTGCTGACCAGCTGTAAGATGCAACACTACTCATGCAATTGAGGTGATATAAACTTTTATTATTTTTCGTTGGCCTGGCCCGCAGCTCATCCGTGTTACAAATCGTTTTCCTTTTTAAACGATGTGCTTACGCCGCTAGACAGTCCGATCAAGTGTGTGTCAACAGGACATTCATTATGAACATTATTTGAACTATTATGAAATTATTCCATAACTCTAACGTACTATTCTTGTAATTGTGTGCTGCACTGGGGGAGCGTGCCAGAGCTTATTTTAGCTTTCTTCATAATTTGTTTTGCAAAGGCCTTAGAGTTAGTATACTTACAATCTAAATTCAAGTCATGTGTATTGGTTCTGTTCCGGGGGGTTCATATATTATTCTTATTTTTTTTTAACATTTAAGGGCTGGGGGTTTCGTTTTTCAGGCTGTTTTCGGGTGTAAAATTTACATAGTTTTTTTACTCAAGTTAGGCACACGTTGATACAGTTTCATGCAGGTCTGATACCTGTCTCATATGGTCTGGCACATGCTGGCACACTTCCACAGCTGCCAGAATACAACATGCTGTTATTTTAAAATTATTTATACACAGATGTCTGACATTAAAAATTTTTTTTTTCTGTGGGCATATAGTAATAATTTTGAGATTGTAAAAGCATACTGATGCTACTGATTATTGTAACTTAGGTTGTGACTTGCTTGCTGGACCTGTCTGTTGAATTAAATCATTATCATTAAAGAACGAATTCCTGATACATGGATACATCTATATTTGTAACACAAGAATTAACATTTTGGAAAATTATGCCAATTGTTTAAACTTAGGTGATAAGGGTTTTTACCACTTGTTTACAGTTCAAAGAAACTTAAAGATTTTCATATACTTATAATGTGCAATTTGTTAGATGTTATAAATTCATATGGGCTGCCAGGCCACTATCATCTTGCAGTTATTAGTCATTATTATCCTTTCGGTTTTAAAATAATTTTTTTTTGGGTTTCATTTTAATGGAGAAAAGGGGTTGTGGTTTTAAATGATTAATTCCAACTGTGGCTGGAAGTTTAAATTTTTATGATTGCCGTTTTTGGGGCTTTATAGAAATACTGCCTGTCTGCCAGGTCGAACATGAGTTTATTGTGATGATATTATGGGTATATGTCTCTCTATGTTTCAATATGTGATGTTAGTGTTAAGTGTTATTTAAGGGGGGGGAATTTATATAATTTATAGGATGTTGCCCGATATATGTTGTTATTTATATAAATTAAGGAACCAAATTGATATATGTATATAGGGGATGAATTAATATAGCCTTATGGAAACTAATTTGTTAACGTGTTGACACTACTTATTTATTAGGCTTATTGTTATACTTGTCACTCAGGGGAATTGTAATGTACACATGCATGTAATGAATTATGGGGCAAGAATAAAAATTGTTATTGTTCATGAACAACCGAGTTTAATTCAAGTCCCGTCATACTGGACCCGGCGCATTTTTGGCTTCTCTAAGCCTTCCACCTAGTTCTAAATAACTAGTGACCTCTCTTTCAAAAAAAAAAAAAAAAAAAAAAAAAGATTTAGATTTTTTTTTTAAAAAAAGGCACAAAGCGGAAAGAGGGGTTACAGCAAGAAAGGAAAAAAAATGATGCGGACGAGCGAATGAGGATTGTGAAAAAAGCTGCAGGCAGTTATCAGTCGACAGGACATCCAGAGTGAAATGTACAATTCTCGTACGTACCCACTTGGAGATGAATTTCTTCGCGACGCGTATTGTGTTACCCCAACCCTTCGTACGTTCCTAGCGGACGTCATCATGAAGAACACCAAAAGAGTAAAGGAAACCAATAGGAAATGCGTCACCATTGGGCATGCAATCACATCTGTAGTTCGACCGCGAACCTTCTTATCCTCAGTATTAAGCAGTCTATCCCTCCTACTCTACAGATGATTTGCCTCTAAACATCTGATCAAAGTTCTTGCTAGCCTGGGATTCTGTTCTTCTTACTACGAAGCCCAGGTATTAGAAATGTCATGTATTCCTAATGCCAAACCAGTCTTCAAAGGGGGGTCATTCAATCAGTTTGTCTTCGACAATGCAGACTTTAATGTGTGCACAATTGATGGACTTAATACTTTCCACTCAATGGGTGGAATCAGGTGTATCACCCCAGCAAGTTCAATTGAAAAAGGTGCAAGAATACCACGCTTGATGAAGATGCCCACATCATCTGAAATTGGAAACATTGGAGTAATTCCTCTGGAAACATTCCACGTTAAGCGAGGTGGTCTACAAAATGTCATTGTGGAAAACCTAGAAGTACCCGAGGAACCCACACATCCTCCCCCACATGACACCCTGTGGTTGTTTGCTCAAAAGCTACGCATTCGAGTTCCACAATGGAAGGGATTCATGAACACAGTGACCAAAGGAGATTATAGCGAAAAGACCAAGGTCGTTCCCCTCCCCTTCATTAACGCTCCCCCATCAGATTATGATACGGTTTACACGGCATTGATGTATGCAGCCGAGTTGTGTGAAAGAGTCAACCAACACAATGTGATTATCACATTCGACCAGCCTCTCTATTGGAAAGCTAGAGACATAGTTTCAGGTTCTGCATCTGACCCTTGTCTATCCAAGTGTGTCGTACATCTTGGTGGATTTCACCTCCTTATGTCCTATGTAGGATGTATGGGATATCTAATGGGTGGTAGTGGTTTGAAGGAACTGTTGAGTACGGTCTATGCTCCAACATCGGTTGAAAAAATGCTTCAAGGCCATGCATTTGCCAGAGCTATGAGAGGTCATCTGATAACGCAAACTGCATTATCAAACATAATATTCGAACACATTGACATAACAGATGAAGAGCAGACATGTGCCAGAGAAATAATGTCCACTATCTGGGATGAGCCTCCCCCACTGGGGTCGTTAAATGAAAACCCTAATCTGAAATCACTTGCCAAAAAATTTGGGGAAGCACTACAGCACCTCAGTGGGAAGGGAAGAACTGCAAAACTTTGGGTGCAATATTTTCACATGGTCAATTTGATGAAGAATATATTCATGCCGAGAGGTCAGGTGATTGGGATGGCCACCTCAACTTTGTCAAGAGAATGCTACCATACTTTCACGCATGTGGCCACTTTCCATACACCAAATCCTCCCACCTGTATGTTCAGGATATGACGAATCTATCTTCAAGATTGACTTCAGAAGAACACCAAAAGTTTGTCAATGGGGGTGCCTTCACGATGCGACGTTCCGATCACTTTTGGTCAGGTGTTTGGTTGGATATGACAATTGAGACAAACTTGATGCGAAGCTTTAGTGCCCAAGGCGGTGTAAAGCGAGGGCGGGGTGTCACTGACAGTGTCATCAGCAAGTGGGTTGTAGGGATGAGTGCAACTCATGACGTCTGCACTTCGTTGGAAGAGTTCTGTGATGTTCTTTTTACTTCGAGTGAGCAGCATAGGGATTTTGGAGAAGCACGAATAACAAAAGATATGACTGACATCGCTAAACTCACAACATGGCTAGAAAATCATCCTTTTTTCCTGAAATCACTGACATCATGTCGATAGCCTCAGGGGTGGTGGGAGATGATACAGTCAACTGCTATGACGCTGTAACATGTGGCAAGCAAGCAATGAATAAAATGGTAACATTGCCATTTTCAGATGTCAAGTTGTCACGCAAAGACAGGGCACTCCCTATATCCTCAGTTACTTCCTCCATCAAGCTCCATGATGAAAACGTTGCAATAGACCCACTTCTACTCTTCCAGAGAATATCAATTAGCAAAAAAAGTGACTAGGGCTTAAAGGAGTATTTGCGATATGAATTGGCCCCGTTTCCCTTGGCCTTATTCAATGAGAATGGTATGGAAAAACCAAAAAATCTGTTTTGTTCAACCTGTTTGAACCAACAAACGAGAACGTGCATCTACCAAACTATGACGTGGTTATTGATGGGGGATTCCTCCTACATAAGGTTATCTGGCAAAGGGGATCCTCAGTTTCTGTGATTTGTGATGGATACATTAAATTCATCAAGATCCACTATCCAGGGAGGATGTGCACAGTTGTTTTTGGTGGATATAACATCTCACCGAACAGCACTAAGGCGGCAGAACAGGGAAGACGCTACTGTATGAAAAAGTCGTTAGACATCCATTTCACTCTTGATGTTGAAATTACTGTGAGTCAGGAATTATTTCTCTCCAATCACCACAACAAAGATCGTCTTATTAACCTACTGAGATCTAGACTCCAGGAAAACGGCATAACAACGCAGCAAGCATCAGACGATGCTGACGTGCTGATTGTGAGCACTGCCATTCAAAAATCTATGGGAAAAACATCCAATGTAGCTGTAATTGGGGAAGATATTGACCTCGCAGTGACTCTTATCGCAAATACTCCACCTGACCGCAATATTTTATTCATGAAACCTGGCAGAGGAAAAGTGGAAAACAATGTTTACTCCACCCACCAACCACCAAATGCAGCAGCTGGGACTGAAAGAAATGTTGTTCCTACATGCTTTCACTGGTTGCGATTCAACATTGGCAACATTCCGGAGGAGTAAGCAAGGATTTATAAAACCTTACCAAAAACATCCTGAAATTCGAAAAGCAGCCGAAGTGTTCCACAACCCCTCCTCCTTGCATGCTGAAGTTGAGAAAGCTGGAAAGTTATGAACGCTAAAATGGTACGGCGCCCCAGCAAAAGAGAGCTCCCTCAATACCTACCGATACCATTCATTTTTGAAATCAGTGGCAAGTATCAGACCTGATCTCTCATCACTTCTACCAAGCGAGGGGGCAACAAAACAACATTCATTTCGCACATTTCATCAGGTGCAGCTCTGGTTATGAAACCAACTACCTCCAGAGCTATGGGGTTGGGAGCTCAAGGCAAACTGTCTAGCTCCGGTCTTCACCAAAGATCCGGTAGCACCAAAAGAAATCTTGGACATGATTTTTTGCAGATGCGCAACAGATTGCAGCAGTGCCAGATGTAGCTGCAAGAAGATGTCAATGAATTGTTTCCCATTATGCCACAACTGTCAGGGAAACTGTTTGAACGGTGTGCCCATTTTAATGAACGAGGATGAAGATGAGGAAGACATGGAACTCCTCCCCACATCACCGGAGGACACTGAATCCGACATTATGGAAACTGTTGAACTAGAGGAAAGTTTGGAGGTGGAGCCAGAAGCCGGACCCTCTCGTCCCAAGAGAGCAAGACAAACAAAATTTGTATTTTAAATTTTATTTTATTTTTTGTATGCATATCATCATGTTTTTTTTTGTAAATATTATCTCGTGGTCATGGGTCGGGGTTTTAACTTGTACATAATTTTTCTTGTAAATTTTATTAAAATCTCTAGTAAATGTATTTCGATGGTTTTTTTATTTTAAAAAATGTAGTTTTTGTACAAATGGTTATTATTAATTCACCTTCTTCCCAGGTTTTCAGTTTTTTGAAATTACCTTAAAAATTGCTATTCTTGAAACTTCAAAATTCTTCCCCGGTTTTCTAATTTCGAAATTAACCTGAAATATTCAAATTGATAGAACTTCAATTTGCCCATTACTAGGATTATTACGAATCTTTTGGCGCTGACTTCTATTGAAGTGTTACTACGTACCACATCCTGCTGGTTATGATATTCTGTTAAAATGCTAGGTAAGGTTAAATTCCAGTTTTTAACAACACTTTCAATGAAATTCACATACTGTATAGCCATAGCGATGAGAAATAGAGCTCTGAAAGTGGTTTCATTGGAATTAGCGTGTCGAAAAACATATACGACTATACCAAACATGCCGTTTGTTGTACATGAGTATGTACATTACCCCCCCCCCATACTTTATGTATACTTCATATAGCTGTATATTCAATTTATGTATAAATACATAATATATTAACTTATTTTATAAAGTTGTAACTTTTGAATAACATAATAACAAAAAGGACAGTTTTTGTGAAAAATCGGGAAATTTAGATAAAAACTTCAAATTGCTGTAACTTTTGACCTGTTGAAGATAAATAAATAATTATATATTGCAACAGTACGAATAAGTGATGTACTGAGCATTGAATACAAAAATTTAAATATACCTAATAAACTGTAAATAATAATAATGTATTAGAAATAAGCATGTCAGGGATTGCAAGTTTGGCTCAGACAAAAATATGACCAGGTGTTTCGACCTGAATCGACGTGCACACACACACAAATGTAACTGAAAGTGTGTACACCAGTATTTTGCTAGTGTGTGTAACGCAGGTCTATGCAGGCGAATTTACCACCCCAAGATGAATAATTGCGTAATTACTGTTTTTCCGTAATTATTCATAAATTATAAATACGGAGTAAAATCCAAAAACACAATAAAATGTAATAAAATTAAATAAATACTGTGTACAAAACCCACGTGAAAGTGACACACCGTACGAGTGTAGTGGTGAAATAACTGTGTACAGAGCGAAAGGGTTAAGTTGCAATGTCCAAAAATACAGTGAACATGTGTAGTGAAAATAGTTGTAAGATGACTATAAGAGTATACTTATAGGACTCTAGAATTCGCAGAAATATAAGAAATAGCGAAATTGACAAGGAGTGGGGGGACTGAACCCAGAGACAATTTCAGACATGTTGATTTTATACAACTGCAGGTGTTGACCAAGACGTGGGTATAAATAGGACACACACGCTACAATACACACAGTGCAGCGGGAGCTTCTCCCGTCCCCACAAAATATTTAAATCTTTTGTAAATAGTTTCATCCTTCCAGTTACATACAGTTATGTAACTGGATTATAAAAACAAGCAAGTTTAATTAATAACAGAATTTTAATTAGTGACAAAATCCACATAAGAAGACCAACTGACGTCCGAAACAGCACGAGAAGAAGTTCCAGAGAGAGCTGACGACATAGTTTCAGAGAGCGAGACAACGCTGGACAAGAGAGAGACGACGCTGGACTCTAGAGGAGACGGCGCTGGACAAGAGGAACACTACTGAAGTCTGGAAACGGCGCTGGACAAGAGGAGCGACGCTGGACAAGAGGAATCGATGCTGAGTTCGAGACGAGGACGATTACAGATGGATCCAATGATTGAGTATGATTGATGACAATAAGGTGATAAACAACTTATTTATCTCTTAATCGAACAATTAACTCAAAGACAATTAAAGACATTCTTGTTCTATTTAAAAGTAAGAGCCAATGTATTGTAAATATAGAGAGTTAGAATCATAGATGTTATTGAAGTAAGATTAACGTAAATAAGAGATCAAATTAATATTGAAATGAAAAGAATGCAAAACATTTAAATAAAAATGAGCGTTTTTATAAATCAGTACTGATAATAGAAAGATAAATTCAGTAACTATTAATATTTTTGAGTTTCCATTACAATATCTAAAAAGATATTTAAACATTGATGTTTCGAAGCACACTAATTGACTGAGTAGTCAGGAAATGATATTTTTTAATAAAATAATTAATAGAATAGAATATTTAGTCAGTAAGGATGTATATAGAGTAAGCCTTACGGCATAGTAACAAAGTAATAACGAATGTTTTAAGTCGAATCAAGTGCCATGCGCACAATTTTATTAGTACCAAATAAATTTGAAATACCGTTACACGTTACATCGAGTTCTTATTACAGATACACCTGAAACCCAAATTAAATTGTAGTTATGTAAAGTACTATTATTACATAAGTTGTCGCTTCCAATGTGGGGCATCACAAATTTAAATTATATTAAATTTACAAAGTTGTATTGTTGCATATTTGTCGCTCCAAGATCGTGAGGCTATTCAAATTAAATTACATGTAAATTTATACACATACAACATAAATTATACAACTTACGTACAGAGTTATATTGTTATATAATTTGTCGCTCTGGACGTGGGGCTCTGACCAATGATGTTAGACGGTTTGAAATTCAAAATTCCTAACGAAATCACGAGCATAGCTGATACGTAGTTTTAACGTATCGTAAAAGTCAAATTTGAAATAGGCAATTAAAATAGTTAATAAGAAAAATCTAAACTATATCACATTGTTGAAAAACATTATTATTTATAATTATAAACACTTACAATAAAAATTTATCATGAGCACTTGTTGTTTAGAATATACGTTTCACTCACTTCAGTGACGGTATGGTAAACAAACGAACCATAGACTATAGACTAGACAGAATATGTTCTAAAGAGAGACCGAGTGGTAAACTAACAAACCATAGACCATAGTAGAGGTGGGCCAATATACCTGTAACAGGTATTTTGGAACGATATTTTTGTGGAACGGATGTAACACTGACTGAAAAGTTGAAATACCTGTTATTCGTGGCGATGCTGTTCCGAGTCGAGGCACGCCCCCTACGCTGCTACACACACACACACACACACACACAAAGTACGCAAGTAAACGAATATGCCAAGGCCAAGGCCAAATACTAGGCGTACAAAAATATCGCTGGTACGCAAGGAACAACCAGTACACGAGTATTTCAAATACTAGGTATTTCAAATACTAGGGGTATCACCAATACACAAGGAACAACAAGTAAACGCGCGTATTATTATTATTTGTAATACGCGTATTACAAATACTAAGCGTATCAGAGGGACAGTAGTATTTTAGGAACAAGTAGTATCAAGCGTATTTCGAGTAGGAACTAGTACGAAGCCACTTTTTCGTCCAGAATACTTCATTCTGCACAAAGAGACAAAGCTGTTTTTCATAAAGGAAAAAATTCATCCTGATGTTACATTTATTCTCGTGTGATATGCAGATATATAATACAGATTATATGCTAATAAATTATATATTATACTAGTCACCAACTTGTAACTAAAACCAGTTCAGGTTGTAAGGTAAAACTTTATGTTTTTACTCATAAAAAACTTTGTGTTCCGAGTTGTTAGTGAAATAGTTGTATTTAATTATATTGTGTTATAACCTATAGAGTGGCCGATGTTGAAAGGCTATATTATACTTTTTATTAATGGGATTTTAACTCGCTACACATCTCACGTAAATGATGAGATTGTTGTAATGCACTTTATCTAGTCCTGTTCCTTAAATATCTGAACGAAAACACGATTAACATCAAGGAAAGTGCAACGGCCGATATTTTTGAATGTGAATTTAAAATAGTGTTTGAATAACTGAAATCCCAGTATTTTAAAAACAATTCAATTGTTTAATTTTATTTATAATGTGTTAAGTGAAGCAGATTGTAATGTAAATAGGTGTGAGATTTCATGACTTGTATATTCTGTGTATATTAATGAATGAATCTGAAGATAATCCAGGTATGTAATACATTTAATTTACTTTTGTTGTTGCTTATTATTTATAAGTTTTTATTTATTTATTTATATTTATTTTATTAGTTTTTTTTATTTGTAAAATTTTGTTTATTCTCATTCACTCTTGTGGCTTACTGTTATGTTTTTATTATATGTTTCTGATGTTTTTACACATTATTTGTTGTGGTATTACATGTAGGCCTACTCTAAATTATTTAATTGCCCCGAGTTTCACAACTGATTTGTCTAACCAATGTTAGTTTGTTTACTACTAGTGAAAACTTTAATTGGTATTCCCAAAGGCAGATAGGCCTATAAATTCTCTTGTTTCTTATTTTCATTTAAACAGTAATAGTTTAATAAAGTCACAGTGTAAAGTAACACTGTTAATACTTTTAGTTTCAATTTATTTCTTATAACAAATTATATAGTATAGGTTATATAACATCTTCAAATAAATACACAGCAAGTAGGTTTATTAATATATTAATAGGTTTATCTAGGTGAAAATAAACCTACTTGCAGTGTATTTATTTGAAGATATTACATAGGAGACCTGCAGGAAACTCAAAACGAGTTACTTACAAAGGATAATATAGGTTATGTATATATAGTATATAATAACAGGTATTTGTACCTGTTATTTTTTTGGAACGGTATTTTCATACCTAGTATTTTAAAATAACAGTTTAGCCCACCTCTACTGCCGACGTACGGTATTCATACATTACAAAAACATCGATACCCATATCAATGTCAATAACTAACAGGTTATTATCACAGCTGAGAACAGCATGAACAGCTGATCCAACGTGGAGCAGATTTATTAAGCTGTTAGATCTTATTTCAGATCGTATATAGTATCTTCTTTTCTTTAAACCACACCAAATACAGTTAGTATGTAGTATTTTGAGAAATAACCATGTAAAAAATAAATACCAGACTAATGTAACTTGACTGATTCTGAATTCTTCCAGCTGCCACGGGTTCACTTCTGGTTGATGTTTATTTTTTTTTTCAAAAGCAATATCAGGCTTAGCGATCCGTTCCTTCACACAAATTTCTTATTGTTTTCACTGCTGAATGTTGTTTTCTAGGACGACTGCAACACAGATGTCTCCTCGGAATACTTAATTATCTTTTATGGCCACTTAAACTATTCTTCAGTCCAGGATTTCCCTCTTCTATCGGCGTTCTATTACGGATATGTTTATGTTTCTCGTAATATTATTTATTTATTAAATATTATAATCAAAACTCTGGTATCACAAATTAAACTCCTTTACTGTATTTTCTTTTACATATGACATTACTTTTATTAAATATAATTGAAGACTCCTGACGTTACTCTTATTAAAAATAAAATTAGACTACTAAACATTTCCTTCATCACTATACAATACAATTTTTTAACAATTTACAAATTTGCCACTTTGATAATTCCCTCCTTTCTTTACATCTGTTTATCATATACCTATTAAAAACATATTGAAACGTATTTATGTGTGTGAATTTTTATATGTTCTTTAATTTGTATAGCCCCACGTTCTTTGGGAGCCAAATATGCAACAATACGTATACATAAAATAGGCGTGACTGTTCTCACGTTCAAGATTGACAAATTATGTAACAATATAGCATTTAAATTGGGTTTCAGGTGTATCTGCAATAAGAACTCTATGTAACTTGTAACGGTATTTCAAATTTATTTGATATTATTAAAATTTGTGCACATGGCACTGACTTCGATTTAAAACATTCGTTATTAATTGTTACTATGCCGTAAGGCTTATGTAAGGCTTATACACATCCTTACTGACTAAATATTCTATTCTACTAATTACTGTATTACAGAAAAATCTCATTTTCAGACTACTCAGTCGATTAATGTGTTTCAAAATATCAATATTTAAATCTCTTTTTATATATTGTAATGTACTCAAAATATTAATAGTTATTGAATTTATCTTTTGTTTCTCAGTACTGTTTTATCTCAAATACTAATTGTTTTCATTTAAATGCTTTGTATTCATTTTATTTCATATTAATTTGAGCTCTTGTTACGTTAATCGTATTTCTAAAACATCTATGATTTTAATTCTACTTTACAAGAACATTGGCTCTTACTTTTAAAATAAATAGAAATGTCTTAAATTGTCTTTGAGTTCATTGTACGATAAAGATATAAATAAGTTGTTTATCACCTTATTGTCATCAATCATACTCGATCATTTTGATCCATCTGTAGTTGTCCTCGTCTCGCAGTCCAGCGTCGGCTGTTTCTCTCCTCTCCTCTTGTCCAGCGTCGAACCACTCTCTGGAACTCTCCTCTTGTCCAGCGTCGTATCACTTCTTCTTGTCCAGCATCGTATTACTCTCTGGAACTCTCCTCGTGTTGTTTCCGACGTCAGTGGATCTTCTTATGTAATTCTTCTTATGTACTGCTGTTATTATTTAAAAATGATTGTCTTTACAACTTAGTTACATAGTTGTATGTAACTGGAAAATTTTAACTATTTATATAAAAAAAATAAATACACCGTGCGGACGGGCATAAGCTCCTGCTGCACCGTGGATGATTTAAGAAAGAGAACCACTGTAGCTTGCGTGTCCTATTTATACCCATGTCTTGGTCGACACCCTGCAGTGGTACGAAATCGACATGTCAGAAACTGTCTCTGGATTCAGTTCCCCCACTCTTTGTCAAATTCGCTATTTCTAATATTTCTGCGAATTGCAGAGTCCTGTAAGTATACTCTTATACTTATCTTATAACTATTTTTACAACACATGTTCACTGTAATTTTGGACATTGCAACTTAACCCTTTCGATTTGTACACAGTTATTTCACTATTACACTCGTATGGTGTGGCACTTTCGCGTGGTTTTCGTACACAGTATTTAGTAAATTTTATTACATTTTATTGTGGTTTTGGATTTTAATTCTTAATTATAGTTTATGAATAATTACGGAAAAACAGTAATTGTGCAATTATTCATCTTGGGGTGGTAAACTCGCCTGCATAGACCTGCATTCACACACACTAGCAAAATACTGGTGTACACACTTTCAGTTACATTTGTGTGTGTGTGCACGTCGATTCAGGTCGAAACACCTGTTCATATTTTTGTCTGAGCCAAGCTTGCAATCCCTGACATGCTTATTTCTAATATATTATTAATTATTTACAGTTTATTAGGTAAATTTAAATTTTTATATTTAATGCTCAGTACATCACTTATTTGTACTCTTGCATTATCCCTCTGGTTGGTAACAAAAAAAAATTTAATAAATTTATATATTATAATTTTTTTAAATTTATTATTATTATATTTGCAAAGAAATGTAACAAATAATAAAGAATAATATTCGTAATTTCACCCTTAATTGGAGTGTATACAAATGTCTTACCTCCCCTCTTTGTACGCTCACTGCTCGTGACCTTGTAGTAGGGTGGCTTTAACAAACAGCTGATCTGACTGGTTTCATTGACCTCGTCGTTTTCATGTGTAGAACTTCCTAAATGACGTTGCGTGGAATTTACCAATTTCTTTCTTCTGTATCTCATCATATACGATGAAAGTGTGTTGTCCTACTCGCTGTCTTAACGTTTATGGTCCATTATAAAGTCTGAAGAATTTCTTCGCCGTATTATCACTCCGTTTTCCCACTGGATTTGCTTTGAGTAGTATACTTTCTCCCACGTTGAATTGTTGTAGCTTGTGAGTTAGATTAAATCCCTTTCTATTATCCGTTGCTTTGCGTATCCAATTTTCACACTTATTGGTACAGGTACATTTTGGTTATTAGGTTTGTTTATATACTTAGTCCAAAATCTGTTTGGCTTCTTATCTTCTTCTAATTCCATTGGAGTGTATCCTGTTGCTTCACTATAATTTTCGTTAATGGCTTTTTCAAGAAATGGTAAATATTCTGCCCATTTATTGTGTTGATCATGGCAATATATTCGTAAATATTTACCTAATTCTTTGTTAACTCTCTCAGCAAGGTTTCCTTGAGGATGTCTTATGGATGTGAGTACTGGTTGTATTCCATTTTCCCTTAACGTCCTCTCCCATTTTTCACTTTGGAATTGTACACCTTGATCACTGAGTACCTTCTTCATTTTTCCATATAACGGAATATATTTCTGGAGTAGTATCTTTAGATCAACTTTGGTTGTGGGTCGCATAATTGGGTACAGTCGGACTGCCTTGGAAAACACATCGATACATACCAATATGTGCTTCACACCTCGACTTGATCGCGGTAGTGGTCCCAGAAAATCCACTGCAATTAGCTCTCCTTTGTTCTCCTTCTGTATACTCTGCATTCCTACATATGTGTGTAAATTCGGTCCTTAATTTTACATTATCTTACTCATACATTCTTACCTTCGCTTCTAATCTTCCTTAACTCTTTTCTTAACATGACATTACTTTATCTAATACATTACTTATACAATACATTAACATTCATTACCTTTTATTACATTTCTTTAACATTACCTTTCTGATCGCTATTACTTTCCTGAAATACACTTCCGTAACAGAATACTCTTTTAGCTTTGTAGTGTGTCGCATGATCTGTTACAGAGGAACTGTCTTGGAAAACAACGATATTTTTCTCGAAGTCCTTAATCCTAAGTAGTCTCTGCCCTTTTGACTTTTCACTCTCGCTTTCTTCTGTGTCCTTGTATCTCCATTAAGTGTTCGCTTGATCAGCCGTTCTAACAATTATGGCAATTATTTCCATTCCTAACCCTTTCTTCATATTAATAACAACAATAACATCTTTTACCATTTTTTTTACCATTACTTTCTTAAATATTTCTCTACAATAGCATTCCTTACCATTAATAATACATTTCTTAATTAACCCTTTAAAATAATCTTCCTTATTTCTTTTTATTTGATATCATATCCTTAATAAATAACATTTCTTAATTATACTCTCTTATATTATTACACATATTATTTCTTATTATTAATAATTAATAGTTATATTATTTTATTTTATAATTAATTATTCATTTCATTCGGGTATTGAGTTCTGAGTTCAGTGTGTAGTTCGATCTTACACCCCTCGTTATAACAATTGCATTGTCCGTCGTCTACCGGACGTATATTGTTCCTTTGTAGCATAGTCGTCATGCTTACTATTGTTCTCACCCTTGTGTAAACAACGTCCGCGTTCCATTGTATTACTGCGATGTTTGTTTTTATCGTAGAAGTCACCTGTTTATAGGGTAGCATTTTCGTTTTCCCTCTCTTTCTCTCGTAACAAATGCTTCTCTCTTTCTCAATTCTCTCGTCACTAGTTTGGTTGAGTGAACCTACCTGAACAGCTGTCGACGGTTTTTTCATTCGTCGTTCATGATAATACTCACCGTAGTTCTCATACTTGCAGTTATAATTATCGTGCATATATCTAACATCATACTTACCACAATTTTGCATAGTGTTTTGTCTAGATAATTTACTACGTTTATTGTTAGGCCTACAGTGATATTTATCTCCGTAAGTGTGGTGCCTTAAGTGTGTCATCTTATGTGACTTACTAGTGTGTGTGTGTCTCACAACAGGGATATCGCCATTAACAAGGTATGTTTTATTAACCTTTATTTGCTTCTCCTCCTTAATGTTAATTACTTTTTTATAATTATCGTTAGTAATTACGAACGTATTTTCTCTCTTATTTTTAATTCTTATGGTTTGTTTATATTCTACTGCCGCAATGTGCGTATTAGAATCGTCAATTCTTTCTACTAATTCCTCTTTTGCTTTCCTTTCTTCTCTTAATTTTTCGGTCTGTTTTGTAAAAAATTCTGTTAACTCTTCTATTTGCGTTCTAATATTATTTTCTTTTACTTTTTCTGTTTGTTTGTTCTCTACTTCACCAAATACGGCTTGCATCATAGCTTTAAGTGCTTCTCCCATCCTTAAACTTCCTGATATTGCCATGGTGATTTATTATTAAAATATTTATTTCGTAGTTGTTATTTAACAATTATTATTGATAACCGTTCCCTACTTATTTATTTCTTTATTTTTATTAATAGTTATTATTAATACTCATTACAGTTACACATGTTACATATACAAATAATATTATTCGTGGGCGCCAGCTGTGTGATTACACAGCAATTGACATTACATTCAATTACTGTTTAATATAAATAATTATTACATATAATACATTTTTTATTTAACACACTCTTATATTTTAGAGCAACCATTAAGCTACATAAAAAAATTTTAATAGTTAAATGATGGGGATCGGGCCATACGTTCATGGGCTACAATTTATGTAACAAAAATTTTTTTTACATAAATTTAGGCATGTCGTGCCCCACGTCCAGGGCGACAAATTTATGCGACAACATTATTTAATTTTGTTAAAATTACTTTCAAATACAAATACACTTCTATTTGTGTTTGCGGAGCCCCACGATCTTGGAGCGCCAAATATATGCAATATATTTATGTGTGTGAATTTTTATATGTACTTTAATTTGTATAGCCCCACGTTCTTTGGGAGCCAAATATGCAACAATACGTATACATAAAATAGGCGTGACTGTTCTCACGTTCAAGATTGACAAATTATGTAACAATATAGCATTTAAATTGGGTTTCAGGTGTATCTGCAATAAGAACTCTATGTAACTTGTAACGGTATTTCAAATTTATTTGATATTATTAAAATTTGTGCACATGGCACTGACTTCGATTTAAAACATTCGTTATTAATTGTTATTATGCCGTAAGGCTTATGCTATACACATCCTTACTGACTAAATATTCTATTCTACTAATTACTGTATTACAGAAAAATCTCATTTTCAGACTACTCAGTCGATTAATGTGTTTCAAAATATCAATATTTAAATCTCTTTTTATATATTGTAATGTACTCAAAATATTAATAGTTATTGAATTTATCTTTTGTTTCTCAGTACTGTTTTATCTCAAATACTAATTGTTTTCATTTAAATGCTTTGTATTCATTTTATTTCATATTAATTTGAGCTCTTGTTACGTTAATCGTATTTCTAAAACATCTATGATTTTAATTCTACTTTACAAGAACATTGGCTCTTACTTTTAAAATAAATAGAAATGTCTTAAATTGTCTTTGAGTTCATTGTACGATAAAGATATAAATAAGTTGTTTATCACCTTATTGTCATCAATCATACTCGATCATTTTGATCCATCTGTAGTTGTCCTCGTCTCGCAGTCCAGCGTCGGCTGTTTCTCTCCTCTCCTCTTGTCCAGCGTCGAACCACTCTCTGGAACTCTCCTCTTGTCCAGCGTCGTATCACTTCTTCTTGTCCAGCATCGTATTACTCTCTGGAACTCTCCTCGTGTTGTTTCTGACGTCAGTGGATCTTCTTATGTAATTCTTCTTATGTACTGCTGTTATTATTTAAAAATGATTGTCTTTACAACTTAGTTACATAGTTGTATGTAACTGGAAAATTTAAACTATTTATATAAAAAAAATAAATACACCGTGCGGACGGGCATAAGCTCCCGCTGCACCGTGGATGATTTAAGAAAGAGAACCACTGTAGCTTGCGTGTCCTATTTATACCCATGTCTTGGTCGACACCCTGCAGTGGTACGAAATCGACATGTCAGAAACTGTCTCTGGATTCAGTTCCCCCACTCTTTGTCAAATTCGCTATTTCTAATATTTCTGCGAATTGCAGAGTCCTGTAAGTATACTCTTATACTTATCTTATAACTATTTTTACAACACATGTTCACTGTAATTTTGGACATTGCAACTTAACCCTTTCGATTTGTATACAGTTATTTCACTATTACACTCGTACGGTGTGGCACTTTCGCGTGGTTTTCGTACACAGTATTTAGTAAATTTTATTACATTTTATTGTGGTTTTGGATTTTAATTCTTAATTATAGTTTATGAATAATTACGGAAAAACAGTAATTGTGCAATTATTCATCTTGGGGTGGTAAACTCGCCTGCATAGACCTGCGTTCACACACACTAGCAAAATACTGGTGTACACACTTTCAGTTACATTTGTGTGTGTGTGCACATCGATTCAGGTCGAAACACCTGTTCATATTTTTGTCTGAGCCAAGCTTGCAATCCCTGACATGCTTATTTCTAATATATTATTAATTATTTACAGTTTATTAGGTAAATTTAAATTTTTATATTTAATGCTCAGTACATCACTTATTTGTACTGTCGCAATATATCATTTTTCTATTTCTTATTAAACATCTTTTTTTTACCTCTAATATTCGTAATTCTAGTTGTTATTTATTAAATTATAATTTTATTACTATTTACTCTTATTATAACATTCATTCCAATTTCATATATTCTTTTCAGAACATATAACTGAATATTGTTTTATATCATATAGGAATCGACCTCTATGTTGACTGGGTGAGTCGATAGTCCCAATGTTTTTTGTTTACATTTTAAAATGTATGTTCCATTTAATACCAAATCTGCATCTTTCTCTTTTAAAATTTATTACCTCCCTATTATGTACTGTGTGCATTTTAACAGCAGTACAATATACATATATATAACACTCACAGTCTTTAATAATTATTGAGCTCAACCTTTAACAGGTTATGGGCCCAGAAACATAAAAGTAGTCGCAAAAATTTGTCCGTAGTCGTAGTGTTTTCGGATAAAAGTGTTGTACGTGGTTAACCTACAATTAGGTTATCGTGTAATTGTGAATTTCTCAGTAACTGGAATCATGTCGGGCTTTAATAGTAATGTTCCTGTGCTATCGGGCAATAATTTTAACAACTGGAAATTCCGTATCAGATCGGTATTGGAAAAGGAACAAATAATTGATGTCTTGGATATGGATCCGCCTACCGACACCAATAAGAAGAAAGAGTTTATCATTAATGATGCGAAAGCAAAAGCAATAATTATACAAGGGGTTTCAGATAAACATCTAGACATAATTAAAGACACAAAAACTGCGAAAGACATGTTGATTGCTCTTCAAGCTATATTTGTCCGTTCAAGTACGTTTTCGAAGTTGACATTGTGGAGAAAATTGTTTAATCTCAAATGTGGATATAAAGATAAGTTAGAAGGCCATTTCTTAAAATTCGATTCAATTATTAGAGAACTAGAAGACCTAGGTTCGAAGATTGATGACTCAGACAAGGTATGTCATTTATTATTGTCTTTATCAAAAGAGTATGATACAGTTATAACTGCTCTAGAGACATTGCCTGACATTAAAATAGATTTTGTCAAAGCTCGGTTGTTAGATGAGGAAATGAAAATTAAAACAAAATGTAATAATAATAATAATAATGTTAAAAGTGATTCGATGGAAGTAATCTTCAAAGCAACCAGTACTGGCAGTGGTTGCTATAATTGTGGTGATAAGCGTCATTTTATTGCTCATTGTCCAAAGAAAAATTCTCGTGGTCGTGGAAGAGGACCTAGAGGTTATAGCCGAGGAGGTAAGGGTAGATTTTTGCATTTTAATAATGTTAAAAGTGAAGTGGCCAAAACGTCATCTGAAATTACCTTTGTGGCCATAAATAATAATAAGAACACTAATATTAAATTAGCTAGCAGTGATATTATTATTATTGATTCAGGAGCAAGTAATCAGATGGTGAAAGAAGAACTTGTAAGTAAAATGACCCATGTTAAAAAATTAGATCATGAAGTGACTATTTTCATTGCTAACGGAGATGAAATGAAATCTTCTATGAAGGGAGTGTTGCACTTATTTTGCCAGAATAGGGTGATAAATGTTGAGGCATTAGTCATGCCTGGGTTGAAACACAACCTGTTGGCCATTAGCAAATTAGTTTCCAAAGGTTATCAAATAATTTTTGATGAAAAACATCTAGTAATAAAAGGAAAGAATTTCAAAATTTGTAGTGATTATGAAAAAGGTTTGTATCTATTGAAGGGTGATATGCTTGAAAGTGAACAATGTAATTTTAGACAGTCAGTTATCTCTGAAAATACTTGGCATCGGCGTTTAGGTCACCTAAGCACCTAAGACAACTTGGTTTGCCTCAAATAAAAGATAAATGTGCACCGTGCATGGAAGGAAAAGCAACAAGACTGCCTTTCTATAAGAAATTTAAAACTTCCAATTACATAGGTGAACTATTTCATTCTGACATTTGTGGGACAGTTAGTCCAGCTACTATAGATGATGAAAAATATTTTCAAGTAATAATAGATGATTTTTCATAGTTTGTGGTCGTACGTTTATTGAAGACAAAAGACGAGGCAGGAGAAAATCTTGTAGAGTATACTGCTGAATTAGAAAGACAGCATGGAACATTTGTTAAACGTTTGAGAATGGACAATGGAGGGGAGTTCGTTATAAATAATTTTAAAACTTTTGCAAGATCTAAAGGAATTAAATTAGAATATACCATGAGCTACAGCCCTACAAATGAATGGTAAATCAGAGAGGATGAACCGTACTTTGCTGAATATGGTTAGAATTAAACTGATAGATTCAAGTGTACCTAAACCATTATGGGGAGAGGCTTTAAGATGTAGTGCTTATGAATTAAACAGATCACCAACTATAACTCTTGAAAAAGGCAAAACTCCATCGCTTATATGGAATGGTATATCTAAACTGAAAATCTTTGGTTGTAGAGCATGGTACACGCTACTACCTAAAAATAGAAAGCTCGATCCGAGAGGAGAGAAAGCAGTTATGATTGGTTATTGTGGTGGAGGATACAGATTGTGGTTACCAGAAAAAAAAAGGTAATTCACTCCAGAGATGTAAGGTTTGATGAGAACATTATGTATTACCAAGATCTTGGATTTAACACACTGGTACCAGACTTGAGTAACCCTGAAAGTGAGTCGACAGCTGATAAAAGCAAGGCCGAAATTAAAGAAGAAACTAGTATAACTGAAGGTGAGTCAGAAGCAAGAAAAATGCAAACTTTAGATGATGATGAAAGTATAACTACAAGATCAGGAAGAAAAATAACAGCACCTTCTTATTTACAAGATTTTGAATTGTATACAGCCTGCTGTATGTTAACGCAAACAGAGGGACCTCAAACGTACGACGAAGCAATTAAATCAGAAGACTGGAAGGATGCTATAAGTTCTGAATTAGACTCTCACGAGAGACTCGGTACATGGACTCCTACTAAATTACCCGATGGACAAGTAGCAATTGATACAAAGTGGATCTTTAAAATCAAAGAAGATGGGAACAAGAAGGCGAGGTTAGTAGCAAGAGGATTTCAGGTACCATTTGATGAAAATGACAAGTATATATATGCTCCAGTATGCAGAATGTCAAGCTTAGAATATTTCTGTCTCAAGCAGCTAACAAAGACTGGGTGTTACGACAAGTAGATGTACCTACAGCATTTTTAAATGAAGTTCTGCAATCAGATGTCTATATTAAAAGACCTAAAGGTGTTAAAACATCAGAAGAAACTTTTAAATTAAACCGTGCATTATATGGTTTAAAAGTTGCTCCTAAATGCTGGAATGACAAATTTAATCAAATTATGGAACAAAGTGGTTTTCGTAGATAAAAATATGATTGTTGTCTATATTGTTCAAATAATGTGTACCGTACTTATTATTGTTTGTTGATGATGCTATCATAACAGGTAGTCTTGTTGAAGTAAATAAACTAATACAATTCTGTTTGAGAATTTTAAAGTTAAAGATTTGGGCGAAGCCAAATGTTTTCTAGGCATGCAAATTCGTAGAAATAAAAATGGTGTTATGGTAACTCAAAGTAAAATAATTGACAGTGTGCTGAATGAATTTAATATGAAGAATTGTCGCAGCGTGGTCACACCAATGGAAGTTGGTTTTCAAATTGAAGAAACTGATTTGAATTTAAGTGTTCCATATTGATGATTGGTATGTAGTCTACTGTATATCGCTGTAACAACAAGACCAGATTTGTCGTTCGCCGTCTCATGCTTGAGTCGTGTTTTGGACAAGCCAACGGATCAAACCTGTGCAGCCAAGCGAGTATTGAGATATTTGAGTAATACTAAGGATTTGGAATTAAAATTTGAAAAAGAAAATAATTCAAGTTTGCAGTGCTTCAGTGATGCTGATTGGGATAGTGATAAGACTTCAAGAAAAAGTGTAAGTGGATTTATAGCTTTCGATGGTTCGAATCCAATTTCATGGTTTTCCAAAAAACAGACATGTGTCGCATTGTCAACAATGGAAGCTGAGTATTGTGCAGCATCCGCAGCAGCTCAAGAGACTGTAAATTTAAAAGAAATACTGTGTGAGTTTGGTGAAAGATATAATCAACCAGCTATTATTAAAGTAGATAACTGTAGTGCAATATCTATGATTAAAACTTTTGAGAACTCTAAATGAGGTAAGCACATTGATATTAGAGCTCATTTTATTAAAGACTTGTATATTAAAAAAGAAATTGATGTAGAATATGTGAGTACAGACTTTAATGTAGCTGATATGTTGACTAAACCATTGTGTAAAGACAAATTTATTATTCATAGAAATGCAGCTTTGAGCAATAAGTAGTTTATATATTTTTTTATGTAATTTTTGTTTGGTTTGGTAAAGTTAATCCTACTAAGTGTCATTTTTGTAGCAATAATTAATGAGAATAAGTTGTTAATTATCTAAGTTAGGTGATTAAAAATAAAATTATAAACAATGATATATTTGTTAGTTTGTAGGTTATGTGCATTTGGATTTGTGTTGTTGTTGTATGCTAATAACGTAACTTGATAATGTTATATAACCAATGAATGCTTTATATCAATGCAATTTTTGTGTAAGTGTTAGGTTTAGGTGTAAGAAACTTTAGTTTTTCTTTTGTGAAAGGGGGTTTGAGCTGTAACTAAGTAGTGTAATGAAATTTAATGTTGTTTGAAGTATAACAAACTCATTTTGAGTTACTAGGATTAGGATTATGTTTTAACAATTAATTATTTTTGTAAACAAAACTATAAATCGAGAGGGGGTGTTAGTTATTGACATTGATATGGGTATCCATGTTTTTGTAATGTATCGATACCGTACATCGGCAGTTGTCTTGTTCCATACTGTTGAATAGCATCGGTAATACATAATGTAATCTTATACTTTATATAATATATAAACTTTCTCATGTGAAAACTTACTTGTCTTTTTCGTCGAACGCGTTTCGGCGTCGTATTCGCCTTCGTCAGCTTAGAAACAGACTGCCAGTACTTAGTAACGGTTGCTGCTTGGAAGGTATAGTGGGGGTGGTGTGTAGAGGAAGGGGATTGGCGCGGGGATCCAAATTATTGTTTGTTTTTTGTATAATTGTGTCGAAAAGTGTATGTGATTTATATTGTAATAACAAAACACAAAATACCTACAACACACCATAACCTCCAACACACACAAACTTGCCAACACATTCAGAAAACACAAGTACAAAATAGCATTCAGAACAAACAATACCATCAAAAAACACATCAACGTTACAAACACGGACATAGACAAATACAATAGAACAGGTGTATACAAATTAAATTGTAATAACTGCAATAGTTTCTACATAGGCCAGACGGGAAGATCTTTTTCCTCCCGTTACTCTGAACACTTAAAGGCCCTCTCCCACAACAATATACATTCGCGTTTGCCACACACATACACACACATAACCATAGCTACACCAACATAGATACTAATCTAGAAATATTACACCTCTTACCCAAAGGTCGGAAACTCAACACAGCCGAACAGTTTGAAATATACAAACACCACACAACACAACCAAACAACATACTAAACGACCAATTACAATATAAATCACATACACTTTTCGACACAATTATACAAAAAACAAACAATAATTTGGATCCCCGCGCCAATCCCCTTCCTCTACACACCACCCCCACTATACCTTCCAAGCAGCAACCGTTACTAAGTACTGGCAGTCTGTTTCTAAGCTGACGAAGGCGAATACGATGCCGAAACGCGTTTGACGAAAAAGACAAGTAAGATTTCACATGAGAAAGTTTCTATATTATATAAAGTGTAGTGCTGTGAAAGAAGATGATGAACAAACAAGACATCTGTAATCTTATGTTTGTTCATTATTAAATATATATATATATATACATATATAACACTCACAGTCTTTAATAATTATTGAGCTCAACCTTTAACATAACCAATGTTAGTTTGTTTACTAACTTAAATTGGTATTCCCAAAGGGAGATGGGCCTATAAATTCTCTTGTTTCTTATTTTCTTTTAAACGGTAATAGTTTAATAAAGTCACAGTGTAAAGTAACACTCTTAATACTTTTAGTTTCAATTTATTTCTTATAACAAATTATATAGTATAGGTTATATAATATCTTCAAATAAATACACAGCAAGTAGGTTTATTAATATATTAATAGGTTTATCTAGGTGAAAATAAACCTACTTGCAGTGTATTTATTTGAAGATATTACAGACATAGGAGACCTGCAGGCAACTCAAAACGAGTTACTTACAAAGGATAATATAGGTTATGTATAATTAGTATGTAATAACAGGTATTTGTACCTGTTATTTTTTTGGAACGGTATTTACATACTATTATTTAAAAATAACAGTTTAGCCCACCTCTAGACTATAGACCAGACAGAATATGTTCTACAGAGGGACCGAGTGAGAGCAAAACGAATCAGTCGGCCGGCCATCGCTGCCTCGTGGCGGAGCGGCCGCCGGGCAAACTAAAGAAACTAAAAAACAACTAAGAAGTGAAGTAAAAGAAATAGTAGAAAAAATATATAAGAAAAACAAAAATGCTAGAAATAAAAATGAAACACAAATAAAAAGAAATATAAGAGAATTAAAAAAGAAAATCACGGAGAACAATTTGATAGTTATAAAAGCAGATAAAGGTAACACAGCAGTGGTAATGAACAAAAGAGATTATATCAAAAAAGCAGAACAATTTATACAAAAAGGACCATATAAAGAAATAAAATATGATTACATAAAATATGAAATCAAAATTTTAAAAGATGTAGATAAAGAAGAAGAATTAAAAAATGGATCAGGTATGTAGATGACATACTAATAGTTTGGGAAGGTGAAGTAAATGAATTTAAAAAATTTATGGAAGAATTAAATAACATAGAAAAAAACAATAAAATTTCAAGAAGAAATTGGAGGATTAGAAATTAATTTCCTGGATATCAATATAAAAATTGAAGATAACAAACTCAAATTTGATATATATAGGAAAGAAACATACTCAGATTTAATAATTCCACAAGAATCATATCATCCAGTCAATTATAAGATGGCAGCATTAAATTCATTTTGCTATAGAGCTATAAATTATCAAGAAAATGAAGAACTCAAACAAAAAGAATTAAAGAAAATACAACAAATAGCAAAAAATAATAATTACAACCCTAAAATAATTAATAGAATAGTTAAGAAAATAGAAGAAAATAAAGAAATAGAAAAGAACAAAGAAAAAACAAATGAAGAAAAGAAATATAAAGGAGCAATAACATACATAGGACATCAAACAAAAATGTTACAAAAATGCTTCGAAAAATATAAAATACAGATAGGAATAAGAAAACGAAAAATGTATTCGAATATATAAAAAATGATAAAACAGAAGAAATTCCAATAACAGAAAAAAGCGGCGTATACAAATTAAAATGTGGGGAATGTAATAAGATATATCTGGGCGAAACCGGAAGAAAATTTAAAATTCGAATGAATGAACATGCAAAAGGAGAAGGGGTTAAAACAACGAACTCACTATACGCAAAACATTTCAATGAATCAGGCCATAGATTCATAAATCCAAATGAAAATATGGAAATAATCAAAATAGAAAACAATCCGCAAAAAAGAAAATTGATAGAAGAACTAGAAATACCGGTACTTAAAGTTAAAAAAGAAGATAAGAATAAGTTAATGAATATAAAAGTGGATTTTACAAATGAAGAAATATTTTATTATATATTAAACAATAAACAAAAAATAAATTAAAATAATAAGAATAACACACCAAAATTGACGAAATGTAATAAAAGGTTACAAAAAAGTTATAAGTCAAGAAAATAAAATAGTAACATGAAGAAAATAATGGGAGATTCATAAAATAAGTGACGGACGTTGGTAAAATGCCTAACGGAAAATATAGACGAAGTTCCCGTGAAGAGCGGTAGCCGGTAAACAATGAACTCACTATATGCAAGACTTTAATAAACTCATAAAAGTGAATTTACAAATGAAGAAATATTTTAAATATAGTAAACAATAAATAAAATTAAAATAATAAGAGGAATACCTAAAATTGACGAAGTGTAATAAAAGATTACGAAACAGTTATAAGTCAGAAAGTAAAATAATAACATAAAGAAATTAACGGGAGATTCTTAAAACAAATGACGGACGTTGGTAAAATACCTAACGGAAAAATGTGGACAAAGTTCCCGTGAAGAGCGGCAGCGGCAAGAACCATTAGGAAGGGCGATGACAAAAGGGGAGGGGCCTAAAGTATAAAAGCCTACAATGCACAGGAGACAGACGTTGTTCAAGACCTGATGATGTCAGAGATAACAAAAAGCTTTGTCTGAAAAAAAAAAATAAAAAAATTGGAGCAGTTTAGCAACTTCATAAAAAAAAATAGGAAGGATGGCTGCTAATTCAAATAATACGAAGAATGAAACAAGTGAATTGCAAGCAGATAAATATAAAAATGTAAGGGAATATTTTAAGTATTTAAAAATTAAAGCAAAAGTGAAAAAAACGCTAGGGATAATTTGGTTGAATAAACAGTGTTTAATTAATAAAATAACTCCAAAATACGCAAAAATTGAAATTAATAACAAAAGCAAAGTAGCAAACCAAGTTAAAAATATGGCAGAAAAAATATGGATAAAACTTGAAATAAAGAACTTATACAGTAAAATAAATAGATATAACAAAGAAATGTATCAATTACATCAAAAATTATATACAAGTTACAATTATATAGAAATAGAAGAAATTACAAAAGAGTTTGGTGAAAAATATATAGACAAGAAAATAAGAAAAATGGAAGAGAGATTAAATAAGAAACTCAAGAAATTAATAAAAGGAACAAGAAATAAAAATAAAGAAAAAGAAAAAGAAATAAAATTTGCTGAAAAAGTATTAAATTTAACAGAAACAAAGTTTACAGAAAATGAACATAAATTATTAGGGAATAAGTTTAAAATATGCAACAAAAACAAATATAGATAAAGAAAATACAATAATAGAATGTGAAGAAATAATCGATAAAATAAAAAATGTAGAAACTAAAAAACAACTAAGAAGTGAAGTAAAAGAAATAGTAGAAAAAATATGTAAGAAAACAAAAATGCAAGAAATAAAAACGAAACACAAATAAAAAGAAATATAAGAGAATTAAAAAAGAAAATCACGGAGAACAATTTGATAGTTATAAAAGCAGATAAAAGTAACACAGCAGTGGTAATGAACAAAAGAGATTATATAAAAAAAGCAGAACAATTTATACAAAAAGGACCATATAAAGAAATAAAATATGATTACACAAGTAAATTTCAAGCACAAATAAAGAAATTGATAAAAAAGACAACATATTTAACAGAATGGCAAAAGAAACAAAAAATAGAACATAATCCTGAAGCTCCTAAATTTAGATGTCAAATTAAGTTACATAAAAAAGAAATGCCATTAAGACCTATAGTATCATTTATAAATTCGCCAACATATAAAATATCAAAAGAAATAAGTAAAAGAATCAAAATGGCATATGAAAAAGAAGAACTCCACAGCATAGAAAATAGCAAAAAGGTAATAGAAAAGTTAAAAGAAATAACCATAACAAATAAGACAAAACTAATGTCATTAGATATAAAAGATATGTACACTAACATACCAATAGCAAAAACGGTAGAAATAATAAAGAAAAACAAATTAAGTAATGTAGAATGGAAAAACGAAATAATAGAAGGATTGGAATTATGCCTAAGCCAAAATTACTTCAGATTTAACAATAAATTTTACATACAAGAAAATGGATTACCAATGGGATCACCGCTTTCACCATTAATGGCAGAAATATTCATGAATAGCTTTGAAATCAAAATTTTAAAAGATGTAGATAAAGAAAGAAGAATTAAAAAATGGATCAGGTATGTAGATGACATACTAATAGTTTGGGAAGGTGAAGTAAATGAATTTAAAAAATTTATGGAAGAATTAAATAACATAGAAAAAAACAATAAAATTTCAAGAAGAAATTGGAGGATTAGAAATTAATTTCCTGGATATCAATATAAAAATTGAAGATAACAAACTCAAATTCGATATATATAGGAAAGAAACATACTCAGATTTAATAATTCCACAAGAATCATATCATCCAGTCAATTATAAGATGGCAGCATTAAATTCATTTTGCTATAGAGCTATAAATTATCTAGAAAATGAAGAACTCAAACAAAAAGAATTAAAGAAAATACAACAAATAGTAAAAAATAATAATTACAACCCTAAAATAATTAATAGAATAGTTAAGAAAATAGAAGAAAATAAAGAAATAGAAAAGAACAAAGAAAAAACAAATGAAGAAAAGAAATATAAAGGAGCAATAACATACATAGGATATCAAACAAAAATGTTACAAAAATGCTTCGAAAAATACGAAATACAGATAGGAATAAAGAAAACGAAAAATGTATTCGAATATATAAAAAATGATAAAACAGAAGAAATTCCAATAATAGAAAAAAGCGGCGTATACAAATTAAAATGTGGGGAATGTAATAAGATATATCTGGGCGAAACCGGAAGAAAATTTAAAATTCGAATGAATGAACATACAAAAGGAGAAGGGGTTAAAACAACGAATTCACTATACGCAAGACATTTCAATGAATCAGGCCATAGATTCATAAATCCAAATGAAAATATGGAAATAATCAAAATAGAAAACAATCCGCAAAAAAGAAAATTGATAGAAGAACTAGAAATACCGGTACTTAAAGTTAAAAAAGAAGATAAGAATAAGTTAATGAATATAAAAGTGGATTTTACAAATGAAGAAATATTTTATTATATATTAAACAATAAACAAAAAATAAATTAAAATAATAAGAATAACACACCAAAATTGACGAAATGTAATAAAAGGTTACAAAAAAGTTATAAGTCAAGAAAATAAAATAGTAACATGAAGAAAATAATGGGAGATTCATAAAATAAGTGACGGACGTTGGTAAAATGCCTAACGGAAAATATAGACGAAGTTCCCGTGAAGAGCGGTAGCCGGTAAACAATGAACTCACTATATGCAAGACTTTAATAAACTCATAAAAGTGAATTTACAAATGAAGAAATATTTTAAATATAGTAAACAATAAATAAAATTAAAATAATAAGAGGAATACCTAAAATTGACGAAGTGTAATAAAAGATTACGAAACAAAAGGGGATGACAAAAGGGGAGGGGCCTAAAGTATAAAAAAGCCTACAACGCCCAGGAGACAGACGTTTCGCTCCCAACCCATCAAAGAACCCGGCTTTCACTGAGCAAATCTGCCGCGAGGTAGAGCGCTTTCTATCAGCCGGTATCACAGTCCAACCGGAGCCCATCTCCCCGGAGGAGGTCTCTGAGAGGATTGTTCAGCTCAAGCCCCGGAAGGCGCCTGGCCCGGACGGAGTCATGAATTCCGCCCTCCATCGTCTTCCGGAGCGAGGAACCCAGTTCCTCTCTGACCTGTTCAATTCATGCCTCAGACTGGCCTATTTTCCGGCGAAATGGAAAACGGCTACCGTTATAGTGATACCCAAGCCGGGAAAGAATTCTTCTCGCGTGGAAAACCTCAGGCCCATCAGCCTCTTTATCGCGACGTCCAAGGTTTTCGAGCGTCTGATCCAGCGTAGCATCCGCGACCATCTAGAAAGACTAGACGTGCTGATCTCCGAACAGTTCGGCTTTCGTGAGCTGCACTCCTCGACTCATCAGCTGATGAGACTCGTGGAATGCATTACCGAGGCTGGCTGCCAGGGTAAACAGACGACTGCGATCTTCCTAGACGTAGAGAAAGCCTTTGACTGCGTGTGGCACGAGGGTGTCCTTTACAAACTGACGGAGGTCCTTCTCCCAGACTGCTACGTTCACTTGATCGGCAGCTTTCTGCGAGACCGTAGCTTCCGAGTGAGAGTAGACCACGCTCTCTCTTCGGAGAGGCGTATTACCGCTGGCGTCCCTCAGAGAAGTGTCCTTGGGCCTCTCCTGTTCTCGCTGTTTGTCAACGACACGTCCCGAGTTCCTGGAGTAAAATTGTCGCTGTTCGCGGACGACACTGCGGCTTTTGCCTCAGAGCCGAACGCGAGTTATGCGGCAGTTAAGCTCCAGCGCCAACTCGACGCGTGTCGGGTGGACCGATGACTGGAGAGTTGCCGTTAACGCTTCCAAGAGCGCCGCGGTAATATTCTCGCGCAAACGTAAGCGACCTCGGCCCTGTCGAGATCCCCGTCGAGATGCCCTGGACCAATAGCGTCAAGTACCTCGGGCTCCACGTGGATTCCCGACTCACCTGGCGAACCCATACACAGTATATCAGACAACGCGCTTCGGCGCAACTCAGTAGACTCTGGCCCGTGCTATCTAATCCGGCAATGACCCCCCGGCTAGGTAAGCTCACAGTCAACACGTACGTGTTGCCCGTGATTACCTACGCCTGTCCTGTTTGGGGATACCTGGCTCGTGGTCATAGAACAACGCTCCAGCGCGTACTCGACCGGGGACTGAAGCTCGCGTGCAAAGTCCCCCGGAGGTACTCTTCTCGTCTTTTGAGGAGAGGACTCGGTATCCGCTCTCTTGATGACACCGTGAGACGCCTGGCGCGTAGATTCTATGTTCGTTCCGACAGAGTGACCACAATTCCCTCATTGCCGGACTTGGTAAATACACCCCGCGACCAGGTGAGTCCTGGAAGCGACCTCGTTTGCTAGTCCCGGTGGTATAATCCACCAATCGCAGGTCGCTTCAGACCCCCCCATAAGTAGATAAAAAGTATATATAGAAATCCAACAGACCCAGTGCCAGGAGTCCTTTCTGAGACTCGGGAGACTGCACTACTCGCGACCCGCGCTTCGCGCGGGCCGCGCAACCCCCAGTTGTGTGAGACAGACGTTGTTCAAGACCTGATGATGTCAGAGATAACGAAAACCTTTGTCTGAAAAAAAAAATTGTAGCAGTTTAGCAACTTCATAAAAAAAATAGTAAAGAACTAAGATCGGGATCGACGGCGAACTAGTTCGCGTAGTTCGTCTGAAAGAACGCTCTTCTGAACTAGGTCGTTCGCGAACTACACAAGACTGCCCATGACCAAACTTGGAACGTATTGGGCCAGGCTGGACACGAGTGTGGCCTCGACTTTAGTGGTAAAATTACCCGTCCACTTAGGTGAATTTACGGAAAACAGAAATTGAAGATTTTCAAGTGCAAAGACATTCATGACATTATTAAACTGATTTTCAAGGTTAATTGTTATTATTAATAGGGTTTTTTTGGATTTATTGAGTGAATAGGTTTTGAAAAATTAAAAGAAAAATAGAAATTAATACGGTACAAAGTAATATGTGTTTCTTGAAACATTATTGGACTTGGGTAGTTTTGCCACTAACCCCTCGATATTTGCAATCGTTAAATTATTATTTTTATATACATATTGGGGTACCCACATATTGATTTATGCAATATGACTACCATATCATTAAATGCAATACTACCATTGATATATTACACAGCTATCGATTGGTTTATTTGCATGGAGACATAATAGCATCTGTATTCATTTTAAGAACTTAAATAGGTTTATTGTAAACTGTATACATATAAATTTTAAAAAATTCATGACTTGTGGTAAATGTGTAATGTAAGTTGAAACTTGAGCACGTGTAAATAATATAGTTTGCAATATCGAAACGACATAGTGTACTTTGTGGGCAATTTTGGTAACCAGGTAAGCGTTACCTGGTAACGCCTAGCGCCCTAGCTTTATAGAGCCGTAATGGCCGCCAGCAGGAGCGATATTTATTTGTGCACTTAAAACGTTGTAACCAAAGAATTTGTGATTATAATTTGTCTTAATGGAGGCAGTTCGTTTCAGAATGTGTTTAGATTGTAAATTAATTTTTTGGTATTAGTAATAAGTTTTATGGCACGAGAAGATTTATAAGTCCATGACTTCGCGTGGCGTATCTTCTTTCTGAGAAAGTAGAAAAAAAAAAAATAGGATTCACTTAGGCTCTAGTAGTCGCTTTCTTTTGTATGTGTATTCTCTGTATCTAAGCAACGTGGGCTAGATTCTTCTATATTCTAGAAGCGATGCATTGTCAAATAGATGATTGCGCGTATATTATACCAAAACGTAAAAAAGCGTGACCGTTCAGTGTAGTTTATTTTGTGTCGGGGCGCCAGTAAAACGAAGATTAAGTATGGTACGGAAATTTTCGACTCGATTTTACACCACGAAGTAAGTAATTCACAAAAAAACTTAGAATAAGCTGGTAAAAGATTACGTAAGATTAGCGATTTAACCTCAATTTCTATTTGTGTTTGTAGGAAATCCTGAAACTTCTAAAAAGAATTTTGCGTTCACTAATCTAAATTCAATAACGTATTATGAATTATGGGTAAGACTGATGTCGTTTGTAACGAACTATGTAAAACACAACTTCATGGCACATGATTTGTGAAATGTTCAAAAAGTTCTTAGTTATGTTAGTACTTTCAGCATGTTAATGTTTCAGATGCTAATATTGAAAAATTTTAAGCTGTAAGTTAGTGCAAGTAATACAATCTGTCAAGAAATTTTGATTTTATTTAATGTAGATATTTCACTATTATGCCATTACTTTGGTTAGCACGATAGTCAGCATTACTTTGCCGTCTCGGAGGTTATTGTGCCAGTAGATACAGGAATTACATAGAATGTTAATATGTGTATTTAGTTTACTTAGAGTAGGCTATATATGGCAATGAATTAATTAAATATGTTAACAATTACTGATTTAATTAAACAAAGAAAGTTATGCTAGAAGCTTGTAACTGTCTTCAGACGATTGCTTGAAGACTGCTGCCGATTTATAGTATAGTCAAAACGGTTACCGTCAAAACATTGCTATTTAGTAAATTCAAGTAACTGTCAACATCATTTTTTTCAAATTTAACACAAATATTCACTTACCGTATATATTTAGAGGTAGTAATGAACAAATGTTCGAAATTAATAAATTACTTTATTTTTTGTCATTCGTGTAGGTAACCAGTACCACCTATAAATTCACTGGCTCTATTTCTAAATTAGTATTTATAAAGATTTGCGTTTAAAATACAGTATTTTTAAGTAATATTGAACAATGACAATTGATCCTAACCTAATCAAAGCGAGATGTACTTTAAAATGCAATGGTGTTATGTTGTACCATATTGATGGTTGTTGAACGCACAATATGTGTTCTGGGAAGTGTTTGATACTCTGATTTAAAATCGAGTTTGTACTCAGTAGTTCCGTTAGGATTGTAACACAGTGATTTGACATCTTTACTTTTGGGTCAAATTTGACTACCCCAGGTCTGATAGAGTCATAAGCTAAGATCTCTTTTTGTGAGAAGTCGTTAAAAAATAATATGTTAAAAACAAAGATCTGTAAGGAAATAGGCGTAAATTCAAAGAGAATCAAATAATGTTTTGCATACCTTCCTGAGCTATAGAGAACTCAATGTCTGTTGATTTTGGTGAAGATCGGTTAAGGGAAAGGGGTAGTTTACCAGCAACATTTTATGTTTGAACAATGGTAATTTTACTTCCATATTCCTTAAGGAAATGGAAGTATGGTGATGGCAGAAAAAATCGTGTTCGAGATTATTGCAGATTCTGATTGTACTACACTCAAAACATGAAAAAAAGTCGTTTTTCGAAAAGTGTCTGTGTGTGTGTGTGTGTGTCTGTCTGTCTTGTGTCTGTAGTTTTTTTCTATGGCAAACGATAACAGCCACAAATTCAAACAGAATCAAATAATTTTTTGCATACAGCCCTGATTTGTAGAGTACTCACGACCTATTGTTTTTGGTGAAGATCGGTTGAGGGAAAGGGGTAGTCTACCTGCAACAGTTTTTTTTGTCAAGGGTAATTTTTTTTTTTTGGCAAACGATAACAGCCGTAAATTCAAACAGAATCAATGTTTCACATACAGCCCTGAATTATGGAGTTCTCAAGACCTATTGTTTTTGGTGAAGATCGGTTAAGGGAAAGGGGTAGTTTACCTGCAACGTTTTATGTTTTAACAAGGGTATTTTCTATGGCAAACGATAACAGCCGCAAATTCAAACAGAATCAAATAATTTTTTGCATACACCCCTAAATTGTAGAGTTCTCAAGACCTATTGTTTTTGGTGAAGATCGGTTAAGGGAAGGGGGTAGTTTACCTGCAACGTTTTATGTTTTAACAAGGGTATTTTCTATGGCAAACGATAACAGCTTATAACAAATAGGAAAGTGTAAGTGTTGTGTTGTAAAATGTCGGGCGTTACCTCCGCGCACTTTTTGTTACTTACTGTTGACTGGATCCTCTGCGGTGATGTAGTCCTGTAACACAACTTAATACTATGTTTTTTGTGGGCGCCACTTGGAATCGTTTGTTCCAAGAATAAAATGTGATTAAATTAAAATTTTTAAATCTTGTTTCTATGAAAAAATATAAACAAGTCAGTTTAGCTTGGAAAAATCAGGTAAGTTTAATGATTCTTCAAAAACAAACAAATCGTCTGAAGGACTAACATTCATAAAAAATTATACAATTGCAGAGTTAATAAAAAAAATTCACAAGTTATTATTATTATTGACAATTTTATTTATCCAATCAAGTATCGGCTAGTGTTTTCACAATTTTCCAATAATTTGGCTAGATCGGCTATTTTACTGAGCTGTTGGTATAATTGGGCATCTTTGATACCATAGCTGTAATGTCCAGCTAATTGCCTTACCAAACATTCTTCTGGGATCGGCGGTATCAACTTCCGTGCTAAACATACCTTTCCTAGAAAATAAGACGTCGGGGACTGTCCATTGGACGCGCCGTATTTGCCATAGAATATGTCCATTCTTACCCTGTTTTGTGCAGTCTCCGACCAATACTTCTCCTTGAACTGGCGTTTAAACTCGGCTAAATTCGTGATTTCGGGTCGCACCGCTATCCACCAGTTATCCCTAGTGTTTTTAAACGTCTCGTCTAGCATCTCCTGTATCCTGTCCCACCTTGTTTCTCTATTTCTCCCAATAAACTCTTCCATTCTCTCTAAAAATTCCATTGGGTTTCGTCGATAGTTTTGGAAGTTGATTACTTCCCTGTTCTCACTATGACACGTATGAGTATTTAATATAGGTGTGTCTCTTAGCGCCTCTAATCTTTCCTGCAGGTTTTTCTCTCTCTGGTCTATTTCCTGTATGCTATTTTTGTTAGTTTTTATTTGCTCGTCCAGCCTGTTAGCGATGTCATATGTTCTCTGCATCCTCTCGCTAACGTCTTTCTGGACTTCTCCCACCTCCTGTATGATGGCGTCTTGGTTCTGCCTTACTTGTTTTCGAGATTTCTAACATCTTGTTTGGTCTCTACTGTTTGTTCCTCTATATTTTCGAAACGGGTATTATTTCCCTCCTGTAATTTTTCCAACTGTTTCTCCATATTGTCGACCTTCCTGTCACTTTCGATTTTATTATCATCGATCTTTTTGTTTACTGTTTCGTACTTTATGCTAATTTCTTTTTTCAGGGACTCTATGTATTTTTTATTCTCCTCCTGAAATAGCTCCATCTTTTTCCCATTATCATTTATATACTCCCTTAAAGATTCTGTTTTTGTCTAATTTCTCCTTATCTTCCAGTCTGTTTTTATTCATGGATTCTATTATTTCCTCCTTATCTTCCTGTCTATTTTTCTTACTCTCCTCCTTCAGGGATTCTGTATTTTTGTTCATATCCTCCTTCAGGGATTTTATTATTTCCTCATCTTCCTTCATTCTTTGGAGCATCATCATTATTACATTCGCGTCAACGCTTCCTGTTATTTTCTCTGGTTCGGGGTTCTCTCTTTGTTCTACCATTTGTATGGGTTCTTCTCCCGTTTGTTCCTCTATTTCGTCTGCCGTTTGTACTGGTCTTTCCATTTCTAGTGTGGGCGGTTCTAACTCTATTTCCTCCATTTGTACTGCCTCTCCGTCTTCCACACTTAACTCGGGTTCCACATTCTTTTTCACCTTTTTCCCCTTAGGTTGCGGCATTTTGATCTGTTGGTAGTTGCCGGGCTTGTTCCGTTTTTTTTCAAGCCTCACTAGTTGGGCTGCCAATTTATAACAAATAGAAAAGTGTAAGTGTTGTGTTGTAAAATGTCGGGCGTTACCTCCGCGCACTTTTTGTTATTTACTGTTGACTGGATCTTCTGTGGTGATGTAGTCCTGTAACACAACTTAATACTATGTTTTTTGTGGGCGCCACTTGGAATCGTTTGTTCCAAGAAAGAAATGTGATTATTAAAAAAATTAAAATTTTTAATAAACAAGTCAGTTTGGTTTGAAAAAATAAAGCAAGTTTAATGATTCTAAAAAAAAAATCGTCTGAAGGACTAACATTCATGAACAATTATAAAATTGCAGAGTTACAAAAAAATTCATAAGTTATTATTATTATTGACAATTTTATTTCTCCAATCAAGTATCGGCTAGTATTTTCAATTTTTTACTCAGTTAAAAAGCATGAGTTTAATACGTGAAAAAATCTTTACTCTCAGGACGTGACTCCTTTGAACTACCAAGACATATCAATAAGATGCTTTACAAGAAAAATTAAGTGATTTGAAGGTGTGTGTGGCATGTGTAGTACAACTGTGTGACAAAATGTAACCAGGTAAAAAATGACTTTAATTTTGGTAACTCACGTTCCAATTAATCTCGCACTGGACACTCCTCTCGAGTAGTTTTTCAATCTCGCCTCTTCATGTGTGCACTGAATCTATTTTAAGTCAAAATTGCGATCATTTACAATTTCCGCACTTTTTGTGAAACGGTTTGGCAGTAGAATTTCGCTCGGATCCCGCCGCTTACAGGTCAGCTGTTTCGCGTTGGTTACCAAATTGGCCGTCACAGTGCTGATACCCTTGCAGTAGCGAGAAAGGCTTTGTGTATGTAATACGTTATGGGAGTTTTTTTGTCAAGTTAGTTTGTCTTTGCGAACACAGCAGAATTGGTTCTCTATTTAAAATTTCGGTCCCTCCTGGGCCGTTGACGTTCTGGCTGCGTGATTTCTATTAAAATGTGCCGTGTTGCTGCTCTATTTCAGCAACACATTGGCGTAGATTCTTGTAGAGGTTAAGTCAGTCTGTTTGTCAATGTACGGGAAAAGCCTTTCTTCGGGTCTTGTGTCGATTTCTCGCCTTCGGTTTCGCCTTGACTGGGTTGATCAGTGTCGTGGGTGATGCGTCTGTTCCGGATTTCAAGCTTCAAGTGTTTTTGGGTCGAATTTGGTCTCTCTTTTATACTAATTCAGGCTGATTGTTTTCATTGACTTCCGGTATATTTGTGTAAAAATTTCTTCTAGATTGTTCGAGAATTAAGAAATGGAACATCATGGAACAAATTTAATTTCCGTCGAAGCTTTTAGAACAAATTTCTTTTTCTTCACACTAAGGATATTTCAAAAATTACTCTGGTATTTGTCAAACAGTTTTACATTAGTACTCACAATTTGCATGCCATTATTACATTTAGATTCCCTGTTTTCAACTGAATCTAGCGATACTAATTATGATTGGTTTTTAGATAAATTAACTCTAATAAGTAACACAATATACAACTCTCACCTTGGGTTGTTGTCATTGAAATTCAATTTTTTAGAACAAAAAATTGTTGTGAAACTATTATGTTTCTTCCATAACATGAACACATAATATTACTATCTTCCTATAACAAAACAAACAAATTTTAACATATATAATACACAGATAATTTCAATTTACATGGCCCATGCCCATGGCGTATGTTGTCAATGTTATAACACAATAATTAGTCTCTTTCTTTAACATATATAATATTTCACTAGTGTACACTCAGAGTTTATTACATTGTCTGTCTTTAGTGATACCTGGTTACTCTTTACACATATTATCTTTATTACAGGATAACATAGCATCATATTGGTTGGTCTGAGATGTCCTTTTTCATAGTGTGACAAATCTCACTCTTATAAGTTAAATTCTTTCATAATTGATCTTATTTTCAACTGAGTCTGTTCGTTTTTAAGGTATACTGAAGTATTGTACCATTCTCTTTTATTTTTGTCAACATTTTGTGAATATTTAGCCAGATATGACTATTTTTTATACTGGTTGATTGGTCCCAGCCATACATGGTATAGGTAAATAACTCGACTATTTCAATGTTAAAGTTAGTCAAATATATTAGTATAGTCACTTTATATTATATTTCAACTTTCTAATGCAATTTGGTTGCATTTTGGCAACATTAAAACCATAAATCATACAATATTATATGCCTACCACATGTTTTTTTGTTAATACTGTTTTTGGCTATTTTGACTGACTTTTATTCATTGACAGCTTTCTTTATCTAAGATAAATTGTTCATTTTTGTCTGCTTGACAATTACATATAGTTTTTATTTCAATTTGATAATAATTAATTTTTACATGAAATCTGAGTGTTTGGTCTCAAATCCAACACATTAATATTTTTTGTCATAACAATTATATAATTTTTATTTTAACTTAGATTCTTTCTAATAATGTATTTAAGTCATTTAATACATTTATTTTATTTACATTACATAATATAATAATGGATCATGTCCATTCATTCACAATAAATAGTTCTTTATACTCTTCAGAGTTACTAAACTTAATAATTAATGACTCCATTTTGGTTGATCCTGATATTATTTGTCTCTCTCATAGTATCTTATGGTTTTTTCACTGTTATTCACTTTAATAAAATATATGGGGTTTGTGTCTTAGTCACAGTCTGGTCGTTTTTCATGTTAGTAGTATTAATTATTAGACAATATTACATAATTTTTTAGGGCTACTTGGGTTCGATACTGTCCACCTCACTCTCCTCTTATGATAAATTGCTATGTAAATGGTTTCCTTTATGGAACGTTCTGTGACGTTACATATGCCTATCCGTTAAAATTGATAATTTTTGAAAAACATCTTTGGTTTTGATGAAATTATCATCTCTATATTAACCTTTTATTAGCTTCTTTATATTTCATTCTTTTATCTTATAATTAAATTCCTGTACTACTCCTTTAATATATTAATCCAACTCAATATTCCTAGTTCTTTCTTTGTCGTATCACCTATTCCTTTCCTTTTTGCCTTGATGTTAATTATTTAATCTTTGATATAATTCCCTATCAATTCCCTAACTTTCATAGAGGGTTGGGAGTCAGAGTGGCTCGCTATGGCATACATTCTCTGCCCTTCCCTATCTATAACTACTGAAATCAGAGGCAACACATCCCTGTCCAGAAAATAATAATTGCACCTTTGCAACAAATAATAATAATAATAATAAAAAAAAATACAATATTCAAAGATCATAGGCTCCTATACATAAATTCCCTTTCTTAAACTCTTCTGATTAATTCGCAATTATATTAATATATCGTTCTCCGCAGGTAAAATTATCATTTAAAATCATTCAATGTTAATAGCTATATTTATATTCATCATTACCTCCTTATGTAACACACTGTTTCCTTTTTTTTGGTTGGGAATCAGAGTGGCTCGCTATGGCATACATTCTCTGCCCTTCCCTATCTATAACTACTGAAATCAGAGGCAACACATCCCTGTCCAGAAAATAATAATTGCACCTTTGCAACAAATAATAATAATAATAATAAAAAAAAATACAATATTCAAAGATCATAGGCTCCTATACATAAATTCCCTTTCTTAAACTCTTCTGATTAATTCGCAATTATATTAATATATCGTTCTCCGCAGGTAAAATTATCGTTTAAAATCATTCAATGTTAATAGCTATATTTATATTCATCATTACCTCCTTATGTAACACACTGTTTCCTTTTTTTTCATTTATCATTTCCATGTAGTATCAATTATATGACAGTATTTCTCCTTCTTTTCTCCTTTACTAAGTACGGGTAAGCTGGTAAATATACGTTGACATGGCTATTGGAAATAAATCTTGCCTATAGTGGAATGTGTCCATCTCGTAATATTTATTAATAATAATCTCTCTCCTTCTATAATATTTCCTTGTATAATAATTTTTATATTTATTTAATAATCTCTACCTCGTTTCTAATTATGGGTAAGTTAGAAAAATTCATGTTAACATGTTTTTAGTCAAGGTACCTTCTCAATGATGCTGGATTTGACTTGGGTTTTTCTAATCATGGTACTTTTTCAATGATGCTTGATGATATGTACCTTTTACTTTGTTATTAACCGTGTCGGTTACCTCGTAGTTATTGTTTTTATTGTCTCTGGTTATATTTGGGTTTATATTTTGTCAGTTTGGGTTAATTACTTTGATTATTTCAATTCCTTTTGGTTGTGTGATCCTTATATTATGTCATTATTTATCATTCTCATTCCTCGTTTTCCCTCTCTTCTCAATATCCAACTTTTCGTTGTTTAGCTCCTCTGCTCCTTCAAATGCCTGGTCTATGACATTTATTCTGGATGATTAATCCATGGCATTACCATCTCACCACATGTTTGGGCCATATCTTTTCTGCATAGCAGAATTCATCCTCGATATCACTTTCATTTCTGGGGTTATTATTTGGTTTTTGGCTAGTTTCTGCCAATATATGGTTTACCTGAGCTATTCGGGGTCTTTCGTCATTACTTGCCTGATTCTGCTGTAATGAAAAACCCGGATTTTCGTGGATTGTTACCCAATTCTCATTATTGTTTTGGTTAGCGTTTGGTTCCTGTTGGTTGTTATTTTCGTTTCTGGGTGGTTCGTTACTCCTACCCTCTGAAAACTGATGACGGTTATTCGCCGTATCACCCTGGTTACCTCGCGTCTGTTGTGTCATATACCCGTAACTTGGTAAATTGGGTGGATATGGTCGTCGATTATCGGCCATCATAAAATTTACCTGGGGCCTATATTCTTGATTTCTCCTATCGCCTCCTCCTTGGTTGCCCCCGTTACGATAACTATTACGTTGACCATAATTGTTTCCCCCATAGTTATTCTTGCGATAACTGTTTCCCTGGTGGTAGTTTCTACCGTAATTATTCTCGGGGTAATTACTTCTGTTCGGTCCCGGATAGTTGCGGTTATTTGGACCCTGAGTGTTATTATTTTGGCCATTTGGTGGGGTATTATTGTTCTGATTATTTGTGTTAAGGTTGTTACCGTTTCCACCTCCATTCCGGTTTGGTCCGTTATTGTTGCTATTATATTCTACCTTACGATTGGGGGGTTGGTAATCCTGGAACCTTCCAGTGGATTCACAATTTTCCAATAATTTGGCTAGATCGGCTATTTTACTGAGCTGTTGGTACAATTGGGCATCTTTGATACCATAGCTGTAATGTCCAGCTAATTGCCTTACCAAACATTCTTCCAGGATCGGCGGTATCAACTTCCGTGCCAAACATACCTTTCCTAGGAAATAAGACGTCGGGGACTGTCCATTGGACGCGTCGTATTTGCCGTAGAATATGTCCATTCGTACCCTGTTTTGTGCAGTCTCCGACCAGTACTTGTCTTTGAACTGGCGTTTAAACTCGGCTAAATTCGTGATTTCGGGTCGCACCGCTATCCACCAGTTATCCCTAGTGTTTTTAAACGTCTCGTCTAGCATCTCCTGTATCCTGTCCCACCTTGTTTCTCTATTTCTCCCAATAAACTCTTCCATTCTCTCTAAAAATTCCATTGGGTTTCGTCGATAGTTTTGGAAGTTGATTACTTCCCTGTTCTCACTATGACACGTATGAGTATTTAATATAGGTGTGTCTCTTAGCGCCTCTAATCTTTCCTGCAGGTTTTTCTCTCTCTGGTCTATTTCCTGTATGCTATTTTTGTTAGTTTTTATTTGCTCGTCCAGCCTGTTAGCGATGTCATATGTTCTCTGCATCCTCTCGCTAACGTCTTTCTGGACTTCTCCCACCTCCTGTATGATGGCGTCTTGGTTCTGCCTTACTTGTTTTCGAGATTTCTAACATCTTGTTTGGTCTCTACTGTTTGTTCCTCTATATTTTCGAAACGGGTATTATTTCCCTCCTGTAATTTTTCCAACTGTTTCTCCATATTGTCGACCTTCCTGTCACTTTCGATTTTATTATCATCGATCTTTTTGTTTACTGTTTCGTACTTTATGCTAATTTCTTTTTTCAGGGACTCTATGTATTTTTTATTCTCCTCCTGAAATAGCTCCATCTTTTTCCCATTATCATTTATATACTCCCTTAAAGATTCTGTTTTTGTCTAATTTCTCCTTATCTTCCAGTCTGTTTTTATTCATGGATTCTATTATTTCCTCCTTATCTTCCTGTCTATTTTTCTTACTCTCCTCCTTCAGGGATTCTGTATTTTTGTTCATATCCTCCTTCAGGGATTTTATTATTTCCTCATCTTCCTTCATTCTTTGGAGCATCATCATTATTACATTCGCGTCAACGCTTCCTGTTATTTTCTCTGGTTCGGGGTTCTCTCTTTGTTCTACCATTTGTATGGGTTCTTCTCCCGTTTGTTCCTCTATTTCGTCTGCCGTTTGTACTGGTCTTTCCATTTCTAGTGTGGGCGGTTCTAACTCTATTTCCTCCATTTGTACTGCCTCTCCGTCTTCCACACTTAACTCGGGTTCCACATTCTTTTTCACCTTTTTCCCCTTAGGTTGCGGCATTTTGATCTGTTGGTAGTTGCCGGGCTTGTTCCGTTTTTTTTCAAGCCTCACTAGTTGGGCTGCCAATTTATAACAAATAGAAAAGTGTAAGTGTTGTGTTGTAAAATGTCGGGCGTTACCTCCGCGCACTTTTTGTTATTTACTGTTGACTGGATCTTCTGTGGTGATGTAGTCCTGTAACACAACTTAATACTATGTTTTTTGTGGGCGCCACTTGGAATCGTTTGTTCCAAGAAAGAAATGTGATTATTAAAAAAATTAAAATTTTTAATAAACAAGTCAGTTTGGTTTGAAAAAATAAAGCAAGTTTAATGATTCTAAAAAAAAAATCGTCTGAAGGACTAACATTCATGAACAATTATAAAATTGCAGAGTTACAAAAAAATTCATAAGTTATTATTATTATTGACAATTTTATTTCTCCAATCAAGTATCGGCTAGTATTTTCAATTTTTTACTCAGTTAAAAAGCATGAGTTTAATACGTGAAAAAATCTTTACTCTCAGGACGTGACTCCTTTGAACTACCAAGACATATCAATAAGATGCTTTACAAGAAAAATTAAGTGATTTGAAGGTGTGTGTGGCATGTGTAGTACAACTGTGTGACAAAATGTAACCAGGTAAAAAATGACTTTAATTTTGGTAACTCACGTTCCAATTAATCTCGCACTGGACACTCCTCTCGAGTAGTTTTTCAATCTCGCCTCTTCATGTGTGCACTGAATCTATTTTAAGTCAAAATTGCGATCATTTACAATTTCCGCACTTTTTGTGAAACGGTTTGGCAGTAGAATTTCGCTCGGATCCCGCCGCTTACAGGTCAGCTGTTTCGCGTTGGTTACCAAATTGGCCGTCACAGTGCTGATACCCTTGCAGTAGCGAGAAAGGCTTTGTGTATGTAATACGTTATGGGAGTTTTTTGTCAAGTTAGTTTGTCTTTGCGAACACAGCAGAATTGGTTCTCTATTTAAAATTTCGGTCCCTCCTGGGCCGTTGACGTTCTGGCTGCGTGATTTCTATTAAAATGTGCCGTGTTGCTGCTCTATTTCAGCAACACATTGGCGTAGATTCTTGTAGAGGTTAAGTCAGTCTGTTTGTCAATGTACGGGAAAAGCCTTTCTTCGGGTCTTGTGTCGATTTCTCGCCTTCGGTTTCGCCTTGACTGGGTTGATCAGTGTCGTGGGTGATGCGTCTGTTCCGGATTTCAAGCTTCAAGTGTTTTTGGGTCGAATTTGGTCTCTCTTTTATACTAATTCAGGCTGATTGTTTTCATTGACTTCCGGTATATTTGTGTAAAAATTTCTTCTAGATTGTTCGAGAATTAAGAAATGGAACATCATGGAACAAATTTAATTTCCGTCGAAGCTTTTAGAACAAATTTCTTTTTCTTCACACTAAGGATATTTCAAAAATTACTCTGGTATTTGTCAAACAGTTTTACATTAGTACTCACAATTTGCATGCCATTATTACATTTAGATTCCCTGTTTTCAACTGAATCTAGCGATACTAATTATGATTGGTTTTTAGATAAATTAACTCTAATAAGTAACACAATATACAACTCTCACCTTGGGTTGTTGTCATTGAAATTCAATTTTTTAGAACAAAAAATTGTTGTGAAACTATTATGTTTCTTCCATAACATGAACACATAATATTACTATCTTCCTATAACAAAACGAACAAATTTTAACATATATAATACACAGATAATTTCAATTTACATGGCCCATGCCCATGGCCTATGTTGTTGTCAATGTTATGACACAATAATTAGTCTCTTTCTTTAACATATATAATATTTCACTAGTGTACACTCAGAGTTTATTACATTGTCTGTCTTTAGTGATACCTGGTTACTCTTTACACATATTATCTTTATTACAGGATAACATAGCATCATATTGGTTGGTCTGAGATGCCCTTTTTCATAGTGTGACAAATCTCACTCTTATAAGTTAAATTCTTTCATAATTGATCTTATTTTCAACTGAGTCTGTTCGTTTTTAAGGTATACTGAAGTATTGTACCATTCTCTTTTATTTTTGTCAACATTTTGTAAATATTTAGCCAGATATGACTATTTTTTATACTGGTTGATTGGTCCCAGCCATACATGGTGTAGGTAAATAACTCAGACTATTACAATGTTAAAGTTAGTCAAATATATTAGTATAGTCACTTTATATTATATTTCAACTTTCTAATGCAATTTGGTTGCATTTTGGCAACATTAAAACCATAAATCGTACAATATTATATGCCTACCACATGTTTTTTGTTAATACTGTTTTTGGCTATTTTGACTGACTTTTATTCATTGACAGCTTTCTTTATCTAAGATAAATTGTTCATTTTTGTCTGCTTGACAATTACATATAGTTTTTATTTCAATTTTTATTTTGCTTGACAATTACATATAGTTTTTATTTCACTATTAATTTTTACATGAAATCTGAGTGTTTGGTCTCAAATCCAACACATTAATATTTTTTGTCATAACAATTATATAATTTTTATTTTAACTTAGATTCTTTCTAATAATGTATTTAAGTCATTTAATACATTTATTTTATTTACATTACATAATATAATAATGGATCATGTCCATTCATTCACAATAAATAGTTCTTTATACTCTATTCAGAGTTACTAAACTTAATAATTAATGACTCCATTTTGGTTGATCCTGATATTATTTGTCTCTCTCATAGTATCTTATGGTTTTTCACTGTTATTCACTTTAATAAAATATATGGGGTTTGTGTCTTAGTCACAGTCTGGTCGTTTTCCATGTTAGTAGTATTAATTATTAGACAATATTACATAATTTTTTAGGGCTACTTGGGTTCGATACTGTCCACCTCACTCTCCTCTTATGATAAATTGCTATGTAAATGGTTTCCTTTATGGAACGTTCTGTGACAATACAAGCTGCAAATTCAAACAGAATGAAATAGTTTTTTGCATGCAACTCTGAATTGTAGAGTTTTCAAGACCTATTGTTTTTGGTGAAGATCGGTTAAAGGAAAGGGGTAGTTTACATGCAACGTTTTATGTTTTAACAAGGGTAATTTTTTCTATGACGAATGATAACTGCCGCATATTCAAACAGAATCAAATAATTTTTTGCATACATGACTGAATTGTAGAGAACTCAAGGCCTTTTGATTTTGGTGAAGATCGGTTAAGGGGACGGGGTAGTTTACCTGCAACCTTTTACGTTTTAACAACAGTAAAGTACTTGAAAATTCATTTAAACTTTTTCAAACAATGGTAATTGTTAAAAATAAAATAATTTTGTTGCCAGGCAATAAAATTATAATTTTTTCATTTTAATGTAAATCATGTATGAGAGGAAATATATCGTTCGTGGCAGGCAAGCATGTCTCAGTTATGTAATGTTTACGTTTCCATTTTATTATTATGACTACCACAATAAGAAGGCAGGGAACACACACACACACACACACACACACACACACACACACACACACACACACACACACACACACACACACACACACACACACACACACACACACACACACACACACACACACACACACACACACACACACACACACACACAATTCGCGTTGTTCTGGCCTCATTCATGTTTATTTTCTTACATTTGCACGCTTTTTAAATGGAAAGTGCCGAAACCCATACCAACATAACGTGTGCAAGCCGAAAAAGTGTCCAGCGTGGATAGCGATTTGCTTCCTGTGGATCGCTGGGCAGTATAACTGCACGTATTTACAGAGGAACGGTTCATAGACAGACTTTTCATCTTTAGGGAATGAACCCTCTGCAAGATATTCAGGGTCCATGAGTGACTTCAGAGCGCTTCGGAGGAGGGATGATTATCTGCGTAGTTCGGTTTCTTTATAAGCATAAAGTAAGCCTACCTAATTGTTATGGATAAAGTGACTGAAAATAACATTATATTAAACGACTACCCCATAATAACAAAAATATCTATAAATAGTGAAATTAGTTTGAGGGTGGGTGATATTTTTTTAGAAATTACCGAACCGAATTCAAATAAATTATTTTAAACATAAATCTTACAACATGGAAGTCATGTATGGTTCTCCATACCGATTTTTTCTATGATGAACGATAACTGCCGCACATTCAAACAGATCAAATATTTTTTTGCATACGTTCATCAATTGTAAAAGACTGAAGGCCTGTTGTTTTTGGTGAAGATCGGTTAACGGGAAGGGGTAGTTTACCAGCAATGTTTTTCTTATCAAGGGTAATTTTTTTCTATGGCAAACGATAGCCGCAAATTCAAACAGAATCAAATAATTTTTTGCATATAGCATTGACTTGTAGAGTACACAAGACCTATTGTTTTTGGTGAAGATCGGTTAAGGGAAAGGGGTAGTTTACCGGCAACATTTGTTTTTATCAAGGGTAATTTTTTCCTATGGCAAACTATAACAGCCGCAAATTCAAACAGAATCAAATAATGTTTTGCATACAGCCCTGAATTGTAGAGTACTCAAGACCTATTTTTTTTGGTGAAGATCGGTTTAGGGAAAGGGGTAGTTTCCAGCAACGTTTTTTTATCAAGGGTAATATTTTTTTCTATGGCAAACGATAACAGCCGCAAATTCAAACAGAATCAAATAATGTTTTGCATACAGCCCTGAATTGTAGAGGACTGAAGGTCTGTTGATTTTGGTGAAGATCGGTTTAGAGAAAGGGGTAGTTTACCTGCAACGTTTTATGTTTTAACAAGGGTAATTTTTTCTACGACGAACGATAACTGCCGTAAATTCAAAGAAAATCAAATATTTTTTTGCATACCTTTCTAAATTGTAGAGAGCTCAAGGCCTGTTGATTTTGGTGAAGATCGGTAAAGGGAAAGGGGTAGTTTACCTGAAACATGTTATGTTGTAACAAGAGTAATGTTTTCATGGCGAACGATAACTGCCGCAAATTGAAATAGAATCAAATATTTTTTTTGCATGCATCCCTGCATTGTAGAGGACTGAAGGTCTATTGATTTTGGTGAAGATCGGTTTAGAGAAACGGGTAGTTTACCTGCAACGTTTTATGTTTTAACAAGAGTAAAGTACTTAATTTTGATAAATAAAGTATCTTGATAAGAAGCTCATAATAATCCACTGTAGAAACGTAGATGAAATATCTATAAATGAAGAGGTTAGGTGAACGGGGTGGGGGTAAATTTCTATAAATGAAAATTATAGTTAAAGGGGGAGGGGAGAATTTTGTATGTGTACTACGTTATCGGCAACAAAGAAGTACTTCTTTGTTAAAATTCCTTCCCGGGCTATTTAGCCGTAGTCCAATGTTTTCTGCAAAACCAGACTTTTCGGCAGTGCCATCGACTTCCATCACAGTGAAAATCGAGTGCGAAAACGTGAGGTGGTATACGTTAGTGACCACAGTACTGTGGTTTAAGGCTGAAGCAATAAGTAGAAAGACGTAGTTTCTATGGAAATATTTCATTTCGAATATTTTATATATAAATCTTAGAACATGGAAGTCCTGTATGGTTCTCCATACCGATATTTTACATATGTGCCTGAGTTGTAGACGACTCGAGGCCTATTGATTTTGGTGAAGATCGGTTATGGGGAAAGGTCAGTTTACCGGAAACATTGTTTGTTCTAACAAGAGTAAAGTACTTAATTTTGATAAATAAAGTATCCTGATAAAAATATCTTAATAATCCACTATAGAAATGTAAATGAAACATCTATAAATGAAGAGGCTAGTTGAACGGGGTGGGGGTAATTTTCTATAAATGAAAATTATAGTTGAAGGGGGAGGGATTATACACATATTCTTATATGTGTACTACTTTATCGGCACCAAATTAGTAGTTTGTTGATAAAATTCCTTCCCAGCCTGTTTGGCCGTAGTCCAATGTTTTCTGCAAAACAGACGTTTCGGCAGTGCTGTCGACTGCTATCATCAGTGAAAATCGAGTGCGATAACGTGTGGTGGTATACGTTAGTGACCACAGCACTGTGGTTAAGGCTGAAGCAATAAGTGGAAAGAAGTAGTTTCTATTTTTCTATGGAAACATTTTATTTCTTAATTGATTTTAAATATAAATCTTACAGTAGTTTCTATGGAAAAATTTCATTTCGTAACTGATTTTAAATATAAATCTTAGAACATGTAAGTCATATATGGTTCTCCATGCCGATTTTTTCTTTTGCCAAATGAAGAAGGGCATTTGAAAGAACACTATTTCGATTGTGGTAACAAGTCCCATCTGACCACAAAATAACAGGCTTTACATCCTTCTCCAAAGCTGTCTTCAAATTGTCTACTATACATGATGCAAATGACGAGGCATCTAAGTTTGAGGCAGTTTCATCAAGCCAATAGCAAACAACATCGTGTGTTCCAATATTGTACATTGTAAACTTATGAACTTGTAATATTGTTTTATAGTATTATCACTTGCATTGACACATGGTGCTAACTTAACAGCTTGGACATATACTATATGTACTAGCACTGCTGTTGTGACTTGCTACTTCCAGTTGCGTTAATGTAATACAGCTGAGTAAACAGTGCAGTCACCAGTAGCTTACGGTGACGTGGTGGAATTATAGTACCGCCGTTGTTGTGACTTGCTAGTTCCAGTTGTGTTAATATAATACAGGTGAGTAAACCGTGCAGTCACCAATTGCTTAACGGTGATGTGTGGAATTATACTAGCACAGCCATTGTGACTTGCTGCTTCCAGTTGTGTTAATGTAATACAGCTGAGTAAACAGTGCAGTCACCAACAGCTTACAGTGACGGTGGAATTATACTAGCACTGCTGTTGTGACTTGCTACTTCCAGTTTTGTTAATGTAATACAGCTGAGTAAACAGTGCAGTCACCAATAGCTCACAGTGACGTGATGGAATTATAATAACGCCGTTGTTGGACTTGCTAGATCCAGGTGCGTTAATATAATACAGCTGAGTAAACAGTGCAGTCACCAATTGGTTACAGTGACGTGGTGGAATTACAATAACGCCGTTGTTGTGACTTGCTACTTCCAGTTGCGTTAATGTAATACAGCCGAGTAAACAGTGCAGTCACCAATTGCTTACAGCGATGTGGTGGAATTATACTAGCACTGCTGTTGTGACTTGCTACTTCCTGTTGTGTTAATGTAATACAGCTGAGTGAACAGTGCATTCACCAATAGCTTACAGTGACGTGGTTGAATAATACTACCGCTGTAGTTGTGACTTGCGACTTCCATTTGTGTTAATGGAATACATCTGAGTAAACAGTGCAGTCACCAATAGCTTACAGTGATGTGGTGGAATTATACTAGCACAGCTGTTGTGACTTGCTGCTTCCAGTTGTGTTAATGTAATACAGCTGAGTAAACAGTGCAGTCACCAATTGCTTACAGTGCCGTGGTGTAATTATACTACCGCCGTTGTTGTGACTTGCTAGTTCCAGTTGCGTTAATATAATCCAGCTGAGTAAACAGCGCAGTCACCAATTGCTTACAGTGCCGTGGTGGAATTATAGTACCGCCGTTGTTGTGACTTGCTAGTTCCAGTTGCGTTAATATAATACAGCTGAGTAAACAGTGCAGTGTCCAATTGCTTACAGTGACGTGGTGGAATTATAGTAACGCCGTTGTTGTGACTTGCTACTTCCAGTTGCGTTAATGTAATATAGGTGAGTGAACAGTGCAGTCACCAATAGCTTACAGTGACGCGGTGGAATTACACTAGTGCTGTAGTTGCGACTTGCTACTTCCATTTGCGTTAATGTAATACAGCTGAGTGAACAGTGCATTCACCAGTAGTTTACAGTGACGTGGTGGAATTATAGTACCGCCGTTGCTGTGACTTGCTAGTTCCAATTGTGTTAATGTAATACAGGTGAATAAACAGTGCAGTCACCAATAGCTTACAGTGATGTGGTGGAATCATACTAGCGCTGTAGTTGTGTTAATGTTATACAGCTGAGTGAACAGTGCATTCACCAATAGCTTGCAGTGACATGGTGGAATTATACTGGCGCTGTAGCTGTGACTTTATACTTCCAGTTGTGTTAATGTAATACTGTTGAGTAAACAGTGCAGTCACCAATAGCTTACAGTGACGTGGTGGAATTATACTAGCACAGCTGTTGTGACTTGCTGCTTCCAGTTGTGTTAATGTAATACAGCTGAGTAAACAGTTCAGTCACCAATAGCTTACAGTGACGGTGGAATTATACTAGCACTGCTGTTGTGACTTGCTACTTCCAGTTTTGTTAATGTAATACAGATGAGTAAACAGTGCAGTCACCAATTGGTTACAGTGATGTGGTGGAATTATAATAACGCCGTTGTGACATGGTAGTTCCAGTTGCGTTAATATAATACAGCCGAGTAAACATTGCAGTCACCAATTGCTTACTGTGATGTGGTGGAATTATACTAGCACTGGTGTTGTGACTTGCTACTTCCTGTTGTGTTAATGTAATACGGCTGAGTAAACAGTGCACTCACCACCATGTAATTGTAACTTTCCGTACAAATAAGAGCATTCAGAGATTTCTTAGCCGGAAGAACAGTGCACTTTTACTGTAATGATTTTAGTATTTTAATTTTTTAACGATCTCTAACGAGTGATCAAGTTTTCTGAAGATGGCAACTCGTTGCCGAAACGCGTCATAAAGGACAAGAAAAACGAAGTCGCACGACAGATATCTGGTAAATACGTCTACATATATCAATATAAGCGACTTGGAGACAACTAACCTAAAAATGTATTACATTCACCAATAGTTTACAGTGACGTGGTGGAATTATAGTACCGCCGTTGTTGTGACTTGCTAGTTCCAGTTGTGTTAATGTAATACAGCTGAGTGAACAGTGCATTCACCAATAGCTTACAGTGACGCGGTGGAATAATACTAGCGCTGTAGTTGTGACTTGCTACTTCCATTTGTGTTAATGTAATACATCTGAGTAAACAGTGCAGTCACCAATAGCTTACAGTGATGTGGTGGAATTATAATATCGCTGTAGCTGTGACATGCTACTTCCACTTGTGTTAATGTAATACAGCTGAGTGAACAGTGCATTCACCAATAGCTTATGGTGACGTGGTGGAATAATACTAGCACTGCTGTTGTGACTTGCTACTTCCAGTTGTGTTAATGTAATACAGCTGAGTAAACAGTGCAGTCACCAATAGCTTACAGTGCCGTGGTGGAATTATACTACCGCCGTTGTGACTTGCTAGTTCCAGTTGCGTTAATATAATACAGCTGAGTAAACAGTGCAGTCACCAATTACTTATGGTGACGGGGAGGAATTATACTAGCACTGCTGTTGTGACTTGCTACTTCCAGTTGCGTTAATGTAATACAGTTGAGTAAACAGTGCAGTCACCAATTCCTTACAGTGACGTGGTGGAATTATACTAGCACTGCTGTTGTGACTTGCTACTTCCAGTTTTGTTAATGTAATACAGATGAGTAAACAGTGCAGTCACCAATTGGTTACAGTGATGTGGTGGAATTATAATAACGCCGTTGTGACATGGTAGTTCCAGTTGCGTTAATATAATACAGCCGAGTAAACATTGCAGTCACCAATTGCTTACTGTGATGTGGTGGAATTATACTAGCACTGGTGTTGTGACTTGCTACTTCCTGTTGTGTTAATGTAATACGGCTGAGTAAACAGTGCACTCACCACCATGTAATTGTAACTTTCCGTACAAATAAGAGCATTCAGAGATTTCTTAGCCGGAAGAACAGTGCACTTTTACTGTAATGATTTTAGTATTTTAATTTTTTAACGATCTCTAACGAGTGATCAAGTTTTCTGAAGATGGCAACTCGTTGCCGAAACGCGTCATAAAGGACAAGAAAAACGAAGTCGCACGACAGATATCTGGTAAATACGTCTACATATATCAATATAAGCGACTTGGAGACAACTAACCTAAAAATGTATTACATTCACCAATAGTTTACAGTGACGTGGTGGAATTATAGTACCGCCGTTGTTGTGACTTGCTAGTTCCAGTTGTGTTAATGTAATACAGCTGAGTGAACAGTGCATTCACCAATAGCTTACAGTGACGCGGTGGAATAATACTAGCGCTGTAGTTGTGACTTGCTACTTCCATTTGTGTTAATGTAATACATCTGAGTAAACAGTGCAGTCACCAATAGCTTACAGTGATGTGGTGGAATTATAATATCGCTGTAGCTGTGACATGCTACTTCCAGTTGTGTTAATGTAATACAGCTGAGTAAACAGTGCAGTCACCAATAGCTTACAGTGCCGTGGTGGAATTATACTACCGCCGTTGTGACTTGCTAGTTCCAGTTGCGTTAATATAATACAGCTGAGTAAACAGTGCAGTCACCAATTACTTATGGTGACGGGGAGGAATTATACTAGCACTGCTGTTGTGACTTGCTACTTCCAGTTGCGTTAATGTAATACAGTTGAGTAAACAGTGCAGTCACCAATTGCTTACAGTGACGTGGTGGAATTATAAAACGCCGTTGTTGTGACATGGTAGTTCCAGTTGCGTTAATATAATACAGCTGAGTAAACAGTGCAGTCACCAATTGCTTACAGTGACGTGGTGAAATATAGTAACGCCGTTGTTGTGACGTGCTAGTTCCAGTTGTGTTAATGTAATACAGCTGAGTAAACAGTGCAGTCACCAATTGCTTACACGAACGTGGTGGAATTATAGTAACACCGTTGTTGTGACGTGCTAGTTCCAATTGTGTTAATGTACTACAGCTGAGTAAACAGTGCAGCCACCTATAGCGTACAGGAACGTGGTGGAATTATAGTAACTCCATTGTTGTGACTTGCTATATCCAGTTGTGTTAATGTAATACAGCTGAGTAAACAGTGCAGCCACCAGTAGCGTACAGTACATACATACATACATCCTCGGCGCTACAGCCCAGTCCGGGCCCTGGCCTCCAAAAGAAATCTTCCCCACTGGTCTCTACTCCCGGCCAATGTCCACCAGTTTGCTGCACCCAGCCTCACTGCCTCCTTACCAACCTGGTCCAGCCATCTTGTACGCGGTCTTCCCCTCCTTCTCCTTCCCATCGGCAAATAATTCATCACTCTTTTTGGGATTCTATCCTCCGCCATTCTCTGCACATGACCAGCCCAACGCAATCTGTTAATTTGTATGAGTTGCACGATCGGAAGATCTTTAAACCTTTCGTACAACTCTCGATTATGCAGTCGCCTCCAAATGTTGTTTTCCCTCACAGGGCCATAGATTCTCCTCAGTACCCTCCTCTCAAAAACGGATAGTCTCTGCTCATCTAGTTTTTTTAACACCCAGCATTCCGAGCCGTACATCAGGACTGGTCTAATCAAGGTCTTGTATAGGGAGGCTTTTGTATCTTTAGTTATTAATTTTGATTTAAAATGTTTCACCAGTCCGTAGTAACACCTATTAGCAGATAATATTCGTCTTTCAATATCTCTAGAGGAGTCATTTCCAGAGTCCACATATGACCCGAGATATGGAAAACCCTGAACCTTTTCAAATTCATAATCGTTAATGCGCAGGGACAGGGTACGAGTATTGGCACCTACAACCATATATTTGGTTTTGCTTTGGTTTATAACCAAGCCCATAGCCTTAGCGGACAACTCCAGTTCCTGAAAGGCTTCCTTTAAGCCAGATTCAGACCTACTTATGACGTCAATGTCATCGGCATAGGCCAGAAGCTGTACCTCCTTGTGAAATATGTGTCCGCTAGTTTGAATTCCTGAATCCCTGATGACCTTTTCTAGAGCTATGTTGAACAACAGACATGCTAAGGCATCTCCTTGTTTCAACCCATTCAATGTTTTTAAGGAGTTAGATAGATTTGATTGTATTCTGATTTGGCACTTAGAATTGGACATAACTACTCCAACCATACGCACCAACTTAGATGGTATATGCAACTCCTTCATAGCTCTATATAGCATTTTCCGGTTGATTGAATCATATGCCGACTGGAAATCCACAAAGAGATGGTGAGTGGGCACTCCATATTCCAACGTTTTTTCCAGGATTTGCCTTAGTGTAAATATTTGGTCTGTTGTTGACCTATTCCTAGTGAATCCACACTGATATTCTTTTATGTTTTCCTCAGCGTAGGGAAGCAGCCTAGAAAATATGATGTTGGACAATACCTTATATGCTGTATTAAGTAGAGAGATGCCCCTATAATTTTTACATATAAGCGGATCACCCTTTTTATGTATTAAACACACCACCCCATTGTTCCACTCATCAGGCATTACCTCCTCCAGCCATATTCGCTCTATAAGATGGGCAAATTCCTTTATGAAATCTCCTCCTGCGCTCTTTAATAGTTCCCCTGGTAAACCATCGGAACCTGCTGCCTTGTTATTTTTAAGCTTTTCTAGAGCTTCATACACCTCGTCATAGGATGGCACCAACTCCTCTCTATCATCCTCGAATTCTCCTACCTCCTCTTCATTCTCAGATGCCTCCATCGAAGCCTCCCCAACTGAGCCTAGCAACTCTTCGAAGTGTTCTGTCCATCTCCTGATCACGCCAGCATTATCACTCACAAGGCCACCATTATTATCCCTACAGGCATTTGTTCTAGGCTGAAATTCCTGTCTCATATCATTCACCTTCCTGTACATATCTCGGCTCAGCCTTTTACTCTTATATTCCTCTATCTTTTCCATCTGTCTCATCATATACTCCCTCTTTTTTCCTCTATGAATCTTCGTTTCCCTCCGCCTGGCCTTCCTGTATTCCTCTTGAACAGCCCTAGTGCATTTCCTTTGGATCATAAATTTGTATGTCTTGTTTTTGAAGTCAGTTGCCTCTTCACACTCCTTATCAAACCACTCATCTCGCCCATGTCTCTTCTTCAAACCAACGATTTCTTCTCCCGTGGTCACTAACATGTTTTTTAGATTAAGCCAGTGGTTTTCTATATCTTGTTCCTCACGGCATTCAAGTCTCCACTGTCTAATTTTCTCATTAGTAACTTCCTCGAACCTCCGTTTTATTTCTTCTTCCTTTAGCATTTCTGTATTGTATCTAACAGTCTTTATTCCTTTTTCATTTCTATTATTGGAGATTCTAGCTCTCAGTTTTGCAACTACGAGATAGTGATCGCTGTCCATGTTGGCACTTCTATAAACTCTCACGTCTTGTAAGTCTGACTTATGGCGGCCATCCAATAGGACATGATCTATTTGATTGACCGTTCTCCCATCTGGAGACATCCATGTGCCCTTATGTATGTCTTTGTGGTCGAAGAAAGTCCCTCCTATGATCATATTTTGACCAACTGCAAAGTTCAATAGTCGGAAACCATTGTCTGAGTGTTCAGAGTGTAAACTATACTTTCCTATATTACTACAGGTATGGCTGCTTCCCACTTTGGCATTTAAGTCACCTATGATTATTTTTATGTCATGTCTAGGGCTGCTAGCATACGCATTCTCCAGCAAGTCATAAAAATCATCTTTCTCCTCCTCAGGCTTATCATCAGTTGGGGCATGCACGTTTATTATAGTATAGTTAAAGAAAATTCCCCTAAGTCTTATTTTACACATTCTAGGTGTAAGGGGTTTAAAATCGATGATATTTGCTTTCATTCTACGGCTTACCAAGAAGCCAGTTCCAAGCACATGGTCCCGGTTCTGACAGCTGTAATACACCGAGTAGTCCCTTCGATCCATGATTCCAGCACCAGTCCACCTCATCTCCTGCATAGCCAAAACATCTATCTTATATTTGAGAACCTCTCCTATTAATATCTTCAAGGCTCCAGGTCTGTATAAGGAACGCAAGTTCCATGTCGCAAGTTTAAAATCTTTGTCCTTTTTACACGATCCAGTCCCAATTCCATTAATCCGTCCGGCTTTTCCTTTTTCTCTTGGTTTCATAACAATTTTTTTTTTATGGGGTGGGTTGTTAACCCTACGCCCAACCCCCAACCTGGAGGACCAGGGGTTTTATGTTTAGAGTTCCCGTCTCTTAGATGAGTTGCCTTCACTGAGCTAACGAGTCTCATCCACCCGTCCGCAGTAGACCATGCTCACTAGACCTATGGGCGCCGCCGTTGACATTTTTATGTTCTTCCGCCGCCAACCCCGCCATGCATCCTGCTGCCGACACACTACATCTTGGTAAGCCGGGTCCCTGATTACCTCAGGGCCACCTCGCCCAGACCCCCATCTCTCGTTGGCTCGCCGACCCAAGCTGCCGAAGGGATTGGTTACCACAACCTTAGCATGGGTTGCTCGACTTAACAGGGCCCACCGCTTGTAGGTGAGAGTTGGAGTTGGAGAGGAGAGGCTAGTGACCAGCTCTTGTATGCAGGCCATATATTACGCATCACTCCCCCATTTAGGCCCCAGTGGTGGAATCATACTAGCGCTGTAGTTGTGTTAATGTTATACAGCTGAGTGAACAGTGCATTCACCAATAGCTTGCAGTGACATGGTGGAATTATACTGGCGCTGTAGCTGTGACTTTATACTTCCAGTTGTGTTAATGTAATACTGTTGAGTAAACAGTGCAGTCACCAATAGCTTACAGTGACGTGGTGGAATTATACTAGCACAGCTGTTGTGACTTGCTGCTTCCAGTTGTGTTAATGTAATACAGCTGAGTAAACAGTTCAGTCACCAATAGCTTACAGTGACGGTGGAATTATACTAGCACTGCTGTTGTGACTTGCTACTTCCAGTTTTGTTAATGTAATACAGATGAGTAAACAGTGCAGTCACCAATTGGTTACAGTGATGTGGTGGAATTATAATAACGCCGTTGTGACATGGTAGTTCCAGTTGCGTTAATATAATACAGCCGAGTAAACATTGCAGTCACCAATTGCTTACTGTGATGTGGTGGAATTATACTAGCACTGGTGTTGTGACTTGCTACTTCCTGTTGTGTTAATGTAATACGGCTGAGTAAACAGTGCACTCACCACCATGTAATTGTAACTTTCCGTACAAATAAGAGCATTCAGAGATTTCTTAGCCGGAAGAACAGTGCACTTTTACTGTAATGATTTTAGTATTTTAATTTTTTAACGATCTCTAACGAGTGATCAAGTTTTCTGAAGATGGCAACTCGTTGCCGAAACGCGTCATAAAGGACAAGAAAAACGAAGTCGCACGACAGATATCTGGTAAATACGTCTACATATATCAATATAAGCGACTTGGAGACAACTAACCTAAAAATGTATTACATTCACCAATAGTTTACAGTGACGTGGTGGAATTATAGTACCGCCGTTGTTGTGACTTGCTAGTTCCAGTTGTGTTAATGTAATACAGCTGAGTGAACAGTGCATTCACCAATAGCTTACAGTGACGCGGTGGAATAATACTAGCGCTGTAGTTGTGACTTGCTACTTCCATTTGTGTTAATGTAATACATCTGAGTAAACAGTGCAGTCACCAATAGCTTACAGTGATGTGGTGGAATTATAATATCGCTGTAGCTGTGACATGCTACTTCCACTTGTGTTAATGTAATACAGCTGAGTGAACAGTGCATTCACCAATAGCTTATGGTGACGTGGTGGAATAATACTAGCACTGCTGTTGTGACTTGCTACTTCCAGTTGTGTTAATGTAATACAGCTGAGTAAACAGTGCAGTCACCAATAGCTTACAGTGCCGTGGTGGAATTATACTACCGCCGTTGTGACTTGCTAGTTCCAGTTGCGTTAATATAATACAGCTGAGTAAACAGTGCAGTCACCAATTACTTATGGTGACGGGGAGGAATTATACTAGCACTGCTGTTGTGACTTGCTACTTCCAGTTGCGTTAATGTAATACAGTTGAGTAAACAGTGCAGTCACCAATTGCTTACAGTGACGTGGTGGAATTATAAAACGCCGTTGTTGTGACATGGTAGTTCCAGTTGCGTTAATATAATACAGCTGAGTAAACAGTGCAGTCACCAATTGCTTACAGTGACGTGGTGAAATATAGTAACGCCGTTGTTGTGACGTGCTAGTTCCAGTTGTGTTAATGTAATACAGCTGAGTAAACAGTGCAGTCACCAATTGCTTACACGAACGTGGTGGAATTATAGTAACACCGTTGTTGTGACGTGCTAGTTCCAATTGTGTTAATGTACTACAGCTGAGTAAACAGTGCAGCCACCTATAGCGTACAGGAACGTGGTGGAATTATAGTAACTCCATTGTTGTGACTTGCTATATCCAGTTGTGTTAATGTAATACAGCTGAGTAAACAGTGCAGCCACCAGTAGCGTACAGTAACGTGGTGGAATTATAGTAACACCGTTGTTGTGACTTGCTAGTTCCAGTTGTGTTAATGTAATACAGTCGAGTAAACAGTGCAGTCACCAATTGCTTACAGTGACGTGGTGAAATTATAGTAAGGCCGTTGTTGTGACGCGCTAGTTCCAGTTGTGTTAAAAGGTAACCAGGAAGTGTAAACTATTATAAAATGCAACAGCCCATATTTTGATCATTATGTCATGACGTTTTAAAGCTATCTATTTGAAAAGTTTAACAGAGATTGAGGACATTTTGCAGAACATTCTGTGTACGTTTTAATATTCTAACAAATGTAGAACACTTTTAATAACATCCCTAAAAAAAAAAAATTGAAAAAAAAAATGAAAACATATATGTACCTTTTTCTCCTAAACTAGTGGAAGGATTGCAATGATTTTTTACCCACATAATCTACAGACATAAAGTATTGTTGGGAACTAGAAAAATGTTTGTATGTTACTTTGAAAATGAGATATGATTTTTTGAAATATTGAAAATTAGGCAATTTTTTGTTGTTTTTTTTTTTAGTGATTATTTGTATAGACCTCTAGTAACTAATTGAGATATTTCAATAATTCTAGTTCCCAGCATTCACAATTGAATATGTAGTATGTGTGCAAAATTTCATCCAGATTGGGTTAACCAGTCCTGAGAAAAAGGTACATTTATTTAAAAAAATAAAGTTTCTGGGAAATTGAGAAAATAGTAGTAGTAATAAGATAGTCTAACCTTTAATACATTCCTGGGCAATAATCATCCTGGCCATCTTCATCTGTCTCTTTCCTCTTCTTCTGCAGTCTTTTTTCTGTTCTGGCCTTCTTTGTCATGGCCGCAGCAGCACGATTTGCATAGAATATGCGTGTATTGTCAATGGAGCGGAGAGCCTTTATGCTGTTGCTTCCAACTACAATCCCCATTTTGTTTAGCACTTTAGTCCTTGCCATTGCACAATAATTAAAACTCAAAACAGCATCAAAATCACCTATTCTAAGGGTCTGAACACCAACAAACATTATTTGGTATGCGCTCCCAGATACAGTTGTTGAGACTCTCGTTGACATTTTGTGTTTTACCATGAACACACTTTTTCAAGAGACTTGGCTGGCTAAGTTCTCTGTAGATGGGTTTAATGGCTTCCATTATAGCCATTGGCAGGGCATGCTTGTGGGTGTAGGTTCCACCAGTTGCAACAGTTTTCTGGTACTTACACCATGAATCAGCTCCCTTCGGACAAAGGTGGTGCATTGCATTGTCATCTGTGGAACATTTGTGGAAGAAGGTTGCCCATACTGCTTGCTGCATACCTTTCACATTATCCACATTCCTCCTGATAGCCAGTCCATAGTACTGCTGTAGCTTGTCTGCTGTAGCATCTGTCAGGCGACCTGAACCACCAACACCTTTACCATCTATTCGCTTCACACCTTTCGTTTCTTTTTTCCACCTTCGGAGTCTGCTCCCAGGTCTTTTAATAACATGTCCTATTGATTCTAGTTTCTCAATCAATTAATTGTCACCATATGGTTTTGCTTCATTACAAAACAAACATTACCTTTGAGAAAAAACAAATTTCTGGACTTAAAAAAGGATTTAGACGGATATCCGAAAGTGTGCGTGGAATTTCAAGGTCCACGTCTCACGCACTGTTACTTTAAAACTGTGTTTGAAAGTTTAAATATTGTTTTTACGCAATAATTCGCATATCAAATTGTTCATAAAGAAAAGCAGATTATGTTAGGGATAAAAAAAATGCCAATTTTTACAATTTTACACTTCCTGGTTACCTTAATGTACTACAGCTGAGTAAACAGTGCAGTCACCTATAGCGTACAGGAACATGGTGGAATTATAGTAACTCCATTTTTGTGACTTGCTAGTTCCAGTTGTGTTAATGTAATACAGCTGAGTGAACAGTGCAGTCGCCAATAGCGTACAGTAACGTGGTGGAATTATAGTAACACCGTTGTTGTGACTTGCTAGTTCCCGTTGTGTTAATGTAATACAGCTGAGTAAACAGTGCAGTCACCAATTGCTTACAGGAACGTGGTGGAATTATAGTAACACCGTTGTTGTGACTTGCTAGTTCCAGTTGTGTTAATGTAATACAGCCGAGTAAACAGTGCAGTTACCAATTGCTTACAGGAACGTGGTGGAATTATAGTAACTCCATTGTTGTGACTTGCTAGTTCCAGTTGTGTTAATGTAACACGGCTGAGTAAACAGTGCAGTCACCAATTGCTTACAGTGCCGTGGTGGAATTATACTACCGCCGTTGTTGTGACTTGCTAGTTCCAGTTGCGTTAATATAATACAGCTGAGTAAACAGTGCAGTCACCAATTGCTTACAGTGACGTGGTGGAATTATAATAACGCCATTGTTGTGACTTGCTAGTTCCAGTTGTGTTAATGTAATAAAGCTGAGTAATCAGTGCAACCACCAATAGTTTACAGTGACGTAGTGGAATTATAGTAACGCCGTTGTTTGACGTGCTAATTCCAGTTGTGTTAATGTAATACAGCTGAGTAAACAGTGCAGTCACCAATTGCTTACAGTGACCTGGTGGAATTATAGTAACACCGTTGTTTTGACTTGCTAATTCCAGTTGCAATAATATAATACAGCTGAGTAAACAGTGCATTCACCAATAGCTTACAGTAACGTGGAGGAATTATAGTAACACCGTTGTTGTGACTTGCTAGTTCCAGTTGTGTTAATGTAATACAGCCGAGTAAACAGTGCAGTCACCAATTGGTTTCAGTGATGTGGTGAAATTATAGTAACGCTGTTGTGACGTGCTAGTTCCAGTTGCGTTAATGTAATACAGCTGAGTAAACAGTGCAGTCACCAATTGCTTACAGTGATGTGGTGGAATTATAATAACTCCGTTGTTGTGACTTGCTAGTTCCAGTCGTGTTAATGTAATACAGCCGAGTAAACAGTGCTGTCACCAATTGCTTACAGTGACGTGGTGGAATTATAGTAACGCCGTTGTTGTGACTTGCTACTTCCAGTTGGGTTAATGTAATACAGCTGAGTAAACAGTGCAGTCACCAATAGCGTACAGTGACGTGGTAGAATTATAGTAACGCTGTTGTTGTGACTTGCTACTTCCAGTTGCGTTAATGTAATACAGCTGCGTAAACAGTGCAGTAACCAATAGCTTCCAGTGACGGGGTGGAATTATAGTAACACCGTTGTGACTTGCTACTTCCTGTTGTGTTAATGTAATACAGCTGAGTAAACAGTACAGTCACCAATTGCTTACAGTGACGTGGTGGAATTATAGTAACGCCGTTGTTGTGACTTGCTACTTCCAGTTGGGTTAATGTAATACAGCTGAGTAAACAGTGCAGTCACCAATAGCGTACAGTGACGTGGTAGAATTATAGTAACGCTGTTGTTGTGACTTGCTACTTCCAGTTGCGTTAATGTAATACAGCTGCGTAAACAGTGCAGTCACCAATAGCTTCCAGTGACGGGGTGGAATTATAGTAACACCGTTGTGACTGGCTAGTTCCAGATGTGTTAATGTAATACAGCTGAGTAAACAGTGCAGTCACCAATTGCTTACAGTGATGTGGTGGAATTATAATAACTCCGTTGTTGTGACTTGCTAGTTCCAGTCGTGTTAATGTAATACAGCCGAGTAAACAGTGCAGTCACCAATTGCTTACAGTGACCTGGTGGAATTATAGTAACACCGTTGTTTTGACTTGCTAATTCCAGTTGCAATAATATAATACAGCTGAGTAAACAGTGCATTCACCAATAGCTTACAGTAACGTGGAGGAATTATAGTAACACCGTTGTTGTGACTTGCTAGTTCCAGTTGTGTTAATGTAATACAGCTGAGTAAACAGTGCAGTCACCAATAGCGTACAGTGACGTGGTAGAATTATAATAACGCTGTTGTTGTGACTTGCTACTTCCAGTTGCGTTAATGTAATACAGCTGCGTAAACAGTGCAGTCACCAATAGCTTCCAGTGACGGGGTGGAATTATAGTAACACCGTTGTGACTGGCTAGTTCCAGATGTGTTAATGTAATACAGCTGAGTAAACAGTGCAGTCACCAATTGCTTACAGTGATGTGGTGGAATTATAATAACTCCGTTGTTGTGACTTGCTAGTTCCAGTCGTGTTAATGTAATACAGCCGAGTAAACAGTGCAGTCACCAATTGCTTACAGTGACCTGGTGGAATTATAGTAACACCGTTGTTTTGACTTGCTAATTCCAGTTGCAATAATATAATACAGCTGAGTAAACAGTGCATTCACCAATAGCTTACAGTAACGTGGAGGAATTATAGTAACACCGTTGTTGTGACTTGCTAGTTCCAGTTGTGTTAATGTAATACAGCCGAGTAAACAGTGCAGTCACCAATTGGTTTCAGTGATGTGGTGAAATTATAGTAACGCTGTTGTGACGTGCTAGTTCCAGTTGCGTTAATGTAATACAGCTGAGTAAACAGTGCAGTCACCAATTGCTTACAGTGATGTGGTGGAATTATAATAACTCCGTTGTTGTGACTTGCTAGTTCCAGTCGTGTTAATGTAATACAGCCGAGTAAACAGTGCAGTCACCAATTGCTTACAGTGACGTGGTGGAATTATAGTAACGCCGTTGTTGTGACTTGCTAGTTCCAGTCGTGTTAATGTAATACAGCCGAGTAAACAGTGCAGTCACCAATTGCTTACAGTGACCTGGTGGAATTATAGTAACGCTGTTGTTGTGACTTGCTACTTCCAGTTGCGTTAATGTAATACAGCTGCGTAAACAGTGCAGTAACCAATAGCTTCCAGTGACGGGGTGGAATTATAGTAACACCGTTGTGACTGGCTAGTTCCAGATGTGTTAATGTAATACAGCTGAGTAAACAGTGCAGTCACCAATTGCTTACAGTGACGTGGTGCAATTATAGTAACGCCGTTGTTGTGACTTGCTACTTCCAGTTGGGTTAATGTAATACAGCTGAGTAAACAGTGCAGTCACCAATTGCTTACAGTGACGTGGTGGAATTATAGTAACGCCGTTGTTGTGACTTGCTACTTCCAGTTGGGTTAATGTAATACAGCTGAGTAAACAGTGCAGTCACCAATAGCGTACAGTGACGTGGTAGAATTATAGTAACGCTGTTGTTGTGACTTGCTACTTCCAGTTGCGTTAATGTAATACAGCTGCGTAAACAGTGCAGTCACCAATTGCTTACAGTGATGTGGTGGAATTATACCAGCCCTGCTGTTGTGACTTGCTACTTCCAGTTGTGTTAATGTAATACATATGAGTAAACAATGCAATCACCAATTGCTTACAGTTACGTGGTGGAATTATAGTAACGCCGTTGTTGAGACTGGCTACTTCCAGTTGTGTTAATGTAATACAGCTGAGTAAACAGTGCAGTCACCAATAGCTTACAGTGACATGGTGGACTTATAGTAACGGCGTTTGTTGTGACTTGCTACTTCCAGTTGTGTTAATGTAATACAGCCGAGTAAACAGTGCAGTCACCAATAGCTTACAGTGATGTGGTTAAATCATACTAGCGGTGTAGTTGTGACTTGCTGCTTCCAGTTGTGTTAATGTAATACAGCTGAGTGAACAGTGCATTCAGAAATAGCTTACAGTGACATGGTGGAATTATAGTACCGCCGTTGTTGTGACTTGCTAGTTCCAGTTATGTGTATATGTAATACAGCTGAGTGAACAGTGCATTCACCAATAGCTTACAGTGACGTGGTGGAATAATACTAGCGCTGTATTTGTGACTTGCTACTTCCATTTGTGTTAATGTAATACATCTGAGTAAACAGTGCAGTCACCAATAGCTTACTGTGATGTGGTGGAATTATACTGGCGCTGTAGCCATGACTTGGTGCTTCCAGTTATGTTAATGTAATACAGCTGAGTGAACAGTGCATTCACCAATAGCTTACTGTGATGTGGTGGAATTATACTGGCGCTGTAGCCATGACTTGGTGCTTCCAGTTATGTTAATGTAATACAGCTGAGTGAACAGTGCATTCACCAATAGCTTGTAGCGGGTCAATTTTGGGTCATTTTATTTTTTTTCAGTAAGGGGAATTTATGTTTTTTTTTATTTCGTTTTTGTGCGGGCTTTTCTAAAAAATTATTGTGCAACGTTATGTCCATTACTACAGAAATCATGGCCAGTAGAACAGTTTGAAACAAAGCAGTAAGACGCAGTTGTTGTCGAGGAATGCGGCAAAGAATTCGCGCCACCCTAAAAATTCGCAGAACTCTGTACATGTGTGGCAATGCACACACGCCACTACTGACGCAGGCGCGCCAAGGGACGCCGAGTTTGGTTTAAAGCAAGATGGCTTGAGCAGATTTAAATCAGCAAGTTGCGTTTGGGCGGCAGGAAATCATGGCCCTTTTTGTGACATTAGCCAGTGCCTAGTTGAATTCGTCTGCTATCGTCACTCCAAAACTACATGTAGAACATGGGACGCTGCTTCGGCGACGAACAGCAAGGCAGTGATTGCCGCCTCAAGTATGAGATCATAACGGTAGTACCTGTTACGTTACCATTCCCAGTCGATTAGTTGAGTTCCCCGGTACCGGGCGGCCAAAGTTGGCTCGTCACCAAAGTTTTAATTTAACAAGGCAAAAAGTTGTAGCAACCGAAAATAGTATGTGACCGCGGTCAAGAAAAGTAACGAGCAGCATAAAATTTTTTTTGAACAGTAATTAATCGGGAATCGACAGAAACGATGAGTGCGCACACGAAGACCGCGTGGCCGGCGTTTGGGGTCTGGGATTTATATTGTTAAAAATGTTTAAGGGGTAAATAAATTTTCTGTGTGTTTGTGAGAGTGTAAAAATCGCAGGCTGGGCTCTGTCTGTATATATATGTGTTAAAATGTGATCAGTAAGGTAAGATGGTAGAATAAGTTAATATGTAGTAGCTGATAAACCGAGCAAAGAAAACTGTAGTGGAATCTATAAAACAATGAGTAAAATTTTGGAACAAAATTTTAAATAATTCTAAATAATTAAAATCATTGATTCTCTTCATTCAAAATGTGTATTCGTATTTATTTCGTAACCTCACACTGTTTCTGACCTCGCTTATAAAAGAACTCTGGGTACCTTTAGGAAGATCCAAAATATCGGTAAGTAATAAATAGTAAAATTGAAAGTATAAATAGTTGGTTTTTATACAAATGGCGGCCCGAACAACGACATTATATAAAATAATTATATAAATAAGCCAAATTTCTAAAACAGAGTGGGTATCGAAAGAATACAAAATACGTAAAATAAGGTTATGTTGTAACTACACGTGGTAGAAAATTTTACAATAAGTTTAGATATAATATGAATGTGTAATATTTATTATACGAAAACATATTTTTTTGAAAGAAATAGAAATATTTAAACAAAAGTTAAAATGGCAGATAACGAGAACGTCAGTCTAGCTGACAATACCAATGAAAGCCAGACAAGCGCAACTGAATCGCAAATTATGAGTGGAGAAATTATTCACTCAACGCCAGTCCCGACTAACAGGGCTGACGAAAATCAAATAGTAAAAATGATGCAAGCACTGTTTAGCGAACAGAAAAATGAGTTTAATGAAGTAAAAAATGAAATCAGAAAACAGAATATTATTTTTGATAAACGAATCAATGAAATAGACGTACGTTGTACAAATATGCAAGAACAAGTAGTAGAAATAGTTAATGAGAAATTCGATGCTAAAATAAATGATTTAGATGACAAAATCAATACAATCAATGAAACAGTAATTAGCACAGTTCAAAACCAAATTGAGACACAAAGTAAAGAGATAGAGAATAAATGTTTAGCTATAGTAGATAAGCAGATAGAGATGAAAACCAAATTTGAAATAAATAAACAAATAGACATTAAAACAACCGTTTTACAAGACCAGTTAGAAAATTTTGAGTCAAATGTAATAAGTATAGCAGAGAATATAGAAACAGTAAGTAAAGCTATTTCAGAACATGCAGGTAATACCAACTGTAAAATAAGTACTATGCAAAATAAGCTTAGAGAAATAGATGAGTTCAGTTTACAAACTAGTAATAACATATATGATAAATGTACTATAATTGAGAACAATTTAATGAGTGTGAAAAATGAATTACGGGGGGGAAATTAACAAAAAATTTACCGGGGTTACTGAAAGGGTTATCATAACTAGAGATCTACACAATGAAATTGAATTAGAAACATTTAGCTATGAAAACCGAACAATACATCCAATGAGATTTATAAACCAAACCCGGGAATACAACCGTTTCAATAACAGTAATTGGGAGGTGCAATTAACCAAAATAATTAAATGTTTTAGGGGTAGTTCAGTAGTGTGGGCGGAAGCACATCGGTCAGAATGGGACTGTTATGAAACATTTGAAAGAGGATTTAAAGGGAAATATTTGACCGAAGATGAACAAGAGATACTAAGAAGCCGTATAATGGGAACGGGCGATTTTTTAGGACACCCTAATAATAATAATTTAACGATATACGTTACCAAGTTATATAACGAAGCGAAATATTTAGAGCCGCAGATACCATTTAAATCGTTTGTTAGACATGTAAGTAAACACTTACCGAAAGATGTACAAACCACTTTAATGACAAAAGAAATTGAAGATATGAATGAGTTGGAGAGAATACTAGATATATTACAGAGTATTAGAGATCGAGAAGGGGGTTGGCGAATACAACCGAATAATAACCATCATCATGTTGAATATAATCAAAATAAGAGTAATAATTATCGTGGGTATAATAATAATGTGCATAGAGATAATGTAAACAAACCAGGTGAGTGGAGTTGTTCCAGGTGCAAATGGGAGAATTTCGCCAGCAGACAACGGTGTTATAAATGTAGTTCACCAAGAGAAGAGCAGAGGAGGAGAAACGAAAACAGGCCGTACAGAGGAACAAATAACTACCACCAGGGACCGCCGCGGGATCACCAGATGCCTACAACAAGCAACCATAGACAACAACCGGAAAACTAGAGCATACAGTGGTAGCACGGACCAGACCACTGTACGGGGAAGCAAGTGAGGTCCAACCGTTAGAAGATGTCAAGAGTAACGTAATTAGAACAGATATTGTTGCAGATCTACTGGAGGAAGAAAACAATGCAATCGAGGTGAGAGCAGGACTAACAGAAATACAGGTAAATGTAGCTAATAAATATTATAGAACACTTGTAGATACAGGTAGTGAGATTTCTGTTATTGCTGAAAACATTTTAGGAGAGTTAAAAGAAAGCATAAAGAATATTCCGATTTTACCAGTAGCTGGGGTTACAGTAGTAGGAGTTACAGGCGTACGCAGTAAGAGAATAACAAAACAGATACACTTAAGTTTTTTGATAAATGACATAGAATTTGAGAACACATTTTTGGTAGTTAAAGGGTTAAGTTTAGACATTATATTGGGTAATGATTTCCTGCAAAGAAATAAAGCTGTTTTAAACTTTAAAGAGAAAATAGTAGAGTTAGACGGGGGTGATCGGTCTGTAAAGGTTAATTTTGAACGAATAATAGATAAAGTTAAAACAACGGGGGTAAAAATACTACAAAAGAGAGTAGGTGAAAGTGATACAGATACTAGAGTAAATTTATGTAGAGAGAGTGAATATATTGATGATTGTGACGATGAAATGAGTAATATTAATAATGCAGTATGGGAGATAAGGGCGGATGAATTTTGTAGTGGAGGTGAGGTGGTAAGGAGTGATCAGCGTGCGGCGCTGTGGCAAGTGATCGAGGAGTTTAAGGGAGTGTTTGCCGATATTCCAGGAAGGGCAAAGGATTATGTATGTACATTGCAGATACGGGAACACACACCTTTCATGCAGCGAAGTTATCCCGTGCCTTATTCCAAGAGACGAGCGGTGCAAGAGGAGCTGGACAGGATGATGGAAGGAGGGATAATAGAAAGGTCAGTATCACACTACTCGAACCCATTAGTTGTAGTAATTAAAAAAGATGGCAGAGTTAGGTTATGTTTAGATGCCAGGAGGATCAACCAGATAATAATACCAGACCGTGAATCACCAGAGTCAATCAATGAAATATTTCAGAAATTCAGCGGGGTGAGATATATGACGTCATTGGATCTAACAGCAGGATATTGGCAGGTACCATTGGCGGAGGTGAGTAGGAAATATACAGCTTTCCTATTTAACGGTAAGAACTATCAATTTCAAAGATTGCCGTTTGGATTAAATACCAGCGTAGCCAGTTTTATAAAGTGTTTAGACCAAATTTTAAAACCTAAAGATTTAGATTTTGTAACGGTATATGTAGATGATATTTTAATTGCGTCAAGAACTTTTGAGGACCATTTAGATCATTTAGGATATGTGCTAGCCAAATTAAAGGAAGGAGGACTTACTGTAAATTGGGACAAGTCAAAATTTCTACAAACACAAATAAATTTTTTAGGATTTATAATCACACCAGAAGGAATCTCCGCAAATCCGGATAAAGTGGACTCCATCATGCGCTTCCCTGAGCCAAAGAACATCAAGCAGCTACAGAGTTTTCTGGGATTGTGTAATTTTGATCGAAAATTTCAGGAGAACTACGCCCATGTGACAGCAAGATTGAGTGCGGTACTCCAGAAAAATAAACAATGGAGATGGGGATTAGTGGAACGAGAGGCGTTCAACGAAATTAAACAGAAATTTAGCAAAATGATAATGATGAACCACCCTGATTTTAATAAAATATTTTTCTTACAGACAGATGCTAGTTACGTGGCCGTAGGTGCGGAACTCTACCAAGAAGACGAAGAGAAGGAACACCTAACCATCGCATTTGCGAGCAGATCCTTGTTGATGGCTGAGAAGAACTATACCACTACCGAAAAGGAACTATTAAGTATTGTGTTCGCCGTCAGCAAATTTCGCACTTACCTCTTGGGAAATAGGACGGTGATCCGCACCGATCACAAGGCACTATCCTTCTTAAATACATGTAAACTCGCTCACAGCCGTTTAACCAGGTGGGTACTTGTTTTACAGGAATATAATTTTGAATGGGAGTACATCAAGGGAACAGACAACAAGATACCTGACACTCTTTCACGGGTAGACATGTTAGACAATAAGACAGGTAGGGATTTAAAGGAAATTGAAAATTTTCAGATTAGCAGAGAAGACAGAATTTTTGGTGAAGAGTTGAAGGACATCAGAACCATGCAAGGAGCAGATGGTAAGTCAGGTAAGATTATGGATAGTTTAGAAACAGAATTAGCAGAGTCAGAGTATAATCAGCATTTTCAGATTTATCAGGGGTTATTATTTAAGAAAGTAGTAGGGGGTGAGCGTGATTGGAAACTAGTTATGCCAGAGGGGTTAGTTGATAAGATTATTTGGGATTGTCATTTAAGATATGGTCATTTTGGGGCGAAGAAGTGTGTTAATGTTTTGAAAGAGTCATGTGTTTTTAAGAATATGGAAAGAAGGGTTAGAAAATTGTTAAGGGGTTGTGATTTATGTCAGAAATCAAAGGTAGTAAATTATAGAGTAGAAGGAGAGATGAATTTTATAAAAGTGAATAGACCTTTCGATTTAGTTGCGGTAGATTTGTTTGGGCCATTGCCAAAGGGTAGAGGCGGAGTGATGTATATTTTTGTGATGCTTGATACTTTTTCTAAATATGTGAGATTGTATAGCGTTAAAAGAGCTACCAGTCAGGTATTGAGTGAGAAGGTGACAAAGGACTACATGATTCACGTGGGTAAGCCGAAAGTGATTCTATCAGATCATGGTTCACAGTTCATCAGTGGGAAATGGCGTCAGACTCTAGGATGGGAAGGAATCATCACGAAACATACGGCTGTGTACCATCCCCAGTCCAACCAGGCTGAGCATGTAATGAGAGAGATAGGCAGGATCTTTAGAGCCTATTGTCACGCTAAACACAGCGAGTGGCCGTTGTACGTCCGAAGAGTAGAGACTTGGCTGAACAGTACCACCCACGAATCCACCGGCTATACACCTCACGAGTTGATCAAAGGAACACGCCCCCCGAGAATTTTGGAACAGTTGTTTGATTACCCACCTGAGAGTGAGAAAGCGGATGTGAGTATAAAAATCAGGTTGGCAAACGAGAGTTTATTAAGTAAAGGAGAACAAAGAAAACGTAGGCACGACGCAAAAGGTAAGTGGATGAAGTACGAAGTAGGACAATTGGTATTGGTGAGGAGACATGATTTGTCGAGCGCTCAGGACAAGGAGATTAAGAAATTTTTCTTACTCTATGAAGGACCATATGAGGTAATAGAAGTTAAGATGAAGAATTCTTATGTTTTGCAGAACAGAGAGACAAGGGAGATAGTAGGGACACACAATGCTACAAATTTGAAATTGTATTGGTCATCATAGGAATTTTACCATATTGTTATTAATTATTATTGAGTGAATGAAATTTAATCTGATTTTATATGTTTACAGAAGGGAGTCTCCCCCATTTTCGGGCGGTCACGATCTTACCAGTCCTGGCCGTGGAATTCGGAACTCGGAGGCGGGCCATGGTTGGCAGATCTTCCTTCGGGCGGTGAAAGCAACGATGGTCCGGCTCCACCAAAATTGGTACAAATTAGAAATTCAACCACATATTTGAACGGGGAGGGGACCCATAGTTTCGTGGAAAGGTCGTATATATATATTTTTTCTTTCCTCTTTTCACGAAATATTTTAGTTTTATTTTAGAAATTGTAAAATGAAACAACCAAAAATATGGAATTTGAATACTTAAATTTTCAAGGAATTGTTTTCCCTCAGAAAACAACACAAATGTACTTTGTTTCTATGTAGCTGTATAAGATGATTCATTGTGGTACTTATTATTTTGTCAGAAAGAAAATGTTAGTGAAAAGTGAAAGATTGGACTTGCAGAAGTGTCTATGTGAAAACTTTTAAAAAGTAAATAAAAGAACTTGTTATTATACAAGATTAAAGGGTAATTTTAGGGGGTTGATTGGTGCTCAATGGAGTGTGGAACGGCCACTGTAGAAAGTTTAGTTTTCAATTGTTAATTATTTAGTGAGTAAGTTGCTATTGCGGGGGTGGCCTGTGCTCTCGCAGATAGTGAAATGGGTTGGGGGTAACAGAGAGTGTTACCTCCATCGGAGGCCGAAATGGCGAAAATGTGCGGCACACCTTTTTCGTGTAAATTAAAATTTACACACCGCTAAACGACCGTGTCGCACATACTAGTGATGAATGAAACAGGCAGTGAAATGAAAGTTTAGATTTCCCCGACTTTTCGGGCGATTACGGCCTTACCAGCACTAATCGTGGATTTGGCTAGCGGCCAGCTATGGTCATATCAAGTCCCTTGACCATAGCTGACTTGAAATTGGTACATATTAGAAATTCAATGGGGGGAGACAACTAGGGGAAATCTCCGGAACTATGAAACAGCGGCTGCCACTCTGCCCGCTTGGGGGTAGCAGAGACAGGTGGTAGACCCGCAGTAAGGGTGTGTAATTATAGACCCGAACATGCTGATGTTCAATACTTTAAAATGTAATAGCGGAAGCAAGGACACGGAGAGGTAAAACCTGCTCCAAAATATACAGTCTTTGTCAAAGCGCAAGGACGTCACAGTCCTCCATAATTTGAAATAGTGTGTGTGGCTGGGAGGTGACTCAAATGAGTCACGAACTTAAATTTTACAACATAAAGAATTTTTTGCTCATTCAAAGTTTGATCAAATAAAAATGCTTGCGCTCTGTTCAAATGACTAGCTGCTTAGATATTTAATATGAGGTGTTCATTACATGCTATAATTTTAAATGTATTATTTTATAGTTGTACGTTAGAGATAGGTATTGATAAAATATGTGTTTTCATGATATGTGTATGCTTTAAATTCAGCCAATAATTAAAAACGCCTGGCACGCAATTGACATAATAGAAGTGAGCAGAAACAAATATGTACATTCCATGTAATTTGTTCAAATTTGAGATGTGTTTTCATTGTATTAGATCAGCTGATCAGCAATAAGATGTCACTGGTATATTAGTTGTAAATGTTTCAAGTAATTAATGTTCAGTGTAATGTTTTTAATGTATTACAGATGTTTTGGAGTAATGATAACAATAATGATAAGGAGAAATAAAATAATAATTTATGCAAGTTATCAAAAGATAGTTTTTGGGTGATAAATATTTTAGGGGACATATAGATCTGTCCAAGTTAAAGTCAGAGTTAAAGTTGGAATAGTAGAGAGGAAGATAATGTAATGTTGTTTTGAGTTCATATATGTTATAGTATTTTGAGAAGTATTGATGTTGACACAGTAGTAGTGAGTATATGTAGCGATGAGTAATGTGAATGAGATATAAACATATTTGTTGATATTTTGTAGTAAGGGTGAGGTGGTAAGGTGTGAGCAACGTGCGGCGTTGCGGCGGGAATAGAGTAGTTTGAGTGAGTGTTTGCCGATATTTTGGAGGGGCATTGGCTCGTATGGGTATAGCCAGGTAGGGAACACACATCCTAGTACAAAGATGAGCGGTGCCAGAGGTAATTTAAGTTTGGAGTGTTTTGATAGATATTTTATTGGAGGTGGGTGTCATGTAGTAAAAGTTAATGTTAGAGTCAGGGGGAGAAAGATTATATATGTATACAGATCTAGTAGTACAGTCAATGAGAATAAATAATTTACATCACCCACAGTAAGGGAAAATCAGATTGTTAAGCAAAAAGAGAGATTTATAATAAAGATATAATTTTTTATTTTTTCAAACCAGTGACAAAATCTTGATAGAGTTGAAAATAATGTGAAATTAAGAATTGTTTATTTTAAATAATTTGGAATGGCAATTGGCTTATTATTTATATTAATATTGTTTATTTTAAAGGTTTTATTGTATTGTTTTGTGTTTCAAATTAGGTTGTTACAGATGTTGTATGTATTTTCAGAAAGTATACATAACATATGTAGGTCAAGGGTTTTGGACTTGACCTAATTTCGATCAGCTGATGAGGTCATACACCTACTAAGCTTGTATAGTTGGAAGTCAATTTTAATTTGTTTATTTAATTGATTTAAACCAATTTTTAAATAATTATACATACAAAGGAAATATTTTAATAAATTTAAATTTTTTTGGGAATTTTAAAATTTTTTGGAAATTTTAATTTTGAAAAAAAAAAAAAATGATTTTTCGCCTGCCAGCGAATGAATATTTTAGGGAATGATTATTTTATTATGTGTGTACTTAACATGTTTGTTTTATTTGATTGATTGTATGGCATTGTACTGTTAGATTATAAGTGGTGACATGTTAGATTAAGGATGTGTTTAGGTTAGGAGAAGGTTTAAATTAAGTCATTTGAAATAAAAAACAGAAAAACAAGGAAGAGAATTTTTTTTGAGCAAATTATTTTGAATTTTGAATTTTTTTTGAATTTTTCATAAATTTTAAAAGATTTTTCAATTTTATAATGTATTATGTCAACATGTAATGTGAGTGTGTGTGAGCCCAGTATCTGCTAAAGACAGCCCAGCTTGCATACAAGGGGAAACATATCGGTGGAGGATCTGGCATAATTTAAGCAAGGGATTGAGGATTTTGGGGGGTAGCATGTTAGAAGGTGAGGTGCGCTGTGGTACTTGCCTGTGCGATTTTTCGGTGTTGGGATCTCTTACGGAGAAGTCCAGTGATCTCGTTCACGTGAGTCCATAGTCGCTGAGCCAGGGGGGTCGTGTACCCATACAGATTAAGAACAAGGGGATTGTTGGCCCCAGTTCCTCACCGGTCCTCTTCGGGGTTTATCGATGAGATTTCTTCTGTCATGAACAGCAGAATTCTCATCGAGGGGGTATTGTAGCGGGTCAATTTTGGGTCATTTTATTTTTCTTTCAGTAAGGGGAATTTATGTTTTTGTTTATTTCGTTTTTGTGCGGGCTTTTCTAAAAAATTATTGTGCAACGTTATGTCCATTACTACAGAAATCATGGCTAGTAGAACAGTTTGAAACAAAGCAGTAAGACGCAGTTGTTGTCGAGGAATGCGGCAAAGAATTCACGCCACCCTAAAAATTCGCAGAACTCTGTACATGTGTGGCAATGCACACACGCCACTACTGACGCAGGCGCGCCAAGGGACGCCGAGTTTGGTTTAAAGCAAGATGGCTTGAGCAGATTTAATTCAGCAATGTGCGTTTGGGCGGCAGGAAATCATGGCCCTTTTTGTGACATTAGCCAGTGCCTAGTTGAATTCGTCTGCTATCGTCACTCCAAAACTACATGTAGAACATGGGACGCTGCTTCGGCGACGAAGAGCAAGGCAGTGATTGCCGCCTCAAGTATGAGATCATAACGGTAGTACCTGTTGCGTTACCGTTCCCAGTCAACTAGTTGAGTTCCCCGGTACCGGGCGGCCAAAGTTGGCTCGTCACCAAAGTTTTAATTTAACAAGGCAAAAAGTTGTAGCAACCGAAAATAGTATGTGACCGCGGTCAAGAAAAGTAACGAGCAGCATAAAATTTTTTTTGAACAGTAATTAATCGGGAATCGACAGAAACGATGAGTGCGCACACGAAGACCGCGTGGCCGGCGTTTGGGGTCTGGGATTTATATTGTTAAAAATGTTTAAGGGGTAAATAAATTTTCTGTGTGTTTGTGAGAGTGTAAAAATCGCAGGCTGGGCTCTGTCTGTATATATATGTGTTAAAATGTGATCAGTAAGGTAAGATGGTAGAATAAGTTAATATGTAGTAGCTGATAAACCGAACAAAGAAAACTGTAGTGGAATCTATAAAACAATGAGTAAAATTTTGGAACAAAATTTTAAATAATTCTAAATAATTAAAATCATTGATTCTCTTCATTCAAAATGTGTATTCGTATTTATTTCGTAACCTCACACTGTTTCTGACCTCGCTTATAAAAGAACTCTGGGTACCTTTAGGAAGATCCAAAATATCAGTAAGTAATAAACAGTAAAATTGAAAGTATAAATAGTTGGTTTTTATACAAGCTTACAGTGACGTGGTGGAATTGTAGTACCGCCGTTGTTGTGACTTGCTAGTTCCAGTTATGTGTATATGTAATACAGCTGAGTGAACAGTGCATTCATCAATGGTTTACAGTGACGTGGTGGAATTATACTAGCACACCTGTTGTGACTTGCTGCTTCCAGTTGTGTTAATGTAATACAGCTGAGTAAACAGTGCAGTCACCAATAGCTTACAGTGATGGTGGAATTGTACTAGCACTGCTGTTGTGACTTGCTACTTCCAGTTTTGTTAATGTAATACAGCTGAGTAAACAGTGCAGTCACCAATTGGTTACAGTGACGGTGGAATTATAATAACGCCATTGTTGTGACTTGATACTTCCAGTTGCGTTAATATAATACAGCCGAGTAACAGTGCAGTCACCAATTGCTTACAGTGATGTGGTGGAATACTACTAGCACTGCTGTTGTGACTTGCTACTTCCTGTTGTGGTAATGTAATACGGCTGAGTAAACAGTGCAGTCACCAATTGCTTACAGTGACGTGGTGGAATTATAGTAACGCCGTTGATGTGACTTGCTACTTCCAGTTGCGTTAATATAATATAGATGAGTGAACAGTGCAGTTACCAATAGCTTATAGTGACGTGGTGGAATTATACTAGCGCTGTAGTTGTGACTTGCTACTTCCAGTTATGTTAATGTAATACAGCTGAGTAAACAGTGCAGTCACCAATAGCATACAGTGATGTGGTGGAATTATGCTAGTGCTGTAGTTGCGACTTGCTACTTCCAGTTGTGTTAATATAATACAGCCGAGTGAACAGTGCATTCGCCAATAGTTTACAGTGACGTGGTGGAATTATAGTACTGCCGTTGCTGTGACTTTGGTAGTTCCAATTTTGTTAACTTAATACAGGTGAATAAACAGGGTAGTCACCAATAGCTTACAGTGATGTGGTGGAATTATAGTACCGCCGTTGTTGTGACTTGCTAGTTCCAGTTGTGGTAATGTAATACATCTGAGTGAACAGTGCATTCTCCAATAGCTTACAGTGACGTGGTGGAATAATACTAGTGCTGTAGTTGTGACTTGCTACTTCCAGGTGTGTTAATGTAATACAGCTGAGTAAACAGTGTAGTCACCAATAGCTTACAGTGATGTGGTGGGATTATACTGGCGCTGTAGCTGTGACTTGCTACTTCCAGTTGTGTTAATGTAATACAGCTGAGTGAACAGTGCATTCACCAATAGCTTACAGTCACGTGGTGGAATTATAATAACGCCGTTGTTGGGCTTGCTAGATCCAGGTGCGTTAATATAATACAGCTGAGTGAACAGTGCATTCACCAGTAGCTTACATTGACGTGGTGGAATTGTAGTACCGCCGTTTTTGTGACTTGCTAGTTCCAGTTGTGTTAATGAAATACAGGTGAGTAAACAGGGCAGTCACCAATTGCTTACAGTGCCGTGGTGTAATAACACTACCGCCGTTGTTGTGACTTGCTAGTTCTAGTTGTGTTAATATAATACAGGTGAGTAAACCGTGCACTCACCAATTGCTTACAGTGACGTGGTGGAATTATACTAGCACAGCTGTTGTGACTTGCTGCTTCCAGTTGTGTTAATGTAATACAGCTGAGTAAACAGTGCAGTCACCAATAGCTCACAGTGACGTGATGGAATTATAATAACTCCGTTGTTGGACTTGCTAGATCCAGGTGCGTTAATATAATACAGCTGAGTAAACAGTGCAGTCACCAATTGGTTACAGTGACGTGGTGGAATTATAATAACGCCGTTGTTGTGACTTGCTACTTCCAGTTGCGTTAATATAATACAGCCGAGTAAACAGTGCAGTCACCAATCGCTTACAGTGATGTGGTGGTATTATACTAGCACTGCTGTTGTGACTTGCTACTTCCTGTTGTGTTAATGTAATACGGCTGCGTAAACAGTGCAGTCACCACCATGTAATTGTAACTTTCCGTACAAATAAGAGCATTCAGAGATTTCTTAGCCGGAAGAACAGTATACCAGAAAGAAAAAGAACCGGCGTATACAAGATGAATTGCAGCTCATGCGAAATGTTCTACATAGGCCAAACAGGCAGACCGTTTGAAGAAAGATATAAAGAACATCGTCCCAGAAGGGAATTGCATAAAACAACATCAAATTTTGCCAGACACCTGATGCTATGTAATCATAACTATAGTGATTTTGAGACAAATTTCCAGCCCATGCATTGCTGCAGGAAAGGAAAATACATGGACGCACTTGAGGAGAATGAAATATATAAAGCCGTCAAAATCAACAGTGATTATGTCTTGAACGATAAACTTACATTTTCACATAACATATTGTACGACACGGTGTAGAAAACTAACTGATTTATACTTTTTTACTGGTTGTTAATAGTTAGTACTTACCAAGATTTCGATATCCCTCGGGTCCCAGAGTTCTTTCATAAGCGAGGTCAGAAACAGTGTGAGGTTACGAAATAATTATTCTAACACATTTAGAATGAAAAGAATTAACATTTTAATTTTTCAAAATCATTTAAATTTCAACAAATTTTACCATACTTTCGCATATGAAATAATAATTTCTTCGTTTGCTTGTTATTCGTTACATGAGTACCATTCCTATTCTATCTTATTCTACTGGCTTACCTTACCCTATATCATTCAGACTGCCCAGCCTGCATTTTACACACACACACGCACACTATTAAAACACCCTTAACATTTTGAAATACCCCTCCCTGCCGGCACGTGGTTATAACTCGAGCTATTAACTTTTCATTTTCTTGTATTTGATAATGTGTCCGAAATTTACTGTTGATGTTCTTGAGTTACTTACGCACTTCACTGCCACATAATTGCTAATGGAAAACTTGAGTTTTAATATTTAAACTTAGAAAATTTGGACGAGCCCCTTTTGGGCTATACCTGTACAGGTAAAGTCTCCAGGCGAACTGCGCCGAGCCGCTATATGTTCGCGGCCAACTCGATTATGTCGTTTTGATGGAAGCCAAGGCCTCATGGTTCGTTGCCACAGCTACGTCCTATTTAAACCATGCAGTTGTTTGTGTGCAGTTCGTATACGATATTTTTGCACCACTGGCTGACGTCACTATATGGGCGGGACTTAGGATTCACGTCCGGCAACTTGGATACATGTGCTCCGGATTTGTTACTCTTAGCCATCTTTGCTGTTTCATAACTGGCGTGGGTCCGCGCACATGCTCGTGTGATGCATACGGGCGCACTACCACACACTAGCAAAGTTCTTGGAAACTGTGGCTGGGTGCATTCTTCTGTACTGATTGCACAACTGTTAAGATGTATTTCGCTTTTGTTACAACACTGGTATTACCATACAACACGTGGCCTGGTCACCGTTGGAAATAAACTTTACAAATATTTTAATAAAACCCCAAAAAATTTAATAAAACGAAATCCCATATTTTTGTCTCATTACAATACCCCCCCCCCCAATGAGAGATCTTCTGTTGAAACAGAAGAAATCTCATTGCTAAAACTCCTAAGAGGACCGGTGAGGAACTGGTGCCAACAACCCCCTCTAGCTCTTACACCTCATGGGTAAACGACCCCCCTGGCTCGGCTACTATGGACGCATCTGAACGAGATCACTGGACTTCTCTGTGCGAGATCCCAACACCGAAAAATCGAACAGATACGCACCACAGCGCACCTCACCCTCTAACATGCTACCCCAAAAAATCCAAATCCCTGGCTTAGATCATGCCAGATCCTCAACCGATAGGTTTCCCCTTATATGCAAACTGGGCTGCCTTTAGCAGTTACTGGGCTCACACACACACTTATACTACATCATATAGACATCAGTGGCGGCTCGTGGCTTCGAGGATTGGTGAAGCAGAATAGGTGGCAGGTCCCCCCCCCATAAATTATGTGAATATGTTTCTTCCTGTTTTGGAATCATTAATAACATATGGAGACAAAGGAAAAGTATGTTAATAAAATTTACAAATATAGTAGTTAAAAATAGTAAGTACTTACAGGCTTGCATTTTATTTCTTGAACACAAGGTCAATTCTCCTCACTTTCAAATACGCAAACTTGTCGATAATGTCGTCATAAAATGGTTGTACATTAATTAATTCGTTTAACAGTTCCTTTTCTATGGAAATTTTTGATAAGCTAGTAAGTCTGTCCTCTGTCATTGTATTGCGCAGGTATGAGTTTATTCTTTTTAAACAAGAAAAACTTCGTTCTACGGAAACGCTAGTGGATGGAATAGTTACTATTAAACAAAACAGTTTGTAAGCTTCTTTAAAGATGTTCCTGTTGTCAGCTAAAAGTTCCATAAAATTTAGTGGTTCCATTTGTCTGTATTGCTTATCCTCATAAATAAGCTGTAATTCGTTTTTCAGTCTTTGGAAATCGGTAAACAGATTAGGGTAGCACACCTTTAAGTTACTTAATGCATCCGTGGGAAAGTTTTCAGAATACGTTACGAACTTTGAAGTATCCATTAATGTAACAAACTGAAGCTTTTCCATATCATTAAAACGTGTGGTTATTTGTACTGAAAGGTTATCTAAAATTTCATAATACAGAATTTTGTATTTTTCAAAAAGTTGATCACGTGTGAGTGTAATTATTTTCTTCAACTCATGGTATTCAGTTGGAATTGTTGTTTTTGAAGCAGCTAAATCGAAAATTTTAATAAATGCATCATCAGTTCTTTTGCTATTTATGAGTGTTTGAGTATTTTTAACTTGCGAGATACAGAAATTAATGTCAAATGATTTCTTTTGTAGCACATTGAAGAGAACATCCGTGGCTCCAAAAATTTCATTAAAAATGACAACCAAAAGCGTAAATTCAAAATCATTAAATTTATTTAAGAAGCCATCACTCTGCCTAATTGATGTTTGATCATAATTTGAATCGTTCACAATTTTAGTGAATACTTCTTTTAATGAATCCCATTCGTTGTATATAGTATTCACAATTTTTGAATTAGACTTCCATCGCGTAATAACGGAAGTAGGGATTCGTTTTCCAACGACTGTGTCTACTGCGTAAGTTCGCTTAGCAGAACTGTGGAAAAAAGAGGGTAAACCGTTAACAGTCACAAAAAATATCCGACATTTCGAAATGCTGTTGCAGCTTTGTTGTAGCACTAAATTCAAACGATGCGCCATGCAATGAACAAAAACCGCTTGTGGCACTACTTCTTTGATTTTTGCCTGAAGACCATTTAATTCTCCTGACATAACGCTTGCACCATCAAAACACTGGGCAATAAGTTTTGATTTATAGTCAAATTTTTCTAGGGACCTTGACACAACGTGAAACAGTGCGTCGGCAGTCCGACTGGAACTAACATCATAAAATCCCAAAAATCTTTCCACCAGCTTTCCTCCGGGAATAACGTATCTAATTATGATGCTACATTGAGATTTGTGGACAATGTCTGTGGAATCATCCACTTGAATTGAAAAAAATGTACTATCTTTTATTTCCTTTGCGATGTGCTCATCAATATATTGTGAAATGCAGTCAATTATTTCATTCTGAATAGTCTTAGAATTGCCGGCAAAGACGGGTGAGATTTTTTTATAGTGTTCTTGAATATCTACAGGGCTTATCGAAACGAAGGTTTCTAGCAGTTCTTTAAAATTTCCGCGATTAATAGATGATAACTCTTCGTGGTGACCGCGAAATGCTAATTCTTGTTTACCCAAGTAAAGAACTGCACGAATAGGAAGATGCATGAAACGTCTGTTAAGCCGAACGTTGTCATTGAAGTGTTTAATATACAACCTAGAATTTTCCTTCAAAGCATCCTCGATAGTACTTAAATTTTTCTTTAATTTTGAAAAACTCAATGCACAACGCATGTGCTCAGAAGAACCTTCATGTTTAGAAAGAGCACGAGTAACGTTACCAAAATCATCAAAGCCGTTCTTATTCCACGCACTTGATTTAACACTAATAATTAAGCAGGGCATACAAAAAAGTTTATTTAAATAATAACTGCCACACAACCACTCGAACGTTGAATACCAATTTTGTTTAAAGTTGCGATTGTACACCTTGTCCTTTATTTTTGCAACCTTATTTACTTTCAATATAGACATAGGTTTTTCACAGCTTAAAAAGTCTTTCTTATCATCATTATTCCATCTTGAAAATGGTGTTTCTAATAAAACACATACAGGATCATACGAAGGAAACATTCTGTAAAAACTTCACACACCACGAACAACGAACAAAACAAACGCGCTGGATAGGTAAAGCACTGCACGTACACCACTGAGAAACAGCCAGCGATACTGCTTCACGTGTGTGGGGGGGAACATTGAGTACGGAATACGTTGTCATGGCAACCGTGATAAACCGAGCGTTGTTAGTGACATATTAACTGATGCAGCATTCGATGTACAGAAAGCTGCTTCTACGATCTCAGCGCTTTCCGCCACCAGTAGGCTTGTATGTGATCGCAGCGAAGTTCAGCTTCTGTAACCTATTTCCATCGCTTGTTAATGTTATTTTAATTATTATACAGACGAAATTTAATTTAAAAAAAAAATTTTAAACATAAAATTGACTAAAAATTGAAAATAATTTTGTGTAAAAAGAAACACATTGAACCAGTTATTTTAGGTGAAGCAGCGCTTCACCTGCGTCACCTGACGAGCCGCCACTGATAGACATTGATATATTCTTAGCTGTACCATTTCATTTAAGTTAAAATCCAAAAAATCAAACTAAAATCTTTTATCAAAAAAAATTCTCTTCACTAGTTTTTTGTTATTAGAAAATACACAAATTGAACAATTCTTAAAATAGGAACATACTTAACCTAACATGTGATTATACCTATATTCTAACAATACAATTCAATAAAATAAACACGATTAGTACACAAACAATAACTTCATCAAAGTTCAAAAATATCAATTAGACGGCAGGCGCAAAATCAAGAAATTTTTTTTTTCAAAAAAATTTTAAATTCAAAAAAAATTTAAATTTATTAAAATATATCCCTTTTTTCAATATTGAAATTATTTTAAAATTATTCAAATTAATTAAAAACAAAATTGGCATTACTTCATTGCCAAACATGCCTAGTATATGACATCACCTATCAGCTGATCCAAAACTGGGTCAAGTCAAGATCCTTGACCTACATAAATTGTACACAAGTTACATCTGAAAATACATTGTACATCTTTAAAATCCTATCTTTAAACGTAAAACAAAATAAAATAAAACATTTAAAATAACAAAATATTATTAGAATTAACAATCAAATTGATATTTAAATTATTCAAAATACACACTTTATAGCTTTACATTTTCAAATTCTATTAAAATTGTCACTGGTTGCACTAAAAATTTTACCTTTTTACTATAAATCTCTTTTTTCTTTTAATAATCTCATTCTCCATTACTTTGGCTGATTTAATTACTCATCATAACTTAACTTGCCACTTGGCCTGTATACCTTTATAATTAACATTGCGATTATTACATTAAAATAACCAAATTACATTTAACTTTGGTCAAACTCTACACACCCTACATCTTTATAAAATTATAAACATTACATTTTAATTTCAATTGAACTTTTATTAATTAACCATCAATTATTTATCATTTGATTCTATAAAATTCAAATTTATTATTAACCTTCATGTTACATTATATTTCATCTCTACTTACCTTTCTACTATGAATTTTCTATCTAACCCTTCACATTTTAATCATTGATTAGTCTGGGTGACACCTGTATTCCCTATACCTTCAATTTAATAGACATTTATCATCTTACTCCCTTCCTACTAACAACCACTATTAACAAATTATGACACCAATCTCAATTATAAATACCTTTCACTAATTCCACTTACCTCTGGCACCGCTCATCTTTGTACTAGGATGTGTGTTCCCAACCTGGCTATATACATACCGAACCCTTTGCCCCTCCAAAATATCGGCAAACACTCCCTTAAACTACTCTATCACCTGCCACAACGCCACGCGCTGGTTGATCGCCACGCCGCACGCTGCTCACTCCTTACCACCTCATCCTTACTACAAAATATCATCGTCAACAAATATATTTACCATTCACTTTACTCATCTCTCTACATATACTCACTACTACTGTGTCCCTAAATATCTAACACTATTTTTGTGTGTTACCAGTATTTCAAAATTCTTATTCTCTCTGACTCCCATTAACTTTAATTCTACTGAACTCACCTGCCTTATTTCATTATCACCCAAACCCTTTTTACAACATTTCACCATGATATAACACTAGAAAATTCATCACTTCTCCTCTTACAATAATATACCTCAGTTTGAACATATTATCTGTTTAATCGTCTACTAATCATTATAGGATCTTAATTTCATAAAATCATTTAACTTCATTATCAAACTTTCTTTTGTACAACCTTAATTAAGTAATTAACTTTCAATCATTTAATTCAATTATTTAACAGTTCACAATTGCTCTCATCGCTTATTTAGTCTGTAAAGTTTTATAATTATTATTAATTTATACTGGTTAATTGCAAATTTAATTTAATTGATAATGTTATCACTTTCTACTATACATACACATTGTTTACATAACACGTACACTATAATGTAGTACACAAATACACTTAACATAATGACATCAACACATAAAAGAATATACAGTCCAACTTATTATTTGTTATCATTAACCACAAATCGTTTCATAAGACAATGCACTTCAAAACCACATTATTCACATACTTAAATGTTCATAAACAATAAACAATCACCCTCCATCGTCGAATAATAGTCTAATCTTATGATTACACCAGTCATTTACTATTGAATACACTGTCTCGTGATTATCAATATAATAATTATCTATATCGTCATTTAAATTAATATGATTATTCCATACTATTTTATCATGTACCTGGTCACGCTCGAGTATGTTCCTGTCGCCGTTATTATATTCTGTTAAAATCAGGTGAGTTATATTATCATCGGTAACATCATCTACTGCTATCTCAGTTTCACTGTAAGGTAAGTACTCATTATTATTCTTACTTCTCTCTACGCCTAACCTTTCTACGAATTCTTCATAATTTCTCTTTACTTAAATATCTCTATTTCTCTCTTTCTCTCTCTCTCAAAACATTTCTCACCATCACGCCAAGCTACACACTCTCTCTCAAAATCTGCAGGGGACACTAACTCATCATTACGGCACCACCTATGAAGTGCACATAAAACTCAGGGAAATTTATTTGCAGACCTATCGTCTTCCAAATACTCACGTGAAGCCATTTCTTCACCCCCCACTACAACATTATGGGAAAAATCTACCTCCTGCATCCACTCTACCTGTAAATTCTTTCTACTCTCTCTCTCTGATTCATCACACACAAACATCTTATTATCAACTTCTACTCTTTCTACAATTTCGTTATCGCTATCAACATCTACACAATCATTTTCTAACACCATAGTTTTATTTGTATTGTCATTGTTATTACTTGTAAACCCATTATTTAAATTATCATTTCCACTACTACTTACCCTGTCATCTTTGTTCGATTTTAATTTGTTTACTTTCTCATTTTCTAATTCTATTTTGCCTAACCGTGTCTCTATTTCACTCAATTTCTTATCGTAAATACAGCCTTGTTCTTTAATTTCTTTCTTCACTTCATCAAATTTTACGTTAAGATTATTTTGGATTTTTCTAATTTCATTTTTCTGTTCGCTAAATAGTGTTTGCATCATTTTTATTATTTCGTTATCTCGTACTTCCCCCATATTTAAAATTTATTTCTATAACACTTTTTATATATAAAAACCACTATTATTCTACAATCAAAACACCTAACACAGCTGTACACCGTAATAACACAAACATAACCCTATTTTTACGCATTATATACCCTTTCGATACCCACACTGTTTCTGAATTCTGGCTTATTTATATAAATATTTTATATAATGTCCCTGTTCGGGCGCCATTTGTATAAAAACTAACCGATTTATACTTTTTTTACTGGTTGTTAATAGTTAGTACTTACCAAGATTTCGATATCCCTCGGGTCCCAGAGTTCTTTCATAAGCGAGGTCAGAAACAGTGTGAGGTTACGAAATAATTATTCTAACACATTTAGAATGAAAAGAATTAACATTTAAATTTTTCAAAATCATTTAAATTTCAACAAATTTTACCATACTTTCGCATATGAAATAATAATTTCTTCTTTTGCTTGTTATTCGTTACATGAGTACCATTCCTATTCTATCTTATTCTACTGGCTTACCTTACTCTATATCATTCAGGCTGCCCAGCCTGCATTTTACACACACACATGCACACTATTAAAAACCCTTAACATTTTGAAATACCCCTCCTTGCCGGCACGTGGTTATAGCTCGAGCTATTAACTTTTCATTTTCTTGTATTTGATAATGTGTCCGAAATTTACTGTTGATGTTCTTGAGTTACTTACGCACTTCACTGCCACATAATTGCTAATGGAAAACTCGAGTTTTAATATTTAAACTTAGAAAATTTGGACGAGCCCCTTTTGGGCTATACCTGTCCCGTACAAGGCCTCATGGTTCGTTGCCACAGCTACGTCCTATTTAAACCATGCAGTTGTTTGTGTGCAGTTCGTATACGATATTTGTGCACCACTGGCTGACGTCACTATATGGGCGGGACTTAGGATTCACGTCCGGCAACTTGGAAACATGTGCTCCGGATTTGTTACTCTTAGCCATCTTTGCTGTTTCATAACTGGCGTGGGTCCGCGCACATGCTCGTGTGATGCATACGGGCGCACTGCCACACACTTGCAAAGTTCTTGGAAACTGAGGCTGGGTGCATTCTTCTGTACTGATTGCACAACTGTTAAGATGTATTTCGCCTTTGTTACAACACTGGTATTACCATACAACACGTGGCCTGGTCACCGTTGGAAATAAACTTTACAAATATTTTAATAAAACCTCAAAAAATTTAATAAAACGAAATCCCATATTTTTGTCACATTACAACGGCAATACTTGCACACGGGCGCCGGTAAATAGAAAGTTACAGTACACATGGGCTATGCGCTATAATAAACAAAACAGTTTTATCAGTGGATATATAAACAGTGAATCAGTCGATTGATAATGTCCACGCGAGAAACATACAATTTCATGTTCGCGTATGTGAATTACCGCTGTCGTAAAAGTGCACTTTTACTGTAATGATTTTAGTATTTTAATTTTTAACGATCTCTAATGAGTGATCAAGTTTTCTGAAGATGGCAACTCGTTGCCCAAACGCGTCATAAAGGACAAGAAAAACGAAGTCGCACGACGGATATCTGGTAAATACGTTTACATATATTAATATAAGCGACTTGGAGACAACTAACCTTAAAATGTATTACATTCACCAATAGTTTATAGTGACGTGGTGGAATTATAGTACCGCCGTTGTTGTGACTTGCTAGTTCCAGTTGTGTTAATGTAATACAGCTGAGTGAACAGTGCATTCACCAATAGCTTACAGTGACGTGGTGGAATAATACTAGCGCTGTAGTTGTGACTTGCTACTTCCAGTTGTGTTAATGTAATACAGCTGAGTAAACAGTGCAGTCACCAATAGCTTACAGTGATGTGGTGGAAATATAATGGTGCTGTAGCTGTGACTTGCTACTTCCAGTTGTGTTAATGTAATACAGCTGAATGAACAGTGCATTCACCAATAGCTTACGGTGACGTGGTGGAATAATACTAGCACTGCTGTTGTGACTTGCTACTTCCAGTTGTGTTAATGTAATACAGCTGAGTAAACAGTGCAGTCACCAATAGCTTACAGTGCCGTGGTGGAATTATACTACCGCCGTTGTTGTGACTTGCTAGTTCCAGTTGCGTTAATATAATACAGCTGAGTAAACAGTCCAGTCACCTATTACTTACGGTGATGTGGTGGAATTATACTAGCACTGCTGTATAATGAAGGGATAAACAATACCCTTTCTAGTGTCTTCTACAGACTTAACGCAAGAAATAAAAAACAATTCATTGAAAGAAAATTTCAATTTAGATTTACTATCCAATTTTATAAATCACCATCCAGAGGTTGATTAAGAACTTTATTTATTTTTTTATACCAATAAAACGCTCAAGTAAGAAGTTTTAAATGATTCAAAACTTTTAGTTTCCTCTTGACAAAAAACACTAATTCCAATACCGTAAATGGTGGTGACTTTGGTACAATTTTTGATGTTTTTTAATTTTTTCCCCCAGTTGAAAGTATTACAAAAATCGTTGATATATATAAATTGAAAGGTAAAGTATTCAGGTTTAAAACCATGTACACCATTGTTTTTGCTAATTGTAACTGGATAAGGAAAATAAACAAATAAAAGTTGTACCATTCTCACCACCTGATGTAGGTGACTTTGGCACACCTCGGTTTTCTACTGAATAAACACATGTAAGAGCATTTGTACCTATCTCACCCTCACTGTTATAGTCTCAGATGTTATTGCAGTCAGAAGGTAGTTGAAAATAATATTAAAAAAAAAAATCAGTTAATAATTTTTTTAGAAAATTTATTAAACAAGCATGACAAGAATTTTTTTTTAATTAGGTAAAATAATACAATATAACAAACAGTGTCATAGTAAATTTGACTATCTAATACACAAAAGAAGAAAAAAATTAAAGTTTAAATTCAAGTGGAACAGTTTTTTTTATTTCTTTAAATCAATTAAAAATATGTTTCTGCTTGAAGAAGAGGACTTGGGAGGGTCAATCTTCTTTATTATTTTGTTGGAAGGAAACCAAATTATATCCTCCTTTTCTGGCCACTTCCAATATTTTCCGCATTTGACCATAGATGACACTTCGTATTCATAATCGCCGCTTTCCTTGGAAATAATTTTTCCTGGATACTTCCAGTGGCGTAGCTAGTACTTTCGCTGCCTGGGGCGGCCTGTCAGTTTGCCGCCCCCTACACATTTCAAGTGAGATTTTGGGGATGGTAATTTTGTAATAGGGGGTAGTGTAATGTGGGAGTCCGCAACACAATGGTTGGGACGGGATGGGACCGATTTAGTGGGAAGGGTAGAATGTAATCCATAAGGGTACCTTAGGTAGAATCCAGGAACCAAAATAATGGAAAATGAGTTTGGGGGGGGGGAAACACGTATCCTAAGTACAAAGGGTTAGAGAGTATTTTATATATATAAAATGAGAGAAGGTGCATATATATATATATATATGCATATTGAGAGAAGGTGCCGAATTGAGTTTTATGGTAAGTTCGGGTTAGAGAGTGTTTGGATAGATGTTTTGATAGAGATGGGTGTCATGTTAGTTAAAGTTGATGAGTATTAGAGTCAGAGGGGTAGAGATTATAAATGTAGGCCTACCAAGGGGTAAGTTAAATTGTTATAAGTATTTAAATCACCCACAGTAATGGAGAATAAGATTGTCAAATAAAGAAAGAGTTATAACCAGAATATAAAATTTCTAAGTAAAACCAGTGACAAATTTTTGATAGAATCTGTAAATGCAAAGCTATAAAGTGTTTATTTTGAATAATTTAAATGTCAAGTTGATTGTTATTTATCATAATATTTTGTTATTTTAAAGGTCTTATTTGATTATATTTTGTGTCAAGCTAGAATGTTACAGATGTTAAATGTATTTTCAGATAGAACTTGTACATAACGTATGTGGGTCAAGGTTTTTGGACTTGACCTAGTTTTGATCAGCTGATAGTGAGGTCATATAAGTTAATAGTAAGGAAGTTAATTCAACTTTTGTTTTTTGATCAATTTGTACATGATTTGTACTGTAAAATTTTTTTACTTACAGTCCATTTAAAATGACATACACAAAATATATTCATCATACACCCTAGTACTTTCACCTCACCTCTGAAACATTTAACACAAGTGTTAGTTTAAATCAAACAATTCATCATTTAATTACCAAATTCACAAATCTCGTAAAAATAATTTAAATTTATTAGAAAAATTTAATTATACAACATTTAAATAGTCAATCAAAATATTTAAAACATATCAAATTGCTTTAATTATATTAATTACTGGAAATACAAATTATATAGCTATCGAAACAATTACAATTAGTCAATTACTGTTTTCAAAATTAATTCGGTTATTTGTTTAAATTGCAAAATATTACTATTATTATTACAACAATTACACACACTTGTTTACTTAAAACATTCTACAATACACACAAATAGATCTATTAAACATTTATTTACAAACTTCTGTCACTCACTGTTCCATTTTTTCACACTTCAATGTCCCAATCTGCCAGGTCAAAGCCATAAAACAAAATATTTATAACTGTCCTTTATCGTTTTATAGCCTACCCACCATCGTCAAATATTACTCTTTGTTTTATATAACAATTTTCAATTCTATTACCACACAAATTACTGTCTTGTGTGTTGTAACCATAAAAACCAAATTCATTCATTTTACCAAAATAATCATAAAACAAGTCAACGTTAAGTACATCTGTTAAGTCTCCATCAGTAATTATATTCATTATCGGGTTATTTACTTTTGTATTATCAATTAAATCATTATTGTTTAAATATACTCCTAACCTTTCTCTCCATTCATCATACTCTCTATTCAATTCATATAATTCTGTCTCTTTATCGACATACAATTCTCTATTTAAATCTCTCTCATTATAACACCATATCACACTCTCAAAATTACTCCAGACAGAGAGTACTAAATTATACAACAAAATTAAACACTTCAAATCTTCTACCAACATGGGACTCTTGCCCTTCTTAAACAATACTTGTGAACACATTAAATCATCATCATAAATAATAAGGGGAAAATTTACCCTCTGCCCCCATTCTACCACTATACTATCTTTTCTCTCTCTCTCTAACTCATAAGCATACATTAACATTTCATTATCATTACATTCTGCAATTTCATCAGTACTCTCACTATTTATTTTCACCGTATCGCTTTCTGATACTAACTCTTCAAATACACTACTATTCTCAGTATTACTTTAATTATTTTCGACATTATCATTATCATTGGTTGACTCTTTATCTAGTACAGTAAACCCTCGATTTAACGGACTTCGGATTTAACGGACAGAATTTAACAGACCAAAAAAAAAAAAAAGCATGAAAATGTTTTTAGGCTTTTGAAACGTATAATGTGCATAAACTGCAGACTCTCCTGTTCTGGCGATGTTGCTTGGCTATCGCAGCATTCTTTCGTTTCTTGTTTTGAAACACGCAAATTTTCTCATCTCCAACTGTATTTGATGAGAACGGAGATAAGAATTAGATAAGAATTCATTTAATTCTTCACGATCCCCGTCTTTGCGTTGTCGTTGACGCAGGCGTCACACACGTTCAGTGGAAGACATCACGACGACTAACACTGACAATATACACTGATATGCATCTTATTTCACTGTGACCAAATTTATTTATTACTAACGTCACCTGGAGCGTTACATTTTTCGATGACATTACACATTTTGCATCACGCATTTTGTGGAATGACCCCCAGCTTAAAAACATTATCATGTTAAAAAAAATTTTGACACGAAAAAATCACGATTAAGTTTTTGAAGTACATGGTTGTGATTTAAATTTGGTGGTAGTTCATAACCATAGCAACGCATTTTCACTTTTGAATATTCGGCTATTTTCGTGATAATTCGTATGCACGCGCAGTTCACATTCGTACAGCGTCGCATCAGTTTATTCAGAGAATACAGCGTGTACGCTACATGTGTTTCTATAGTACGAACCTTGCACGTGTTAAATAGAGAGTCTTAACGAGTTTATACTTGCGTTGTTACAGCAAGGTCCATTACTTTATTAGTGAATTACAGCATAAGTATGTCTGGCGTTACGAAAAAACGTGTGAACTTGAGTATAAAGCAAAAGCTTGAACTAATAAGTAAACTTGAAGGTGGCGCGTCTGTTGCACATGTTTGTGAAGTGTACGGTGTAAAGAAACAAACCGTTTCAGACATTCGAAAGAATAAAGATAAACTTATTCAGTTTTCGCTAAAGTACAGTGTTGATAGTTCGAAGAATGAGGGAGAAAGAAAACACATTAAATTAGCCAACACAAACAATTAGAGGATGCTGTGTACAAGTGGTTTATTCAACAACGTTCTAGTGGCGTCGTTGTTCGTAGTGTCGAGTTGCGGGCTGCTGCTGATAAACTGGCGAAACATATTGGTATCCAATTTCAGGCGAGTGATGGGTGGCTTTGGCGTTTTCGTAATCGGCATGGCATCACAAATAGATCAACATGTGGTGAAGCGCTGAGTGCAGACACTGAACAAGTTGAGGCTTTTCGTCAACATATAAAGGAAACGATCGAATCTGAGGGTCTCATTTTGTCTCAGGTCTACAGTGCTGATGAGACTGGTCTCTACTTTCGTGCTGTGCCTGAAAATACTCTGGCACACAAACATGAAACTAGCACACCAGGCCGTAAACTCAACAAGGAGCGGCTTTCTGCCCTACTGTGTGCGAATGCTGATGGTTTGCATCGACTTACTCCAGTCATAGTCGGAAACGCAAAGAAACCTCGTGCGATAAAGAACATAATGAACCAGTTGCCAGTCATTTATGAAAGTTCAAAAAATGCTTGGTTTACCTTCAGTATTTTTTCAGACTGGTTTTTTAATCATTTTGTGCCAGAAGTGCGACGTTTTCAAGAAGAGACTATGAAAATTCCATCGCATGCAGTGAAAGCCGTCTTACTACTGGACAATGCACCGGCCCATCGCAACTCCGAGAAGTTAGTTAGCAACGACGGAAAAATAAAATGCGTCTTCCTCCCTCCGAACACCACTTCAATTTTACAGCCAATGGACCAAGGAGTCATTGTTGCCTGCAAAAGGCTGTACAAGAAGAAGTTTCTTGAAGAGGTGATGGTTGTCTTGGAGGACGAACAAGACCATGAAAACGACACGAGAGGAGCTAGAACGCTGCAAAATCTGCGTGCATACAACATCAAGTCCGCCATCTTTAATTTTGCTGCCGCATGGAAGGAGATGAAGGAAACAACATTGGCTAATGGGTGGAGACAGTTACTGAATGGGACTGAACCGGAGTACGATTTCACAGGATTTGAAACATCCGATTTCTGTGAAACCGTAAAGAAGGCTGGTGAAGACGTAAACGAGAATGACATAGAACAATGGCTAAACTTGGCTACCAAATTCTGAGTCAGGAAGAGATCGCGGAATCTGTTCTACACGACGATCAAGAAGATGGAGATGATGACGATGAAGAAATATCTGTTACAGGAGGCCCTAAATTATCAGCGATAAGAAACAGCATGGACGAAATTATCGCGTACATTGGGGAGTCTTCAGATCCAGAAGTGTGTGCTTATTATGACCATTTTAGACAGTTTAGATCTTTAATAATAAAGAAGCAACATTCTACTGGAAAACAACTGACTCTTGATGCTTTTATCCAGAATAAATAAAGGTGTGTACATTACATTGTATTTGCATGATATTAATAGTACGTATTAAAATACAGATAAGCGATGTTGTCGCTGTTACAATAGAAAACCACACTGGCAGTTTACCCGTTATTTAGAAACATGTTACTCACACCTCCTCTACTCATCCTTTGTCTTGCCGCCTACGGAAGGGTCCGAGCACGCACGCATGCGCAGGTACGTACACTTTTCTTCCTATTCATTGTTCAGTTTGCTGTAAAACGTACGGTTGCAGTCATAAATCATAATGCCAGCGTTAACAACAGCCAGGCAAATTGCTGTTGCTTACGCAGTAAACAACTCATAGATACCAAAAGCGTTCGTCCCGCCAGAAGTCAGGTATAACTTCGAATTTCGTTAGTGCGCGAATGCAAGCCGCAGGCCAAATTAGCGACCCATGTTTTTAGGAGAAAAAGTGCGGCTTGTATTCGGAACAATACCGTATTTGCATGATATTAATAGTATAAAAATTTCAAGTGTTATAGGCCTATTTGATTTAAATATATCCTCAAAAAACAAAATTTGGGATTTAACGGACTTTCGATTTAACGGACACCCCTCAGCCCCAATTAGTCCGTTAAATCGAGGGTTTACTGTATTACATTTTGACACATGTCATTATCATTTTCATTCGTATTATTTTTATCTGGATTTATTACAATTACTTCCATTCGCTCACTACTCTGCTCTAATTTACTCAAACTAGTTTTTATTGTTTCATTATTATTTTCAAAACATTTATGCATTTCTTGAATCTCATATTTCAACTCATTATTCTGATTTTTTAATACATTGAATTTAGCGTCAGAATCACTCTTCTGTTCACTGAATTTTAACTCTAACATCGCCTGCTGCTTGTCTGAACTCTCTTTCATACTACACACCATGCTACATAAGTATTTCATCATATTATTGTCATCAGAATTTTTATTCTGAATTGGCGTTGAATGAATTCCTTCATCCATAATTTTTGATTCTGTTTCACTTAATTCGATATTCATTTGGCTTTCGTTTTCGATGTCAGTTAAGCTGACATTCTCGTTATTATGTGTCATTTTTTATTTTTACAATTGATATTTAGAATATTTTAATTAATCTAATTTTTTGTAATGTACTTTCTATTTCATTGAGTAATTTTGCGTAAATGACGCGTTTTTATTTTATTACGCTAACCCTACAACACACGTTTGCATCTTTGTAGGTGTGGAATTTAATTTATTAAATTCATTCCTGTCACGGGCGCCATTGTGACGTTTAATACAGTTTAAATATATAAAATACAAAATACAATTTATTACACCTACCTGCAAAGGTTCTTTCAGGGTCCAGAAATCCGATCGCACGAACATCAGACGCAAACATGTGTTTCATAGGTTAGTGAAATGACTTACTCTACACGTTTTTATGAAGAGAATTATTTAAGCTTTATTATTCATTGAATATATTCTGTTCAAATTATTCATTACTCATTTCTGTCTGTCTACAAAACCTATTATCTTTTAGTGTACTTTTAAACTGGAATACAGCTTCCTAGTAATCGGTAATTTTACAGTATTTACTTACATGCTATGGCTTACCTTGTACATCACACAAACACACAAACACAAACAGCCCAGCCTGCAATTTACATTCTCACAGACACACAGAAAATTATAAAGCCCTTAAATATTTAGCCCTTAAAAAATGCCCCCCCCCCCGGCAACGTGGTTTTCGATTGATCCTTATTACTCTTTTAAAATTTATTGTTAGTGTCCAAAAAATCGATAGACGTGTTCTCCACTTTTTATTTGACCGCGGTCACATGGGTTTCACTGTTATTTCACTGTTATATAAAAAAAAAATGATAAAATTTAGTAGAGCGCACTTGGCTCTGTGTTGGCCGACACAATCAACGACGAAAAACTGGGCAAGCGTCTCTTGCAAGCGGTAGGAAGTTGATGTTCACCGCCAACGGATTTCGTCGACGCTCATAGTTGAGTTGTTGCAGTTGATCGACGCTGTTCATGATACATAGTGGGTTTTTCTGTAGTATGCGCCCACGATATTTTGGCGCTTTTGGCTTGATGTCACGATATGGGCGGGCCTTAAGTTTTCATATCCTCCAGCTCGGATTGTAAGTCTCACAAAAACTTCGTTTCTGCGCCATTTTTGACAGCGTCGGTTGATCTGCTGCGCGTCCCTGCCCACGCGTATACCTGCGTCATGCGTACAGGCGCATGACCACATTCAACAAAGTTCTTGGAAAACTGAGGTGGCTACATACCTCAACTGATTACACAATGCGATATTGCGTTGCTGCCTTGGTTATAAACTGTTCTATTTGCCACGTGCTCTGGTTTGTTGGAATAAAATTTACACAATACCTTTGTCAATCCCCGAAAATAAAATAAATTTAAAAATACAAATACCCACAAATTTGGACCGTTACATGTAGACATTTTCGGCTTTAAAAATAACATATGGAGGAAGGCAATCTCCATTAGCATTGCCACACATCATTACAGTGGTGCATGCTTTGGTGGCATTCCTGGTACGCTCCGCTCAGGATATTTTGTACCTCGCTTGACCAACACTTTTGTACAGCCAGGATCATCCTGTAAATTGGTCTCGTCATAATTCCACAAATTTTCAGGAGGTACCCCCTCGATTTCTTCTTTTAAATTTTGAAAAAACCTTTCAACAGTGCCTTCATTCACACTAGCCCGGTTAAGGCTGATGTTGTTTCTTGCCACTCTTCTTGAAATGTCATGATGCCTTTTCAAAAAACCCTCGACACCAGCTCGTTCAGGAATATTGTTTTTGAAAATTTTTACTTTTCTCCCAATTGAATTAAGGTATGATTGTGCGATTACTTTCAAATCCATCACAGTCACTGGGAACCCATAAGTGGATGTAGCCACAATATGAGCCACCATGATCGTATCCTCTTCTATAGTGAAAATCTCCTGTCCACCAGGGCTTCTCACTCGGTCACCAATTTTTCTTTTATTGATGTGGTTCACAATCGTGTTTTTAGCAATTCCGTATCTAGAAAAGAAAGAAAAATAAGTGTAAATACAAATCTCAGATTAATTTCAAGTACTAAATGCATTTTATTTTGGTAAAAAAAAAATTAAACTCACTTTTCTGCAGCTTTCCTTTTTGATAAACTGTGGTTTATTACAGATTCGACTGCTTTCTCTAATGATTCCTCGGTGTAATTGCGATAGGAACGACACCCAAGTTTTCTAAAGTATTCTCGAGGCATAATCTCGATCTGAACCAGAAAAACATTTGTACCAAAGTCACCACCAAAACTTAGTTTTTCAGATATTTTTAGAAATAAAAATAAACCCAAATGACGTATGAATACAGTTTGAAAGGGAATAAAGTCAAAATAGATTATAAAATTGAAAATATACTTACTTGATTGCACAAAATATATATCAGTAAAAAATTTCAAGAAAGTTTCACAAACAACTTTATACCGTCTGTTGTCAACAGCTGATACTAATTGGCGCCTAACCTTAAAAACCAAATGAAGAAGGCATTGCACAGCAGATGTTTGCTGTTGGAAAATCAGCTGATCAAATAGAAGCCATACTATCTTGGTGGCATGTAAAATAAGCCCGCCAGAAACGTTTGAATTTCAAAAATGCACATGTACCAATGCCACCCTCTATGTACCAAAGTCACCACCATTAAGAGTGTTTCCATGGCAGGGAAATATTTCTGGAATACTCCACAGTGTGAATTATTTCAAGGCCTCCAGGGTTTGTATTTCCAGTTCTCTTTCATATCACGTTTCACACCTGGGAATAAAAAATAGGTGCACAGTTTGAGATTGTTTAAAGAGACAAACCACTATTTTCAGTAACACCTTCATGCTATTTAGCTGTTCAGAAACAGCACTAAACTACAGGTCTGTAACCAAATCTATAAACACACAGAATATCATACAACATTTTGAGTGTATCCTTGACAGTCATATCCAGCGATGTTTTAGTGTCAGCAATCCAAAAGCTGATGCGACAATAACCATTCCACTAGAGGAAGCTCTGTTCTTTTTATGCATTCCCTGTTCATTGCAAACTTCTGGCTGGGCGCCACACTCATCAAACTGTTCTCTATACTGCACAATCACTGTAGCACTTAGCAGCACCAGGAATTAAGTCTTGTTTACCAACAGACAGTTTTCTCATGCTGAAGCTATTAAGATTCTTCTGGATTAATAATGCTTCTCCATGTGTGCAAATAAAGTAATGTAGTGATGAGGACATCTGGGTATTTTCAAACAAAAAAATTTGACTTCCCCATGTTAAAGCATATTCCACAACAGGAGACATCTGCAGCTGACCCTGACAGCAATATTGTTTGTGTTCCCTGATGTGTGTTTCACACTATATTTGAGGTGTACCCATACAAACATTATATTCTGTACACACTGCCTAATAAAAGTGGACCCCTGGCATATTTCGCAGATATTATGATTTTGTTTATAATAATATTGTTACGATGGTCTACTGACCATCGTATGGTACAGTTGAAAACAAAATACAAGACACCAATAAAGTCACTAATCACCGGCTTCAATAATCGCAATTAAACAGTTTGTAATCAACAAGATTGTTCACACGCAATAATAATGTCAACTACTAGAGTCCCGCACAATTATAAAACAACACTTTGCCACAATACTTCGAACCGCTGAGTTATCGGAGTTATCACTCCAAATGCTGAGATTTCTCTTGTTAGTTTTAAGAGTTTCTGTGTTAATAGCTTGCAGAAGGCAAGACGCCATTTGGTTTCCACCACGGCCTGAATCACCTTCATGCCATATGCACATGATTCCATCACCAGTATCAGAGACATGCAGTCCAAAATTATAGCACGACAGCTGTCTATTGTAGTACATTTCACTATGCGAAAACTTAGGGAGTGGGAAAACCTTTTGAAGATCCATGACAATGTTGCATGTATTACTGTTGGGAAGGATGCTATCAGTAGCTTCTTTTTTCATCATGTTATACGCCATTTCAGCTTTTCTGTGGTGTATTTCCAAATGTTTTTTTGCGTCTCTGGCTTCTGTGGGGTTTAAACGTTTTGATTTACTATTTAGCAAGTCGTATGTTTTGCAAGTATCCACACGGGACCTCCGAAACGACAGCTTTGGGATGTCCTTGCGAAATACTTTTCTGTAGAATTTGATTTTTATTTCACTGTTTGGGTATTTTATTTTAAATGCTTCAAAAAGCTTGGTCAGGTTTAAGTCACTACTTAAATATTCTTTTTCTGATTTAGCTCTGCCATAATGGCTTTCATCTCAAGGGAATGAGTTTATGCAGTTTTTTATCAACTGTCTGTCATGATGGGTGTATTTGAATGAAGTAGGTCCACCTCTTTTATCTTTGAAAACAATGTGTCTGGCCTTGTTCTTCCATACAATTGTTGTAAGTTTTTGAGAAGATATGCCAAATATGTTCATAAATATTTTTTTACATACCTGTTTCAAGTTTCCATCACCATCTGGAACAGCGTAGCTCACCGTAGTTTGCCTTCTACTCTCTGATGGATCTTCGTATGTGCCATGTCGACGTCGCTGTACTGGCAGAGTTTCAACAAGCCCCATTAGATAACTTCCTTGACTGTTGAGGTCCAGAGTATGGTATTGCTCGAAAAGTGTAATTTTCATAAAATCTGTTTCCTTGCATGAGTACTTACACTTGCAGATAGTCTGAAACAAATCACATAGCATTAGGCCTACAACACTGAAAGGGGGCTGAATTTGAGCTTGACCATCACAATGTTCAATATGACAGATTGATTGAAAGCTTGTTAAAAATTTATATTTTAAAAATAAAGTGAATAAATATAGCCTTTGCTAAAAATCTGTGTAGAATTTGTTGTTAGCCTACTGTTAATGATCCGTACCGTGAGGACCAAAAAATGTTAATGATCCGTACTGTGAGGACCAAAAAATGGTATGAGAAGAATCCAGGCACGGTGGACCAAAAAATGTTGAGTATCAGGCCCAAGTGGGCTAAAAATGTTTTGTGACGTGAGTGATCCAACAAATGTGGTGAATCCTGTCGGCGTGTACCAAAAACGTTTTTGTAAAAAATAGCTTGTAATGCGTGCATTGATTCAGTAGGTATAAGAAATGATGAAGATTGTGGACTGTATTAAATTCATTTTAATGAATTTTCCAAGGTTACATTACATGATTAAAGTTATTGCGATAAGGTTGGCTAATGAGCGTGTTGTCTAAAAAAGTATTAAATTGAAGTAATAGCGGGCCTAGTTGGCCATGTGAAATATGTTGGCCTAAGACCTACATTAAATGTCGACAAGAAAATATGACAGTAAAACAGTCGGCGAACCGACCGCCGCTAGCGTTTGAGACGAACTGTAATGTCGACAAGAGTGAATGACAGCAAGACAGCTGGGCGGACCGACCGCCGCGAGCATTTTAGACGAACTGTACAAAGTTCCAACATGAATAATCGGAAAAAGCAGTAAGCAGATTAGCCAACCTACAAAGTGAAATTATCGCGCTACCGTACACCTACATTGGTTATCTGTCTACACTAAAAGAGATCTAATACATTAGGTTGGGTTACTGTAGGCCTATGTCTAGCTGCTAAATAAATGAATAAATTAATGCTTTTATGAAATTATTTATAGTAAATTAATCAAAAAATTTGTTAGGATTACTCATAACTATGCCTAAGAAAATAAAACTAACCTCAACTGCAGGTGGTTGTTTGGCAGGTTTGACTTTCCTTTCTTTTTGAGTAAGATATGGTTTATCACTTAGTCTGGCTAATTTCTGCTTCTCTCTCCATCCATGTCTGTTTTATTCTTCAAATGCAATCCTGTTATTCATTTCCATATTTGGTAAAAATAGTGATTAAAAAAAAATGCACAGCCTTCAAAATGGCTAACAACAGGTTGGCACTTAGTACAATAAGTACGACCAGCACTACTGGAGATACATGCCACGCATTCTTGTGAAGCCCATAGCAACTAAATGAATTAGTACAATAAGTACGACCAGCACTACTGGAGATACATGCCACGCATTCTTGTGAAGCCCATAGCAACTAAATGAATTGGAAATGGAACTTAGCTCATTTAGCAGGGAATGGGCCTCTGTTCATATACCATTTTGGTATGAAAAAACGAAATTCCAATTTTTTGGCACTTAGCTCATTTAGCTATTCCAGTTTTCAATTATAAAAAGGCAACTACTGACTTTACAGCTTGTAAACACCACTCCAATTTGTATCAGTCATCTAGATCTCAGTTGTTCTATATAATTAAAAAAAAAATCATGATAATTACAAACCTTTATGAAAATACCAGTTATAAGAATACTTACCAGATAAACATTTAAGCGCCTTTTCTCTTTCTCCCTTTACTGATTGCTGCGCAGTTTTTAATGATTGGTATGTTCTCTGTAATGATAGATTGTGCGTATGTAAAGATTGATTGTTTCTCTGTAAAGATTGATTGTTTCTTTGTAATGATAGATTGTCAATCTGTAAAGATTGGTTGTCTCTTTGTAATGATAGATTGTCCGTCTGTAAAGATTGATTCTGTCTCTGTAATGATAGATTGTGTGTCTGTAATGAGCAATTCTCTGTCTCCAATGACTGGTATTCTGTATTTAATGATTGATGTTTATTATGTACTGACTGTTTCTCCATCCGTAGTGATCCAATCCGTGACCATAATTCTGCCCTGTCGTTAAGCGCACTGTTAAGACTTGTTTATAATACTAACAATTCATAATGAAAAGCTTACACTGAGAATAACGATAGCATTGTACAGTAACACATAACACAGTACAATAATGCTACCCACCATAATAGAGCAATTTTAATTACTGGTTACTAGGACAAAATAGAAATCATACGTAGAATTTGATAAATAATTACAAATATTACATATGAAACTGAAGTAGTATATCAAGAGAAAATATTATATTTCAGAATCTGTATAACAATTAAAAAGGAACTTCAGGAAGGAAATGATGAATGAATACTCGGATGAAATTCTATAAATTTATAGATGACCTCACTCTTTTATATGAATCTACTAGCTGACCCGGCCACGCGTTGCTGTGGCTTAGTTATTACATGTTAAATTGATATTATAATCAACTATTTGGTATAATATTGTTAATGATCAGTAACAAAGAAACATCGGCGTATGAGCTGATCTAAAAATGGACGGAGTAGAGAACGGATAGTTGAGTCAAAATCTGATAGTGATTAGGAAAGAGTTTAGAAGACAAAATTAAGCACAAATGAAACATGAAAGTTTTAATTCTATATTTTATTTATCAATACAAATCAACATAAATTTTCTAATCTTTTATTTTATTAGTAAGTACTCTCATTACCTTTAATAACAATAATTCATAGTTAAAGCTTAATTAAGCGCTAGTCGATGTACGATATTTTTTGTCAAACTATCTTTTGTTAACACTAATAAATTCGATGGTTTTCCTACACGTGAGCAAGCAATGTATAGTTGCCCATGGGAAAAACATGGATTTTCTAAATCTAATCCGCAAACAGACATTGTTTGGCCTTGAGACTTATTGATGGTCATCGCAAAAGCCAAACGAATGGGAAATTGAAGCCTTTTGAATGGTATTGGAGAATCTGATGGTATCATCGGATTACGTGGTAACAGGACGATTTCTCCTTTAAACTTTCCAGTCAAAATGGTTGCTTGAAGAACATTTCCGGTGATCTTTTTGATGATCAAACGTGTACCGTTGCATAAATTAGGGGGGTTTAAATTACGCAAAAGAATAATCGGTGAACCAATTTTTAGCTGAAGATTGTGTGGTGGCATTCCTGATATATCCAAAGAATTTAAAAATTCAATTGGAAAATTCACGGCTTCGTTTTCATCCACAGTAGCGTCGATTGATTTGAATGACATCAATTCTCCTGGCAACAATTGTTGTATCTGGTAGTTAATGAGATCCACATCAACATTTTTTACTGCCAAAATAGCACGACTACTAAGCCAATTGTGATCTAAGTAGTTAGTCAGTATATCCGGAAAAACACTCTCAATTAGTTCATTTTTTGTTTGAACAACGTGCAGAAATCGTCTGGCAATGTTATGCATTGTGTATTAGGCCGAGAATCAATTTCACCGTTTCCAATATCCAGCAATTGCTTAGAAAATACTTGTGCCGCTGGATCATTTTGGAGTTGAACTCGCATGTTTATTGTCAATCGGAGTGTTTCGACGTTTCTCCATAAAAACGATTGTTTTAGTCATGCGTTTATTTCATCGACAAAAGTAGAGCGAGGAATGACTGGCAATGTCTGTCGGAAATCACCAGACAATAGTAAGATAGCACCACCGAACAGTCTATCATTACCGTTTAAATCTTGCATAGTTCTATGTAATGCTTCGAGTGAATGCTTATGAGCCATTGTACACTCATCCCAGATTATTATTGAACTTTCCTGCAACACTGCAGCCATTCCGCTTCTTTTTTTAATGTTACACATTGCATTTGGCTTGTTATGAACATCTAATGGCAGCTTGAACGCTGAATGTGCCGTTCGCCCACCATCCAACAAAGTGGCAGCAATCCTGATGATGCAATTGCTAATGCAATTTTCCGTTGTGATCTTATTTTGGCAAGGATCAACGATATTAAAAATGTTTTACCGGTCCCACCCGGTGCATCCAAGAAAAAAAAGCCACCTTGTTTAGCATCAACAGCCAGCATAATCCGATGGTAAATATTCTTCTGCTCGTCAGTCAATAATAGCTCATTGTTTGCAACTACTGTAGCTAAGTCATGGTTGTTAAACTGTTTTTCTCGTTGCAAATCACTGTTAACTAAGTCTGTAGCCGGGCGATCTGGTGATGGTTTACCAAAATGATTAAGTGGCAAATTTGAAATTGAAACACATAAGTCCTCGATCAATACTAATGCTTCATTATACATTTCTGGTGTAAAATCCATATTTAAGCATTGGTTCGTTTGTTTAACTCGGTGTAGGATGTCTTCAGTCGTGTAGTTTTTATATTTTTCCCACAAAGTCGATGATTGTGTTGGATAACATGTCGTCAAAATAATTGCAAACAGTTGGCGAATACTATTCGGCATAGACGTTAATGCGGCATCAGCAAGTGTCAGGTCCCAATGATTGTCATCTTCCAGCAGTTGCAACTCGCGACATGCTTCTTGATATGTATTGAACACTTGACCGTTAACTGTTCGCAAAAATTCAAAAGAAGTTGGTCCAGGAACATTTACCAATAACAAACGCAAAAAGAAGCACTCTCTTTGTTTTGGATGTACAGTATAAAGCCGTCCCAAAGTTTTGGCTTTAAATATGCCCGCTATTGAAGGATGCGTTTCTCCTTGTTTACGTGGTACCCATTTTTTTCCTGATTTGTTCCATGTAAAATATTGTGGAATATCAGTGTAAAACAATGTTTTTGCAAATTGGCCAAAAGCATCAGATTGTTGACACAACGTGAAAAATGCAGTTAGAGTGGTTTTTGGTGGCTCAAGTGCTCTCTGGAGGACATTTTGTTCTGTGAAGTATACCCGTTGGCCGTTTTCAAGATGTACTGCAAGATGTTGGACGGAAGGCTCTCTTTCATGTATGGGAAAACTTAGAATACGCCAGATAGCTTCGTTGCTACTTATGTATCTACCCATTTGATATTGTAAAATTTCGTCATTTCTATTTATATTTCGTACTTCAAAAACGGCCAAATCACTACCTTTATTAACGTATTTGCAAATATACTTAATGGATTTTACAGAACTGCACAGCTCTACATTTATATGAGCTTTATAATTTTTGGAAAGCAACGGTGAGTAGGGTACCACCCATTGATTGTCAATTTCAACTTGATTTGTAGGATTTGAGATTCACATTTTGAAAGTGTGTCCACCATTCTCAGCGTTTCGGTGACGATACAAAGGATAACCATCGATATCAGTGATAGTATCATTCGTATATTGCTTTAGGAAACGGTTCTTACATTTTCCATCTTCCATGCATGGCGATGTCATATTAAAAACACCGCGTGGGCCGTGGATCATGTGACTGGTGACAATCTCATACAATTCTGGATCAATTGCTGGATCGGGAATCTCAGCTGAAATTATTTGATCAATTTCATCTGGACGGATTTTAACTTCAAGCCAAATCAAAATATGGGCGTGAGGCAAACCTCGCTTTTGCCACTCAATCGAATATAGCCAACAACTTGTTTTGCCAAAAACTGAATATTTTACTATGAAATCAATCAAAGATTTCAATTCTTGTTTAAATACACGTGCCGTCAGATCATGACGATGTATTGCTTGTTGACCTGGTAATAGCAAAGTTTGTATTTCCTCCCAATTCGGATTGCACGTAAACGTTATAAACAAATCTGGACGACCGTAATGACGTACGTAAGTCATGGCGTCTTGTATATATTCCTGCATATTTCGTGGGCTTCCGATATAACTTGAAGGTAAAATGAACGCATTTCCGATGTCATTAATGTTGTAAGTTTCCATCAATATTTCCGGTAATAGCATCTCGTAGATGGATGTATTCCTCTGATCTTAATTTTGCTTGGTTGTGTCTAATAAATCTTAAACGTTCGCTTTCAATCTTAGCGTACATGTCTACTACGTATTGATGATAGAGCTGACGATATAAAAGGATATAGTTGTCCTGGTAACGCCTAATCATTAATCGGTGCGCGTAGTAGTTCATTGAACTTACTTTTTTGTTTGTTTCATTACCAGTCACTGGATCACACTGTTTGATATTGATGTGATATTGATCCTGTCCATCCCAAAATATCAGCGGGTATTGAAGAGCATCATATGAACGGTGAATATCAGAAATAATACTTATAGTGCTGTCTCGACGTGTTATTTTGATGGCCCGGCTATTAACTGGATCGCCAACCATTATTACAGCAACTTCATCTACAGTTGGCGCGTTGAACCTGCCAGCGTGTTCTCCTGAAGGCACTTTGTCGGCATTAATAACGATTTGAAAATTGTCGTTTTTTAATTGTGGCGACACTCGTTTAAACAACTGAATAAGTTGATTACGACTTTCCAACAAATTTTCCAATAACTCTACAATTGTTCTCTCTTCTGCTCGTTCAATATAATTATGCTGGCACCGAGTTGTCACGCGTTCTTCACAGCTACCCATAAAATAAATTTGTAAGAATTTTGGTACGACGTCAGGCATTGGCATCAACGACCCGATTGTATGATATACCTGGCCTTGTATTTTGAACGTAGTTTCAAAATTGCGTCCATTGGTTGATAGATCGCAAATTTTGCTTGCCCCAAATGACGTCATTTGAAAGCAAGAATTGAATTTTCGAATTTTGCTCAAAAATAATTTTGAATCGTGCGATTGGCCAGTAAGAAGTGATTTTAAAGGTTCTGGTGGAGTTGGAAGAGTTGTTAGTTTGACTTTCCCTGACGCACAACACATGCCAGGTGTTTCATTGCGAAATTTTAATGCCCGACAGAATTGACATTCTTTGTCCATTGCGTCGATGCTAATTTTAGGATGTGCAGAATAATTGATGTCTGGTGCATATTCGAACGCAAGACGAACGAAATATGAACGATTGAATGTGCGACTGGTTTCCTGTCTCTCTTGTTCTCGCGTTCTGTATGTTGCAATATTTTTTCACGCTCTGCTCTTGTTCTCAATAGATTCTGTCACTGACGTTCATCACGCTGATCTCGAGACTCTTGCATACGGTTCTCTGCCGTCCTGGTTCTTTGAGATACGTTTCTGTCCTCAATTTGATCGGCCGACTGGTGAGTTCTTTCAAAACGTTTGCGCCGGGACTCTCTACTATGCCGATTGTAGAGGTTAGACTTTTTTGGCGGCATTTTTCTGGAAAAAATAATTAAAACAATCAAAATTAAGTCGGATTAAGAGAAAGAGACGCAAGCAAGTATACCATGGTTATAATCATTATTATTATTAAGCATTATTATTATTATTATTAATATTATAATTATTATTATTATAATTATAATTATTATTATCTTTATAATTATTATTGTTAACCCTATCAACTAAAGAAAATAATAATAGAATAAAAATCAAGTAAGTACTTACACATTTTTTATTCACATCAAAGAAATAGTAAATTGAAAAACAGAATGAAAGTTATACTCAAAATTTCAAGAATCACAATTATTTCTTAGTAAGGAATAAGAACATATGAATTAATACCGGAATCAGAACAGTAATAATGATATACGAATAAACAGAAAAAGTACGGTTATGTCGTCTGTGAATCTAGAAAACACGTGTGCTTTATAATTATTATTATTAACCCTATCAACTAAAGAAAATAATAATAGAATAAAAATCAAGTAGGTACTTACACATTTTTTATTCACATCAAAGAAATAGTAAATTGAAAAACGGAATGAAAGTTATACTCAAAATTTCAAGAATCACAATTATTTCTTAGTAAGGAATAAGAACATACGAATTAATACCGGAATCAGAACAGTAATAATGATATACGAATAAACAGAAAAAGTACGGTTATGTCGTCTGTGAGTCTAGAAAACACGTGTGCTTTATAATTATTATTATTAACCCTATCAACTAAAGAAAATAATAATAGAATAAAAATCAAGTAGGTACTTACACATTTTTATTCACATCAAAGAAATAGTAAATTGAAAAACAGAATGAAAGTTATACTCAAAATTTCAAGAATCACAATTATTTCTTAGTAAGGAATAAGAACATACGAATTAATACCGGAATCAGAACAGTAATAATGATATACGAATAAACAGAAAAAGTACGGTTATGTCGTCTGCGAATCTAGAAAACACGTGTGCCATGAAATAAATTGTAGCATCAAGAGATTATGAATTGAAGTACGGCGCCATCTATTTGATGCTAACGTAACTTAGTTGACAGCAGATTGCAGACAATACACTGACTTACATTGCCATCTGCCGGAAAATTATAGAACATAAATATTTAGCGACCTTTCGTCCTATAGAAACAATTAATTTGCAATAAAAAAATATTTATAGTATTTATTGAGATAAAACCTATCCTATAGCCTAAGTTGGAACAAATCACACATTTTGAAAAAAATTTCATTAAGATCGGTTGAGTAGTTTTGGCGTCCATCGCGGACAAACACTGTGACAGCTAATATTTATATATATAGATGTGTAAATACGAACACAACTACTATCTGGCGAAGTTTATACAAGAAGTTTATATTATACAAACTGAAAAGATGAAATTTTTGGCATACATTCATAAAAGGTTATACAATAAGTCGCAGCATTAGATGAAAGGGTATCCTGGGTTCATACCTCGGATTCTTCCCCCTCCCACCACCAGGGGATGAAAAACCCATTTTTTTAGTATTTTATTTTTTCTCCCGTTCTAGTCTATAAACAATTTTGAAAAAAATCAGGTATATACTTGATTAGAAGGCCTTTTATGTGAATTTTTTTTAAAGGGCCATGGCCCTTATTTAGGCCCTTACAAAAATTCGAGAATCTTTAAAATTAAAAAATCTCTTCAGAAGTTTAATTAAGAAAGTTGTGTTAGTGGTTAAAATCACAAGCAGAATGATCACTGTTGCACACCACTATAAAAAATTATCCCGTTTAGCGCTTTCAAGCTTCACAGCTCATTCCGATCTGACGATGAGCTCTGAAGCTTGAAAACGCTAATCGGGATAATTTTATATAGTGGCGTGCAACAGTGATCATTCTGCTTAAAAAATCTCTGAAAATAGCCCATGTAACAAAGTTTTTTTTTTATGTGATTTTGTGAAATGTTTGGTAATTTAACACCATGAATTTTTTTTAATTTTTTGGAATGGTGGTTCATGGTCAAAACACGTTTTTTGACATTTTTAACTATTTTTACCCCTTTTTTTGCAATTTCTTTACAATTACTTTGGCACAAACCCTTTTTTATTCAATATCGGTTCAAAGCTACTTAACCGTGGCATAAAACGTCAATACTTTATTTGAAAAACAACATAAGTTGAGAAAAAATTGATTTTGTGGCGTCAAAATATAAATAGTGCAAAATGTCTAATTCGTATACAATGTCTGTAGCCGTTACGATGATCCACATGCTTCTCCAGGGGACGTTACCAGTAGTCGAACACAATTGCTAATGCATTTATTTGCTATAAATATTTACTAAACATGAGTTTATTCTATTTCGTTTACAACAACTAACTTTTCCGTGATATAACTTTTCTGTGTGTCCCAAGTGTATGATCTTTTAAATATAGCTGTCAGGGCATAATATTTAAAAGTATTAGTGTACTAGGAGAAATAAGCTTATCACATTATTACTAACAACTGTTTTTGGCATTTTTAGTTAGTAAAAGCAATATTTTAACCCGAATAAAAGGAAGAAATATTTTCTAATTAAAACGAACTCATCAAATTCTTCATACTTTACACATTTTCCGTATGTGTTTGGGTACTGATATCATTCCTTTATCGTTTAAAATTCTATTCATAGTTAATCAGATTTTTAGTATGTTAGATAAAAATCTGATAATGACCTGAAACATTGGCCTTTGGAGGTTAAAGCAGCAACAAACTGCATATTATTTTATATTCCTGAATAATTCTCGACAAAAAAAATCTGTCTGTTAAATTTTTACATGATAGTGTTAAGCGGAATGAAGATGAAAAAATTTACACACAAATGCATTTACTATAATCATATAAAATTCAAATTACATTATGATTCTCGAATAGACAGATAAGCTAATCTTTATAAATGGAATAAGATAATAATTACAGTTATTATACAAAATATATATGTTTCTGCAGTTTGAAAGATTAGCATAAGAACTAAATTTTCTTTGTTCTTAATCTTCATCGCTGTCTTCATCAATGACTGGACAAACGTTTTCAATTGCAAACATATTTGTTAGTATTTCTGCTGGACGAATCATTTGAGATAGATATCTGCCGTAGGATAGATAATAAATCAGTGCTGCAATGTGAGAACAACACCCAATTTCTCAAGCCATTAGCACAATCGCAATAATAACCTTTGATCGCATCCATTCCAGCATCGCCTGAATCATACTGTACGTAGCACTTGTAAGTCTTACTATTAATATGCCTTGACTGTACTGCAAATCTAATTATGCCTGGTTCTTCTTTTAGATAACTTAGTTGTAATGTATTATCTTCTTTATCAAGCATTTCAGCTAAATATGACATAGCTTGTGAGAGTTGATAGGAACCAGTAAAAAAAATTTCTAGTTCTTCCAGTGTCATTTCAGGGAAATCGATAAGCTCATTAGACGATTGTTTATTGAAAGGTTCTATTATAATTGGCACATGCTACTTTTTGAGCTAAGATATTATCATTATTTTTTGTTAATTTCATTCTGTCAATAATATTATATGCAGTTTGTTATTATCAGAATAGAGTCTTTTTCCAAATAAATTATGTAATAAACAAGCTATTTGACAATACGTTCTAGCATCAGACAAAGCTCTATTATAGAATTGATTATGCAGAAGTTTGCACTTCTGTGGTATTTGCACATGTGCTATTTGCAAATCTTCAACTACCCACCTTATTTTAGCTACAAATCGGGAGTCGTTCGCTTCTTTCGTGGTCAACTGGCCATGTTTTCCTTTTAGAGCAGGTATAAGTACTTTGTATCCCTTAGCTTCTAAGAAGTTTTTTACATCTCTAAACCCTCTGTCTAGAATAAAGTAATCTCCAGGTCTTAGGATACTAGAAATACCGTGCGGATCTTTCATTATATGCTGTAAAATAGTAGCATCATTTAGAGTTCCTTCAAATGGTCCTGCTAAATCTACAACATACCCATTTGTTGTACAAATTGTAAAAGGTTTACAAAGAGACTTTTTTTCTGACTAGAATACGATTTTCTTTGATAAGCATTGTTAGCACTTTTTTCGTGATGTAAATAAGATCCATCACAAATGATTACCAAAGAATTATTACCCAAATCATACAATAAAGAAGCAGCTAAAGCAGTTTCACGTAAGAAATCTTCCCTCGAATGTGCTTGAATTCCAAAATGTTTTTGGAGTATATGTTTTCTAAAGCAATCTAGGACAGAATGAATCGAGTCTTGAACAATATTCTCACTAACTTCCAATATTGCTGCAATAATCTGATTCGAATTCCCTGATCTCGATTTAAATAAAAATATGACCAAGTCCTTGCAAGACATTCCGGTTGGAAGATTTTCTCATTTTTTGCAACAAATTGCTAATTCGTAATATAGAATCCCAATTATAGCCAGTTAGTGCTTTTACTCGTTCTTCTGAAATCGCAAAGTCACCAATCTTATTGTGAAGTCGAGAGTCAATTTCGCTTGATAGTTTATCCAAAAAAATTCTTAATTCCGTACATTCAATTATAGATTCATTCGAATAAACAAACATTGCTTGTACTTCATCCTCATAAAAACGATTTCTAATAAGATGCTTTGAACAGCACCTATTTCTTTTAGGTATAAAAATACGCCTCTTTACGAAGACTTGGATACGAGCATTAAATGGAACATCGTGAATATCTTTTATCGACTTACAAATAAAACAATAGGATTTACTTGAAATAACTCTTTGGAAGGGCATGGTTATTTTTTCAATTTCTTCGCACTGATATCCGTCTGGTGGAATGTAAATCTAACCACTATCAGTAACCTGAGATAGCGAACTTGTATTCTCACTGAAGGTACTACTTTTTTGTGATGTACCGCTGTCACCAGTGTCTTCAACCAATATTTGAGAAAGCGAGTGAGAGAATTCCCAATCAATTTCATCTTCAATTGGTCCATGTGATGTAGATGAAGTTGCTTGCATAGGGTCATTGGCACTAAATGATCCATGAAAACCTTTATCTACTTTTGTATTTTTTCTAAATTTCCTAACTCTTAAACCCGTGTAACATTTAATGCATATTGAATCCCTGACTTGAACAAAAAAATTGTATGTTTGGTTAAATTCCTTTGCGTCATCTCTCGTCTTAATTTCCCTTGCTTTCTTCAACCCCTTACGAAAATACTTTTGACAGGAAACACGTTTTGATTCGTCTCTTTTGATCTTTCTTGCAGACGATTCGCCTTCAAAAGAGTCCATTTTTTAAAATCTGTAATTGCAAACAATTGAACATTAAATGAATAAACTTTTATGTGAGATAACAATTGGTTTCAATTTTACACAACAAATGTTATGTCAGTATGTAACTTTATAAAAGTCAATTTATTATTTAAATTATATTATTCTATTAATCAATGTCAAATTGAAATAACTATTAACCTGTTGATCAATTCAGCCTTAGAACATTACATAAATTAACCCTTAAATCTCAAGTTTCAAAAAAATTACATAATTGTCAAGAAGGTCATGATGACCCCCAAGCAACTTGAGACTCGAATGTGTCTATAATTCTGATGCCAAAAAAATAACCTAACATTACCGGTAGTTAAGGAGGTCTATTAGTGAAAGTTGCCAACTATTAAGTCATTCGATAAAGAAGTTATTTTTTTCAGCGGCAAAATTCAAATTCTTTTAAAACTATAATAAAAATATTACATTAATTTGATAATGTATTTGCCTATAAGATAAGCAGAAACGTCTGTCTATACTGATATACATATTAAATATGTGTATTACTTAAAAAATACACACTATTGTTATTATTCTATAACAAATGAAAAGAGTAATTATCTCAAAACAAATGGTCAAACATTTTTAAGCAGATCCATAACCCTTGTTAGATATTTTTTAAATGTATTTTAATGTAATAAGATAATTTAAAACCAAAAATTTTAGTTTGACAAACAATACATTTATATATTATAACGAAAAGATATTGATGTGTATGTTGTTTTGTGTGTTGTGATGTCGGGTGTTACACTCCGCGTGCTTTTAATACTTTATAATGGCTGGTTTCTCTGCGACGATGTTGTCCTGCAAACACAACTTATGCTAATATGTGTATGTGGGCGCCACTTGGACATTTGTTCCAAGAAATTATGTTAACACACTCCTTTTACACACAAACATTTATATTTATATAAATATAAATAATACTATAATATTGTAAACACGTGTACTTACCGATTTTACGCATGTATGAGTACTTGATTTCTTTTTATGATACTTTCTTCCTAAGGGGCCAGGGTTCATTCTCAGCGAGATTTAGATTCAAAAAGGTGATAGAAATGATAAAACTGCTTTTTGATTGAGTGTAATTATTAGTTTTTAATTTCCGAAATAAAATCAACATATATTAAATGGTGCCCAAAATGGCGTCACATATTATGACTAAAACAAAATGGTGGTTACATTTCTCCAAACTTATTCAATCGTAGTTATTATGTGTTATTTTGAATCTTGTTATTATTTCTTTTATAATTCTTATCTCTGGCTGCAGCGCTAATACTATAATTAATTAGATGATAATAGGTTTCACAAACCAATGCCCGCTGTATGCAGAAGCATGGCGATGCGTTCGTTCGCTCGCTCACTCATTCACTGTAGTTATTACAAATGCATTTTATAGAATTTATGGGATTACTTAATGAGCTCATTATTTAGAAAATAAAAGTGATAATGGTTGACTTCTCTGAAAACTGGGTAGTGTCGCTCCCTCGCTGGTATTAGATGTTTTCCAGGAGTATGGCCGGTGTTCGCCTCATGGTTATCGTTTCTAAATCATCTTGCACTGACTCTACATTTAATGTTTTTTACTGTGTACTGTTAAGTGTTTTCTAACTGCACTATCACATTTCTTTAATTTTAAATAATAATTTTTACAACTTTTGTATCAAAACTGGGTCGACAGCGATACATCGCTGTGGACTCTTTGGTGTGCTGTGCTGAACTGAGACAGATGAATATGCAAATTTGTGCTTGTGTGTGTGCATTTGACGTCATCAGGCTTTGTTAGATGGGACAACGCCTAGTTGCATACGTTGTGGTTTATGCGTCATTGTCTTTTGTTATGACGAAACAGCTTTATGAACCAGTCACAATGAATATTTATAGTCAGTCATCCTAAACACCGCCATTACCTCAACCGGGTCTCGCTCGTCCAACGGTGACCTTGGCATGGTAACCATTCTGTATTTGACAGTTATACAATAAAACATTGAAAAAATAACCTCAGATCCCATAATTAAAGTATTGGGCCTTTATGTACTGTTACAAACCCCCTCAATGAAAGATTTTGTGTCGACTAGATATGTCACCACAATCCCCTGTAATGTTACTATATAAAAATTTATCATCACTTACCCTTGGTCCAATGATGCTGATCGCACCTCTGACCTTACTGGACTTCTCCTGAGAGATCCCTACACCATAAGGCCATGAGGCACTCTACGCTCCTGTTCTGACGCTTCAGCCAGCCCAGGACCGTGGTCACAACACCACAAAACTCTGAAACATTGAATACAAAAATTTAAAATAGTTGTCTAATATACCTCCATATCTACAACTGATATGTTTCCTTTTAGATGCATTGGTTTGTGTCTGGGCATTGGTTTGTTCCAAATTAAAAATTTTCAACATAACAACAACAAGACTTCAACATATACTGATTTTTTTTTTTTTTACTACCACCAAACTCAATCTCTTCCTTGTAAGAGAAAAATATATATATTCCTACAACTAACACAATACATAAACAATTCTTTAATCTTCCCCCAAAACACCTTCACCTATCTATTACTATCAAACTCAACCTACAACTACTATGGCAGACAAGTTTATTATTCAAATTTTATTACTCAACTTATAATCATTTATATCTTTTGCAACTGGTATCATACTATATTTTGCTCAGCTCCATTTGTACCTTTATACTTTTAACCTTTAAAAGCTACTATTCTTTGACATATGTTACCGTCATTACTAATAACAATAAAATATAACAAAACATGGAACATCAAACATTACACATTAACATTGTTACATTTATCTTACATTAAACAATTTACATTTACATGACTTGTACCAAAACTTTATCACATCATTACTATCAACAATTCTGTATTAACTTTTAATTAAGTAACATTCATTAGATTCTATACAACAATTTCAAATTTATCCTTACCTTTCTGTTACAATTACCTTCCTACCATGAATTTTCTTTTTCTAACCCTTTTATCCTTACTAGTTTGGGTGACTCTCTATTATTCATTATTCTCTATATCTTATTTTGGCATTGTCCACCTAACCTTACTCACCTCTTTTTTACTACTAACAACCGCTTCTAACCATTAACGTATTATGACACCAATATCTCTATAATAACCCCCTTCACTAATCCCATTTAAATCCTCTGGCACCGCTCATTTTTGTACTAGTATGTGTGTTCCCTATCTATGCTCATTCCTTTATCGGTTCCTGACCCTTTCAGATAACCCTTTCTGGCACACAACGGTCCCTTCCTGTCCCAACACCTTTCGTTGCAGACTCCCTACACCAATACCCTTATTACAAAATATCACCATCAACAAATATATATATACCATTCACATTACTCACCTCTACATATAATCACTAACCACTGTGTCCCTAAAATATCTAACACCTCTTTATATATTATCTGTATCTCAACACTTTATTTTCACTAACTCCCATTAACTCTAACTAACTCCAATGCCCTTATTTATCACTATTACCCAAACTCTTTTACAACATTTCACCTTAATATACCACTAGAAAATTCATCACTTACCTACTAACAACAATACCTCTCCATATCCAAATATATTACCTGCGTAATCATTTACTAACCATTAGAATCTAAATCTCATAATATCATTTAAATTCCTTATCAATTATTTAAAATTCCACAGTACATAGTTTACACAAAAAATACATAAAATACACAACAGCAAAAATACACAAATACATAGACATCAATACACAAAAATATACAATCCACATTATCAATTAATCGTTTACCAAAATCAGTCATAAACAATCCATCCTGAAAAACACTGTTCACATAATTAAATGTTTATAAACACAATAAAATATTTAGCCTCCATCGTCAAATAATAATCGAATCTTAAAACTATATACATTGTTTATTGTTAGATATCTTATACTAACATCATAAATACATATACAATTTAAATGTTCATCATTATCCCCAAACTCATTTAACCTGTTATGATTGGTCATTGTCCTGTCACCTCCTGTATAATCAGTCATAATTCGGTATTTTATATCATCATTGTTATCAACATCATCTCCTACTACCTCAGTTTCAATACAAGGTAAGTTTTTATTATATTTATCACTTCTCTCTCCACCTAACCTTTCAATAAACTCTTCATAATCTCTACATATCTTAAAAATCTCTACTTCTCTTTTTCTCTCACCATACCTCTTACTTTTAAAACATCTCTCTCTACCACACCAAGCTACATTCTCTCTCTCTATATTTGGATCGGGCACTACTATTTCGTAAAAAACCTCCTGGCCTCACCAGGTACACTAACACAAAAAACTAAGGGACATTTGGAGACCACACATCTCCCACATAAACTCTAGAGGAACCTTCATCCTCAAATAACAATTTCGGAGTCTTTACTCCAACTATACCACTGGGAAAATTTGCCCTCTGCTCACTATACTTACTTAAACTCTCCCTACCCCCACTTTCACTCTCATCTACAACTGTCACCTCACCATTAACCTCTATTCTCATTAAAATCTCACTATTACTACCAACATCCACACTATTATCTCCTATTACTGTATTTTCATCTATTTTATCGTCATTTCCACTACTACTTACCTTGTCTTTGTTTCTATCTAATCTGTCTATTTCTCTACTCTTATTTTCTAACTGTATCTCATTAATTCTCTTGTCTAATTTCTCCTCTATGTGATCTAATTTTACATTTTGTAAGTTATTTTGTTTCTTGAGCTCATTCTCGAAACTGTCTAACTTTACATTAAATGTACTATTCATTTGGTTAAATTTGTCCTCGAATTTAAGATTCTGTTGTTCAAATTTGTCACTAATTAATGTAAATAAATCTTCCAACGAGATTTTATGTTCAATTGTTTTGGGTGTTGAGCTGGCATTTCTTTCTAATAAAATAGATTCTGTATCTGTATTATCCATTTCTAAGCTATTATTACTTTCTGCCATTTTGGTAATTTAACTATTTGGATGACTATTTAGTTCTACTTGTAATTAGTTACACAATTACTACTTCTATGTTTTGTCAACATAACCTCTCGTGTACTAGGTTATGCCCCGTTCTATCACCTTCTCTGTTTCTAAATCTGGCCTATATCTTATATAAAAATGGTTTTATATAAATCCCTGTTCGGGCGCCATTTGTTAACACACTCCTTTTACACACAAACATTTATATTTATGTAAATATAAATAATACTATAATATTGTAAACACGTGTACTTACCGATTTTACGCATGTATGAGTACTTGATTTATTTTTATGATACTTTCTTCCTAAGGGGCCAGGGTTCATTCTCAGCGAGATTTAGATTCAAAAAGGTGATAGAAATGATAAAACTGCTTTTTGATTGAGTGTAATTATTAGTTTTTAATTTCCGAAATAAAATCAACATATATTAAATGGTGCCCAAAATGGCGTCACATATTATGACTAAAACAAAATGGTGGTTACATTTCTCCAAACTTATTCAATCGTAGTTATTATGTGTTATTTTGAATCTTGTTATTATTTCTTTTATAATTCTTATCTCTGGCTGCAGCGCTAATACTATAATTAATTAATGATAATAGGTTTCACAAACCAATGCCCGCTGTATGCAGAAGCATGGCGATGCGTTCGTTCGCTCGCTCACTCATTCACTCTAGTTATTACAAATGCATTTTATAGAATTTATGGGATTACTTAATGAGCTTATTATTTAGAAAATAAAAGTGATAATGGTTGACTTCTCTGAAAACTGGGTAGTGTCGCTCCCTCGCTGGTATTAGATGTTTTCCAGGAGTATGGCCGGTGTTCACCTCATGGTTATCGTTTCTAAATCATCTTGCACTGACTCTACATTTAATGTTTTTTACTGTGTACTGTTAATTGTTTTCTAACTGCACTATCACATTTCTTTAATTTTAAATAATAATTTTTACAACTTTTGTATCAAAACTGGGTCGACAGCGATACATCGCTGTGGACTCTTTGGTGTGCTGTGCTGAACTGAGACAGATGAATATGCAAATTTGTGCTTGTGTGTGTGCATTTGTCGTCAACAGGCTTTGTTAGATGGGACAACGCCTAGTTGCATACGTTGTGGTTTATGCGTCATTGTCTTTTGTTATGACGAAACAGCTTTGTGAACCAATCACAATGAATATTTATAGTCAGTCATCCTAAACACCGCCATTACCTCAACCAGCTCTCGCTCGTCCAACGGTGACCTTGGCATGGTACTCTTACTGAATCTGTGTTGTTCCTTCGTATATAGGAACAATGGACCTAACCATTCTGTATTTGACAGTTATACAATAAAACATTGGAAAAATAACCTCAGATTCCATAATTAAAGTATTGGGCCTTTATGCACTGTTACAATTATTATTATTAAGAATTGATTTTCTAATTGTTAAATTAAATATAAAAAAGTGTGAACAAGACAGTTTGAATTATAAATAACATATGTTTAATGATCTTTCTTTTCATAAAAATCGTCTGAAGGACTAACACTCAAATTAAACAAAATTGCAGAGTTACAAAAAAGTTATTGACAAGTTTTTTAAGTAAGTATCGGCTGATAAAAATTTTATTGCTCAGTTGAATAGCATGAATTTAATGTATGAAAAAACTTTATACTCAGGATGTGACTCCTTTGAACTATCAAGACAAATCAGTGGGATGCTTTACAAAAATTGTGTGATTTGAAGGTGTTTGACATGTGTAGTACAACTGTGTGACAATGATACCAGGTAAAAATGATTTTAACTTTTGAACAACTCACGTTCCGGTGGGTAAGTATTTCCTTCACTGGACACTGTTCGTTCTTGGGGACGATTTCAATCTTGCACCTCTTCGTGTTTACGTTCCTCACGCACTGGTAATTATTTATAAGTCAAATTACGGTTTTAAAACTCCGCACGATTGAAATAAATTCGTACTGTTTCTATGATTTGAATTCTGGCGGCGGCGAACAGCTGTCTGCGTGGTTTTTCTATTCTGCCGTCTCAGCGCTAGTTCCAAACTCAATGTAGAAGGCTCGTGTCAGTGTTACTCTACTCACCTTTACACATAATTTATTTGTAATTATATATGTAGAATAATTATCAAAGTATGGTACACGTGTGTACTTTACCGTCTTTTGTTATTTGAGAGCACTTGCTTTTCCTTCTGCAACACTCATTTACTAACCATTAGAATCTAAATTCCATAATATCATTTCAATATCATTCTCATAATTATTTAAAATTCCACAGTACATAGTTTACACAAAATACATAACATACACAACTACAAGAATACACAAATACACTGACATTAATATACACAAAAATATACAATCCACATAATCATTAATCATTTACCATAATCAGTCATAAACAGTCCATCCTGAAAAAAACTGTTCACATAATTAAATGTTCATAAACACAATAAAAGGTCTACCCTCCATCATCAAATAGCAATCGAACCTTAAAACTATATACATGGTTTAATATTAGATATTTTATACTAACATTATAAGTACCTATCCAATTCAAACGTTCATTATTATTCCCAAACTCATTTAACATGTCATGATTGATCATTGTCCTGTCACCTCCTCTATAATAAGTCATAATCAGGTATTTTATCAAGTCATCATTGTTATTCTCTCCTACTACTTTAGTTTCAATACAAGGTAAGTTTTTATTATATTTATCACTTCTATCTCCACCTAACCTTTCTATCAACTCTTCATAATCTCTACATACTCTATATAACTCTATCTCCCAATTATCACACAACTCTCTTTCACAATAACTCCTATCATAACCCCAAATCACATTCTCTCTCTCAATATATGCAGGGGACACTACAACTTTATTCTCGCACCACCTATCAGGTGCACAAAAAATCCAGGGACAACTATTTGCAGACCTTTTGTCTCAAATACCTAGATCGAAGGCACTCTCGTCCTTCCTAAAAACATGTATATCACCCCCAAATACACCATTAAGGGAAAAATCTAACCCCTGCAATTCTTTTACAATTATGCTCTCTCTACACACTGTCTTTAACCCTTTAACACACATTATCATTCCATCATTATTATATTCTATTCCCCATAAAATTTCATTATCACTACTCCTGTTTACACAATCATTCTCTAACATCATACTTTTATTTATATTATCATAATTTTCTACCCCACTTACCTTGTTTTTGTTTCTATCTAATTTGTCTATTTCTCTACTCTTATTTTCTAACTGTATCTCATTAATTCTCTTGTCTAATTTCTCCTCTAATTGATCTAATTTTGCGTTTCGTACATTGTTTTGTTTCTTTAATTCATTCTCAAGGCTATCAAACTTTTCGTCAATTTCTTTTAATACACTATTTTGTGTTTTCAGATCTTCCAACGATATTTTATTTTCGACTGCCCTAGGCGTAGAATTCGCGCTTATTTTGTCTAATAAAATAGATTCTGTGTCTGTATTGTTTACACATAACATACTATCATTTCTTTTTGCCATAATTTAGCTGTTTAAATGACTCTATATATTTTAATTATACAATTACTGGTTGCTTTGTTTCATCAACATAACCTCTTGTGTATTAGGTTATGTTCCGTCTTGTACCACCTTCTCTGTTTTCAAATCTGGCTGTTTTATATAAATTAATTTTTATATAACGTCCCAGTTCGGGCGCCATCTGTTACTCTACTCACCTTTACACATAATTTATTTGTAATTATATATGTAGAATAATTATCAAAGTATGGTACACGTGTTTTGTTATTTGAGACCACTTGCTTTTCCTTCTGCAACACTTTTTACCTAAGGGATCCAGGGTTTCGTTACAGCGAGATTTGAATACACAGAAAGGCGACACAATGATAACACAGTTTCTTTATAGAATATGATTACTAGTTTTAATTGCATGAATAACATAACATACATCAAAAGGGTGCCTCAAAAATGGCGTCAAGTGTTATTACAAAACAAAATGGTGGCTATATTTCTTCCGTCTTTATTTCATTATTTTGATTAATTATAGGAATTGAAAATCTCATCATCAGTTTTAGATATATTCTTTTGGTTTCTATAACTGCAGTTATCGTACTATATGAAACACAAACCAATGCCCTCTATGTATAGAAGCATGGCCACGCCTTAATTCAATCTCACACTCATTCAAGCTCTGTTACAATTACATTTCATACAAATTTGTGATTTGTTTAATGAGCTCATTAATATGATAATAAAAGAAAGATATTGTGACTTCTCTGAGAACGATGTAGCGTCGCTCCCTCGCTGGCCTCAGATGTTCCCCAGGAGTATGGTGGGTGTTCGCCTCATCATTCTGGTTTTTTAATTGTCTGCACTGACTCTACATTTAATGCTTTTTACTATATACTGTTGTTTAAGTGTTCTCTGACTTTTAATCACATTTTATAAAATTTTTACTAGGCTTTTACAACTTTTGGATGAATACTAATGCCAACAGCGATACATCGCTGTGGCCTCTCTGGTGTACTGTGCTGAACTGAGACCGACGAATATGCAAATTTATGCATGTGTGAGTGAGTTTGACGTCATTAAGCTTTGTCATGCAGGACAACGCCTAGTCGTATGCATTGTATTCAGTGCGTCATTGTTTTTGGTTATGATGGAACAGCGTTATTGTCCAATCACAATGTATATTTAAAGTCATTCGTCACAAACACCGCCATGGCTTTTACCGACTCCTGCACGTTCCACCGGTGACCTTGGTATGATACACTTGCTGAATTTGCGTTGTTCCTCCGTATATTGGGACAATGGACCTAACCATTCTGTATTTTAATAATTAAACAATAAAACATTGAACATTACCCTTAACTCCCATAATTATGGTATTGGGTCATTATGTACTGTTACATCAGTAAATTGTTTTGGGAATTTTGTCAAAGTCGGTTTGTCTTAGCGAATACCAGCAAAATTGATTTTCTCTATTAAAATCGGTCCTTTTCAGGGCCGCTGGATATCTGGCTGTGTGCGTTTCTATTAAATATGGCGTGTTGCTGCTCTATTCAACAACACGTCAGCGTATACTCCTTATATAGGTTAAGTCAGTCTTTTGTCATGTACGGGAAAAAGCCTTTCTGTGTTCTCGGGTTGAATTCTTGTTCTTCGACTTCGCCTTGGACGAGATGATCGGATTCGTAGGTGATGTGTCTCTTGTGGATTCAAAGCATAAAGTGTTTTTTGTGTCAAATTTCGTCTTCCTTTTATACTCTGTAAGGCTCATTGTTTTAATTTTTAAACATGAACTTCCAGTATTTTTGAGTAAAATTTTCTTCTGGAACGTTCGAGAATATGCAAATAGAACATCATAGAACAAATTTGACTTCCGTAGAAGCTTTAGAACAAAAACTTCTTATTCTTCATAGTAAAGGATATTACTGAAATTATTCTGGTATTTGTCAAACAATTTTACAGAACTACTTACAATCTGCATGCCATTATTATTTTTGGATTCTCTGCTTTCAACTGAATAAAATGATACCATTCACGATTGGTTTTGAACAAATTAAATCTAATAAATTAACATAAAATATAATTCTTACCTTGTAGTGTTTGCACAAAATTCTAATTTTCTAGTTATTAAAATGTTATGAAGTTGCTTGTTTCTTGCTATAACATTAATACATAACATAATTATCTTTTCATAACAAAATAAACTTATATTAAAACATATAACATATAAATCAGTTCATTTTTGTGTAGGCATTACATATGGGCTAGGTTTTTTGTCACTGGTTCTTTACAATAATTTGTCTTTTTCGGTATTATGTATGGGATTTTTTGGGTATTCTTACTTTATATACTTAGAGTTTGTTATATTGTTTATCTTTGGGAATACCTGGTTTATCCTAATACATTTTATTTTTACTGTAATGTTACTTAGCATCTTACTGTTTTGCACAGATGAGTTGTTTTCTTGGTGTGACAATTTTCACTTTTATATTTAAAAATTCTCTAAGAATTAAGCTTGTCTTCAATTGAGCAAGTATGTTTCCATTGTACATTGTAACGTTTCAAAATTGGGTAATTTTATTTATTGCATTTATGGGGTATTCGTATTTTATTTTATCTCAGTTTTCGGGGTTTCATAAAAAATATTGTGCAAGTTTTAATTCCATTGTAACAGACCACGTGTTGACTGAAACAGTTTTAGAACAAAGGCAAGACGCAATATTACGTTGCAAAATTAGTTGAAGTATGTACCACCCTAAGTTTTCTCAGAACTGTGCGTGAATGTGACAGTGCGCACGCACGCAGTGACTCAGGTATGCACGCGGTTGGGACGCGAAGGAAATCAACCGATGCTATCAAAAAATGGCGCAGAAACGACGTTTGGTGAGATCCACAAGCCGACCTGCAGGATACGCAAATTAGGCACCGCCCCTTTTGGTGACATCAAGCCAGCAGTGCCTAGAGATCGTCGGCACACACTACTAAAACAAACACTATGTAGCATGGGCCTAACCAATAAGCCACAACAAATCAACCATGAACGACGACGAAATACGTTGGCAGTGGACATGAACTTCCTACCGCTCGCAAAAGACGCCAGCCCAGTCTTACTCTGTCAGTGTCGGCCGACACAGAGCCAGGTTAGGCTCCTTAAAAAAATTCATATTTTACCGGTAATAAAGTGGTATAACGTTAACAAATTATGTGACCGCGGTCAGTTAAAGGAGTAGAACATATTCAGATATTTTTCGGACACTAAAAACAAGAAATCTAAAAGAACAATGAGTGCGCGCGAAAACCACATGGCCGACAGGGGGATATTATTATGAAAAAATGTTAAGGGTTTTATAATTTTCTGTGTGTCTGTGTGTGTGCAAAATTGCAGGCTGGGCAGTCTTGTGTGTGTGTATATAAAATAAGGTAAGCCGTAATATAAGATAGAATAGGAGTGGTAATCATGTAACTCAAGCAAAGAATCAATTCTTACAAAAACATTTCATATGTAGTAAAGTTTGTAAAAAATTTAAATGATTCAAAACTAAATTAAAATATTAATTCTCTTCATTCAAGATGTGCATTAATAATCATTTCGTAACCTCACACTGTTTCTGACCTCGCTTATAAAAGAACTCTGGGGACCCTTAGGAATATCGGTAAGTAACGAACAATTAAAATAAAAGTATAAAATAGTTAGTTATTATACAAATGGCGCCCGAACAGGGACATTATATAAAATAATTATATAAATAAGCCAGAATTCAGAAACAGAGTGGGTGTCGAAAGAATATAAAATACGTAAAAATAAGGTTATGTTGTAACTACATATGGTAGAAAATAGTACAATAATTTTTAGATATAATATGAATGTGTAATATTTATTACACGAAATAATTTTTTTGAAAGAAATATTTAAACAAAATTTTAAAATGGCAGATAACGAGAACGTCAGCCTAACTGACAATACCAATGAAAGCCAGACAAGCGCAACCGAATCACAAATTATGAGTGGAGAAATTATTCACTCAACGCCAGTCCCGACTAACAGGGCTGACGAAAATCAAATAATGAAAATGATGCAAATGCTTTTTAATATACAAAATAATAAGTTCGATGAGAAATTTAGTAACCTTGATGAAAAATTTAGCGAACAGAAAAGTGAAATTAGAGAAGTTCAAAATAATTTTAACGTAAAATTTGAAGAAGTAAAAAATGAAATCAGAAAACAGAACATTAATTTTGATAGACGAATCAATGAAATAGATGTACGTTGTACAAATATGCAAGAACAAGTAGTAGAAATAGTTAATGAGAAATTTGATGCTAAAATAAATGATTTAGATGACAAAATCAATACAATCAATGAAACAGTAATTAGTACAGTTCAAAACCAAATAGAGACACAAAGTAAAGAGATAGAAAATAAATGTTTAGCTACAGTAGATAAGCAGATAGAGATGAAAACCAAATTTGGAATAAATAAACAAATAGACATTAAAACAACCGTTTTACAAGATCAGTTAGAAAATTTTGAATCAAATGTAATAAGTATAGCAGAAAATATAGAAACAGTAAGTAAAGCTATTTCAGAGCATGCAGATAATACCAACTGTAAAATAAGTATCATACAAAGTAAGCTTAGAGAAATAGATGAATTCAGTTTACAAACTAGTAATAATATAAATGATAAATGTACTGTAATTGAGAATAATTTAATGAGTGTGAAGAATGAATTACGGGGGGAAATTAACAAAAAATTTACCGGGGTTACTGAAAGGGTTATCATAACTAGAGATTTACACAACGAAATTGAATTAGAAACATTTAGCTATGAAAACCGAACAATACATCCAATGAGATTTATAAACCAAACCCGGGAATACAACCGTTTCAACAACAGTAATTGGGAGGTGCAATTAACCAAAATAATTAAATGTTTTAGGGGTAGTTCAGTAGTGTGGGCGGAAGCACATCGGTCAGAATGGGACTGTTATGAGACATTCGAAAAAGCATTTAAAGGGAAATATTGGACCGAAGATGAACAAGAAATACTAAGAAGCCGTATAATGGGAACGGGCGATTTTTTAGGACACCCTAATAATAATAATTTAACGATATACGTGACCAAGTTATATAACGAAGCGAAGTATTTAGAGCCGCAGATACCATTTAAATCTTTTGTTAGACATATAAGTAAACACTTACCGAGAGATGTACAAACCACTTTAATGACAAAAGAAATTGAAGACATGAACGAGTTGGAGAGAATACTAGATATACTACAGAGCATTAGAGATCGAGAAGGGGGTAGGCGAACACAACAGAATAATAACAATCATCATGTTGAATATAATCAAAATAGGAGTAATAATTATCATGGGTATAATAATAATGTGCATAGAGATAATGTAAACAAACCAGGTGAGAGGAGTTGTTCCAGGTGCAAATGGGAAAATTTTGCCAGCAGACAACGGTGTTATAAATGTAGCTTACCAAGAGAAGGGCAGAGGAGGAGAAACGAAACCAGGCAGTACAGGGGAACAAATAATTATCACCAGGGACCGCCGCGGGATCACCAGATACCCACCACAAGCAATCATAGACAACAACCGGAAAACTAGAGCATACAGTGGTAGCACGGACCAGACCACTGTACGGGGAAGCAAGTGAGGTCCAACCGTTAGAAGATGTCAAGAGTAACGTAATTAGAACAGATATAGTTGCCGATCTACTGGAGGAAGAAAACAATGCAATCGAGGTGAGAGTGGGACTAACAGAAATACAGGTAAATGTAGCTAATAAATATTATAGAACACTTGTAGACACAGGTAGCGAGATTTCCGTTATTGCTGAAAACATTTTAGGAGAGTTAAAAGAAAGTATAAAGAATATTCCAATTTTACCAGTAGCTGGGGTCACAGTAGTAGGAGTTACAGGCGTACGCAGTAAGAGAATAACAAAACAGATACACTTAAGTTTTTTGATAAATGACATAGAATTTGAGAACACATTTTTGGTAGTTAAAGGGTTAAGTTTAGACATATTGGGTAATGATTTCCTGCAAAGAAATAAAGCTGTTGTAAACTTTAAAGAGAAAATAATAGAGTTAGATGGGGGTGATCGGTATGTAAAGGTTAATTTTGAACAAATAATAGATAAAGTTAGAACAACGGGGGTAAAAATACTACAAAAGAGAGTAGGCGAGAGTGACACAGATACTAGAGTAAATTTATGTAGAGAGAGTGAGTATATTGATTGTGAAGATGAAATGAGTAATATTAATAATGCAGTATGGGAGATAAGGGCGGATGAATTTTGTAGTGGAGGTGCGGTGGTAAGGAGTGACCAGCGTGCGGCGTTGTGGCAAGTGATAGAGAAATTTAAGGGAGTGTTTGCCGAAATTCCAGGAAGGGCAAAGGATTATGTATGTACATTGCAGATACAGGAACACACACCTTTCATGCAGCGAAGTTATCCCGTGCCTTATTCCAAGAGACGAGCGGTGCAAGAGGAGCTGGACAGGATGATGGAAGGAGGGATAATAGAAAGGTCAGTATCACACTACTCGAACCCATTAGGTGTAGTAATTAAAAAAGATGGCAGAGTTAGGTTATGTTTAGATGCCAGGAGGATCAACCAGATAATAATACCAGACCGTGAATCACCAGAGTCAATCAATGAAATATTTCAGAAATTCAGCGGGGTGAGATATATGACGTCATTGGATCTAACAGCAGGATATTGGCAGGTACCATTGGCGGAGGTAAGTAGGCAATATACAGCTTTCCTGTTTAACGGTAAGAACTATCAATTTCAAAGATTGCCATTTGGGTTAAATACTAGCGTAGCCAGCTTCATAAAATGCTTAGACCAAATTTTAAAACCCAAAGACCTAGATTTTTTAACGGTATATGTAGATGATATTTTAATTACGTCGAGAACTTTTGAGGACCATTTAGATCATTTAGGATATGTGCTAGCCAAATTAAAGGAAGGAGGACTTACTGTAAATTGGGACAAATCAAAATTTCTACAAACACAAATAAATTTTTTAGGATTTATAATCACACCAGAAGGAATCTCAGCAAATCCGGATAAAGTGGACTCCATCATGCGCTTCCCTGAGCCGAAGAACATCAAGCAGCTACAGAGTTTTCTGGGGTTGTGTAATTTTTATCGAAAATTTCAGAAGAACTACGCACATATAACGGCAAGATTGAGTGCAGTACTCCAGAAGAATAGACAGTGGAGATGGGGATTAGTGGAACGAGAGGCGTTCAACGAAATTAAACAGAAATTTAGCAAAATGATAATGATGAACCACCCTGATTTTAATAAAATATTTTTCTTGCAGACAGATGCTAGTAACGTGGCCGTAGGTGCGGAACTCTACCAAGAGGACGAAGAGAAGGAACACTTAACCATTGCATTTGCAAGCAGATCCTTGTTGATGGCGGAGAAGAACTACACTACCACCGAAAAGGAACTATTAAGTATTGTGTTCGCCGTCGGCAAATTTCGCACTTACAGCTTGGGAAATAGGACGGTGATCCGCACCGATCACAAGGCATTATCCGTTTTAAATACATGCAAACTCGCTCACAGCCGTCTGACCAGGTGGGTACTTGTTTTACAGGAGTATAATTTCGAATGGGAGTACATCAAGGGGACAGACAACAAGATACCTGACACTCTTTCCCGGGTAGACATGTTAGACAACAAGACAGGTAGGGATTTAAAGGAAATTGAAATTTTTCAGATTAGCAGAGAAGACAGAATTTTTGGTGAAGAGTTAAAGGACATCAGGACCATGCAACGAGCAGATGGTAAGTCAGGTAAGATTATGGATAGTTTAGAAACAGAATTAGCGGAGTCAGAGTATAATCAGCATTTTCAGATTTATCAGGGGTTATTATTTAAGAAAGTAGTAGGGGGTGAGCGTGATTGGAAACTAGTTGTGCCAGAGGATAAAATTAGTTGATAAAATTATTTGGGATTGTCATTTAAGATATGGTCATTTTGGGGCGAAGAAGTGTGTTAATGTTTTGAAAGAGTCATGTGTTTTTAAAAATATGGAAAGAAGGGTTAGAAAATTGTTAAGGGGTTGTGATTTATGTCAGAAATCAAAGGTAGTAAATTATAGAGTAGAAGGGGAGATGAATTTTATAAAAGTGAATAGACCTTTCGATTTAGTTGCGGTAGATTTGTTTGGGCCATTGCCAAAGGGTAGAGGCGGAGTGATGTATATTTTTGTGATGCTTGATGCTTTTTCTAAATATGTGAGATTGTATAGCGTTAAAAGAGCTACCAGTCAGGTATTGAGTGAGAAGATGACAAAGGACTACATGATTCACGTGGGTAAGCCGAAAGTAATTTTATCAGATCATGGTCCACAGTTCATCAGTGGGAAATGGCGTCAGACCCTAGGATGGGAAGGAATCATCACGAAACATACGGCTGTGTACCATCCCCAGTCCAACCAGGCTGAGCGTGTAATGAGAGAGATGGGGAGGATCTTTAGAGCCTATTGTCACGCTAAACACAGCGAGTGGCCGTTGTACGTCCGAAGAGTAGAGACTTGGCTGAACAGTACTACCCACGAGTACACCGGCTTTACACCTCACGAGTTGATCAAAGGAACACGCCCCCCGAGGATTTTGGAGCAGTTGTTTGACTACCCACCTGAGAGTGAGAAAGCGGATGTGAGTATAAAAATCAGATTGGCTAACGAGAGCTTATTAAGTAAAGGAGAACAAAGAAAAAAGAAAACGTAGGCACGACGCAAAAGGTAAGTGGATGAAGTACGAAGTAGGGCAATTAGTATTGGTGAGGAGACATGATTTGTCGAGCGCTCAGGACAAGGAGATCAAGAAGTTTTTCTTACTCTATGAAGGACCGTATGAGGTAATAGAAGTTAAGATGAAGAATTCATATGTATTACAGAACAGAGAGACAAGGGAGATAGTAGGGACACACAATGCTACAAATTTGAAATTGTATTGGTCATCATAGGAATTTTACCATGATTGTTATTAATTGTTATTGTGTGAATAAAATTTAATTTGGTTTTATATGTTTACAGAAGGGAGTCGCCCCCATTTTCGGGCGGTCACGATCTTACCAGTCCTGGCCGTGGTATTCGGAACTCGGAGACGGGCCATGGTTGGGGGATCTTCCTTCCGATGGTCCTGCTCCACCAAAATTGGTTAAAATTTGAAAACTTACCACACTTTGAACGGGGAGGGGGACCCGTAGTTCGTGGAAAGGTAGTATATATATATATTTTTTTTTTCTCTCTTCACGAACTATTTTAGTTTTGTTTTAGAAATTGTAAAATGAAACAACCAAGAATATGAAATTTAACTACTTAAATTTTCAAGGAATTGTTTTCCCTCAGAAAACAACACAAATGTATTTTATTTTGATGTAACTGTATAAGATGATCCATTGTGGTACTTATTATTTTGTCAGAAAGAAAATGTTAGTGAAAAGTGAAAGACTGGACTTGCAGAAGTGTCTATGTGATAATTTTAAAAAACTAAATAAAAGAACTTGTTATTATACAAGATTAAAGTGTAATTATAGGGGGTATATGGGTGTTTAAAGAAGTGACATAACAGTGGAGTGTGGAACTGCAATGGTAGGAAGTTTTAATTTTTGTACTTATTATTTTATGTTAATGCAGGTTAAGAAAGAGATGTATGGGGTTAAAACACCACCCAGACTAATAATGTCATTTAATATAAATTGTTAAGTTTAGATTTACAAAAGATATTTTACTTGTGATTCCCCAACTTTTCGGGCGGTCACGGCCTCACCGAACCCTGACCGTGGAATTGGTTTAGCTTTAACAGCTGTGGCTGGGGCTCATTGCGACACGTTCTGCCTTAACTGGCCATAGCTGTTATCGTTGTCAAGGTGAATTTTGAAATTGACAGGGGGGAAATAAGGGGAATCACCAAACTAGGGAACAGCGGCTACCACTCTGTTCGAGTAGGAACAGCAAGGCCAGGTGGTAGACCCGTTTAAGGGCGTTTAAATATAACCAAGAATATGTTGATATTCAAAAACATTAAAATGTAACTGCTGAAGCAAAGACACGGAGATGTCAAATTACTCCAAAATATACAGTCTTTGTGGAAGCGAAAAGGCGCTACAGTCTTACATAGCTTGCAATAGAGTGTGTGGATGGGAGGTGACTCAGAGGAGCCACGAATTTAAATTTTATAACATAAAAATTGCTAACTCAAACTTTGATCCAATAAAAATGCTTGTGTTCTGTTTAAATAACTAGATGCTCATACATTCACTATAAGGTGTTCATTCTAGGTTTTAAATGTAATATTTTATTGTAGTAGGTTAGATATAAGGGTTGATAGAAAGGATGTGTTTTATATAATTTGTGTATTTTTTTTACTAAGCAAATAATTAAACCGACTGGCAGGCGGTTAACATAAATTATCAGAATCAGAAAAAGGGGAAACATTGGGGTTAGAAGTAAGGATTGGTAAATATATATATTTCTGGTAATTTGCTCAATTTTGAGATGTGTTTTCATTGTGTTAGGAATGTCAGCTGATCAGCAATAAAATGTTACTGTTATATTGTTTATAAATGTTCCAGGTAATTAATGTTTAATGTAATGTTTTAAGGTATTACAGATGCTATGTAAAGTAATGAGAAAAGTAATTTAATGTGGTAAGATTTTAGATGAATTGTCAGAAATAATAAAAGATAGTTTTTGGGGTGATGAGTATTTTGTGGGACATGTCGATCAGTCCAAGTTGAAGTTAAAGGGGTAGTAGAGAGAAAAATATTGTTTTGAAGTAATGTAACGTTGTTGTGAGATAATGCAATAGAATTTGAGAAGGATTGATGTTGACACAGTAGTAGTGAGTGTATGTAGCGATGCGTAATGTGAATGGTGGATAAATATATTTGTTGATGATATTTTGTAGTAAGAGTGAGGTGGTAAGGTGTGAGCAGCGTGCGGCGCTGTGGCGGGGATAGAGTAGTTTAAGGGAGTGTTTGCCGATATTTTGGAGGGGCATTGGTTCGTATGTAGATAGCCAAGTTGGGAACACACATCCTAGTACAAAGATGAGCGGTGCCAGAGGTAAGTTGGGTTTAGAGATTGTTGGATAGATGTTTAGATAGAGAAAGATAGAGAGGTGTCCTGATAGTTAAAGTGGTAATTAGAGAGGTAAAGATGATATATGTATACGGATCAAGTAGTACATTAAAGGAGAATAAATCATTTAAATCACCCAAAGTAATGTAGAATGAGATTGTTAAATGAAGAAAGTTATAGTTGAATATATAAAATTTTTTAATTGAAACCAGTGACAAAATTTGGATAGAATTTGGAAATATAAAGTCAGAAAGTGTTTATTTTAAATAATTTGAATGTCAATTTGATTATTATTTATCAAAATAAATAATTCTGGCTGGGCGCCACACTCATCAAACTGTTCTCTATACAGTGAAAATTCGATTAACCGTCAGGGTCGGGACCGGGACCATGACGGTTAATCGAATAGACGGATAACAGAAAAACCTTAAACAACAACCCACCCTCATCCATTGCATATGAACGAATGACAAAAAATCCACGTTTACGAACTGGAAATACACTCTACATACATGTATTTTATTTTACAGAAACAAACAATATACAATTTATATTAAGTATAGTATATATATTACAACATATATACTGTACATATTGTTACATGAACTTACGCTCTAGACGTACATACATATTCAAATTTTAAAATAGTCTGTCATTTTCTTTTGTTTCTTCGAGGCTCGTGCTTTCTGAGCGGCAATGTTCCGTACTTTACGTAGGAGAAGTATCTACGTTGCGTTTCCCTCTTTTTGCCCCTCAAACCACTCACTACATTTTGATAACATTGTTTCTGCTCAGTATGGCTTAACGTAGTTTTTTAATTCAAAATATAACACTCGTCTTCATCAATTTCTTCTTCTTCTTTGTCAATCACACTGCAAACAATTTCATCGTCGTTCAAAATGTCAAAGCCTCCGTACAATTTGTCACATCCCAACCACTCTGTTACTTCTGCTGGCGTTATGTCTTCAGCATTCGGTACATTATTGCACAGTTGCACAATTTCGTCAACACTAACATTCCCAGTTTCCTTAGGTTCGCCATCATTAGCTTCAGGCTAGAGTTTATTCCACCCATTTTTAAGATTTGACACTTGATCATCCCATGCAGCAGCAACATTGAAAATTGCATCTTTTATGTTGTACGTTTTCCAAAACTCTTATACAGACATTTCATCATCAGATGATCAAGCTTCCAATAAAAGCTTTTCCTATAACGACGTCTCATGTTTTCGATTATGCCCTGGTCCATAGGCTGGATTAGTTGTGTTGTGTGTGCCGGAAGGAAGAGGCATGTTATTTTGCCATCATCACTTTTAATTCAGCAAGTGGGATGTGCTAGAGCATTGTCCATTAGCAGCAATGCTTCCTGTGGTAACTGCATTTCAGCCAAATGAGCTCTAAGTTGTGGCACAAACACTTTGTGGAACCAATCGGAAAAAATATCTTGAGATATCCAAGCACTCTTTTGAGCGTAATAGGTAGCAGGCAATGCGTTCAAACTAAAATTTTTGAATGCACGAGATGTTTCTGCTTTTCCAATCAAAAGCAGGGGTAACCTGTGATTGCCGGTGGCATTTGCACAAACCATTAAAGTGATCCGATCTTTGTGGACTTCAAAACCGTGGGCTGATGTCTCTGAAAGTGATGCCAATGTCTTTTGTGGTAAAGCTTTCCAATTGAGCCCGGTTTCGTCGCAATTGTACACTTGTTCCCTATCGAGGTTTAATTTGGCCACTTTCTCTTTAAATTGTTGTCTGTACTCGGCAATAACTGCGCTATTTGCAGTGTTTTTCACCACTAATGTCTAGGTTCCGAATCCCATGGCGACACTTAAACTTATCGAGCCATCCAATGCTTGCTTTAAAATAAAAAATCTCCGTCAAGTTTTTTGTTCATTTCAACCACCTTGGCCATTATTACGGGGCCTGAAAGTCGGATTCCTTGACTCCCTGCTTGTATAAACCATTGACGCATAACAGTGTCCAGGTGGTCATATTTTGCTGATTTCATGGTTTTACGCGTCTTAGGATCTCCATCGATGTTTTGCATTTTTTAAACATGTTCTATTTTTTCAGCATCGCGTTTAATGTCATTCACTGTGGTTCTTCCAACGCCGTAAATGAGAGCAATACTAGTGGGAGTTTCACCTTTTTTCAAACGTTTAATAATCTCAATTTTCTGGTTGAGATCTAACACGACCCGTTTACGCTTTTCAGCCATTTTTTAGCTGTTGCACAAAAACAAAAAAAGAAAAGAAACCTCAACAACAAAACTTACTGGTGTGAATGTCACTATCGTATGCCGAAACAATTAAGCCACTACGCAATACATAACGTACAGCACCGAGCACAACAGCTTCTCAGCCACAACTGAAACTGACCACGTGTGCGATAGCTAGGCGGGCCAAGAACATCAATAGAACAATAGTGCGCCACTCCGGCTCCTCCGCCGCTCAGGAGTAAAGCGAGGATGATTTTTCGCGGCAATCTGGTTACTGTACATAGAGTACGGGCTGACAGTTAACAGAAACTGACGGTTAAAGGGTGACGGTTAATCGAAGTTTCACTGTACTGCACAATCACTGTAGCATCTAGCAGCACCAGGAATTAAGTCTTGTTTACCAACAGACAGTTTTTTCATGCTGAAGCTGTTAAGATGCTTCTGGATTAATAATGCCTCTCCATGTGTGCAAATAAAGTAATGTAGTGATGAGGACATCTGGGTATTTTCAAACAAAATAGTATGACTTTCCCCATGTTAGAGCATATTCCACAACAGGAGACATCTGCAGCTGACCCTGACAGTAATATTTTGTGTTCCCTGATGTGTGTTTCACACTATATTTGAGGTGTACCCATGCAAACATTATATTCTGTACACACTGCCTAATAAAAGTGGACCCCTGGCATATTTCGCAGATATTATGATTTTGTTTATAATAATATTGTTACCACGGTCTACTGACCATCGTATGGTACAGTTGAAAACAAAATACAAGACACCAATTGTAGCACAACGAAGTTTTTACCTTGTTCTACAAAATAATATATGAAAGGAAGGGAAGAAGTCATCTAGAAGGAATAATATCAGCTTAAATAAAAATCAACAGAAAAGTATTTACAATTATAAACAAAAGAACTTGACAGAACTAGAAAAGTCAAATCAGAGGAATTATATGTAGTCAAATAATAGTCATAAAGTGTTGAAAAAATAAATAATAAGAGTATCATATCAGAATAACAATTAGTGAACCCAGTAAGATATGAAGTAGTGAAGAGTAACAGTTCAGGACAAATAAAATAGAAATGACAATTTTAAAATAGGAAACAGTGAAGAATAATAGCCCAGAACTAATGAATTGAAGGGAAATAATAATCCAGATACCCCAAAGATCTATTATAAAGACAAAAACCTCTAGAGCAGCAAATAAATGGTTCAAGGGAAATTAAATTCTATTAACTATATCAATTTAAATGAAATGACTAGCCCAAACAAGAGAATCCAATACATATAATCAAAAATAATGTAAAACTAATTATACTTAAGATAAATGTGATTAAGGGGAACACCCCAAACCAGTTTAAAAAAGGACAAACAAAAGACAATTATTCATATAAAGTTTTAATGTATTTATTTATATAATTATTTACCATTTCATGTTATTATTGTTTGTGATTACCATACAAGTTATGTTGATGCTAGTAAATGCTGGATGTTAGAATGTAAGAATTTGTTGTATTTAATCATGTTAATCAATATTATAATTTGTAAAGTAAGGAAAGGCAAATTAATAATTCAAACAAACCAGAAATAGTGGATCAAAAAATATGAAACTAATCAGATGAATTAATAATAACTTTGCTAGGGAAATTGGAAATTGATGACCAAAACAAATCAAATTTGACCATACAAATCTAATCAAAGAATACAAGTTAATAGAACCTAAACTAATTTGATGTAAATTACTCTGTTCAATATACAAATACATTATCATAACAACAACAACGACCTATAATAGTAATGATATTTATAATCAACGTATACCTATAATCAACAGGTAAAATTGACTTAAATTAGGTGTTTATACCAGGTAAGGCCATAATCAGTAAAGTGTACTAGTAAAATGCAAATGATTTGTTAAATGTTTAAAATAATAGCCAAATGTAAATTAGGCAAATTACAGATATTTAATTAGGAATCGAGTGAAAGGTAAATTGTAACATGAGACATATTTTAAACCAAGTAATAGGTAATTCTGTAAGTCAAGATAAGGCCTACAGATAAATTTCAAAGAATGTAATTCAGAAGCACAGTTCAAACCAAAATAGGGAAAATTTAGTATTAAAGTGTATAAAATGAAATCAGGAATATTGTTATATAATTAAATTTACATAAAGGTACTAAACAAATAATTTATAGCCATTTTAAACATAAACATGTCAATATTTTTTATATATAAGATTGAATTCAAAGACATCAGCTGATGGCTGAACAATGAGAAATGATACCGAAATAGTATAAATCTTATATGTGAAGGAACAAAAATCAGTTAGTTGATTGTTAAAAGCCAAACGAGATAGATGTGTCAAAAGACTTCTTAAGGAAATATTAACGAAAATTTTACTAACACTAACCGAGATGTATGACGAAGCCATATAAAGATGAATAGAAAATAAACCAAAGTGAAGACTGTTATAATATTGATCACTGAACATTAAAACTAAATTAAATAATATTAAATTAAACCGTCACTACATCTAGACACGACAGCAGAACAAAATTGAACTCAAACGTACACCGAGTGAAGGGAACCTTTTGGGACATAACACTACTATTACCGAACCAAAACCTAGTGGGTGAACAACACTACACTCTATAACTCGTGGATCGTCCAAGAACAACATCACTGGAGGGGAAATAACCAACGGAGACATTTATTTGAAGAAAGAACTTGTAGCTGAATTCACATCGCAGTTCAACTCATTAAGGCAGCCATCTTGTCGTTTTGGGTCAACTTCGCACAGGCTCACGGGACCAGCGCGAGTGACATCGGAGAGCCCAACTGTATTGTAATATAAATTTTTATATACATTATACTTTATAATTTTGTCTATTTCAGGAATAAGTTTTTTAATACTTTGTAAGTAGTGAATTCTCTTGCCTTTCCTGACTATTTCTACAGTTAAAAGAACCTTATAATATAATAATTACATTGAAATATTTTGCATATATAAATTAATCGAACTGTAACTTCTTATCGAATCAGATTCATGCCGTTGCGGCAAATTCAAATAATTGTTTGACAAATAAACTTATTTATTGTTTTAATACTGTTTTATTGATCAGCTAAGCCTTAAATTAAATTACATGAATTATTTAAGAGAAAAGTGAACTTCTTAAGTAGAAGAAGAAGAAGAAGAAGAAGAACAGATTTTAATTTGGCTGCTACATGCAATCGATATGGCTTAGATAATCTATTTGAAGTGAAGAAATAAATAATTTTACATCAGAACACACACAGTCATTAAACAGTATATTTTTTATTAATTGAGTCTAAACAATTAAAAAAAAAACTACTACACTAATTAAAAGTAATTAAACCAATAAAAAAAAAATTTATTAACCAATTATTATCTAATTATTTATTGACCAGTTATAGATTATTTGTTTTATTACAAATTGGCGCTCAACTTTAGGGGCTGAAAATAGGAATTGATAGGCCTATAAGATAAGGACAAGTTGCCCAATTTCCTATTTTAGCTTGACAGCTGTTAACAAGTCAGGAAAGCGATCGAAATGTCAAGGAGAGCGACGTCCAAGAAAAGGGCGGCAGAACCCGAATAGGAGATAGACATAGAGGACAAGGAGGAGAATCCAGTGGAAGATAGGGAGATCATATTAACCCCGGCTGAACCGAACCAACCCACACAACAACAAGAGGAACAACCCAGAAAAACCCACACAAACAGAAAACGCGGCAATGCAGGAAATGCTCAGGCTAATGATGGAAAAAATGGATGAGAGTAGTAAGAGGATGGAAGAATTGAATAAGGAAATGAAGGAGAACAACTAATCGACTAAGGATGAATTCAAATCGATGAGGGAAGGAAAGGAAGAATTAAGTAACCAACTTGGAGAAACCAGGAAGGAAATTGGAGATACTAATAAAAAAATTTAAGAAAATAGTAAGAAAATGGAAGAGAAGATGGAGGAAAATAGTAAGAAGATGGAAGATGACAATCAACAGTTGAGGGAAGAGTTAAGAGAGAATAATAAGAAGATGGGGGAGAAATTGAAAGAATTGAAAGAGGATAACCAACTATTGAGAGAAGAATTAAGGGAGGTTAACCAGGAAAATATGGACAGGTTAGACGGAAAGATAGAATCATTAAAGGAAGAGTTGAGTCAGAAGATAGTGGAGAACAATGAAGCAATCAGCAAGAAGATAGAAGAGGAAATAACAGTAATAGAACAAAGGATTACAAAAGCTGACGAAAAATGTAGTCAGACTGAACGAGAAGTACAGAATCTTAAAGCAGAGGTAAACACCGAAGTACAGAATTTTGAAGCAGAGGTAAACACCAAGGTTACTGATATAGAAATTAAACAAAAGGAAACGTGTGAAGAATGGGAAAAGGTGAAGAACCGATTCACCGAAAAATGTGACGGAATAGAAGCTGCCGTTACCAATATAAATGGCCAGGTTCGCCAGAACCAAGCAGACATAGAAACTTGTCTGAACAGACCAACTAACATTACCCATTGTTCCACTGCAGAAAACCGAGAAGGGGTTAATTTTAGGTTGTACCAAAGAAAACCTATGGAATTTATATCCCGTATAGAAGAGTATTTTGCTAAACATAGAAGTAACCGTTGGAGTACAAACAAGGAAGTGCTCGATGAGTCATTTAAAGAGATGACCGATAATTGGTGGATGGCCATCAGAGATGATATCACTGACTATCAAATGTTTAAGAGATTGTTCAAGGCCAAGTATTGGTCGGAATCGACGCAAAATATAGCAAGGGACAATATATGCCATGGGAAATATAACCCATATTGGGGTAACACCTTGACCTCATATTTCCTAGGGAAGGTGTGGGTGGCCAAACACCTAGAGCCTCAAATACCTGAGGAGTGTCTAGTCAGTAAATTGTCCTATCACTACGAGGAGGATATAATCCGAGCACGAAGGAATAGTCAGATTAAGACCGTACAAGCTATGACGGAGTTACTCGAGATGTACGAGCATGAAGACTATTACCGACAGAGTAGAAAAAGAACTGACAGACCAGAATTCAGGAATGGTGGTAACTACGTGAATAACAGTCAAAATAATGCGAATAATAATCATTTTAACCCCTCGAACTGAAATAATAATTATTATAATAATAGTCGCAACAGTAATAATAATAATAACAATAATAATAACAACCATAATGGTGGAGGTGATAACAATAGTCAGAGAAATTCCAATCAAAATAATAATTACCCTTATCAAAGTAACCATAGAACTTATCAATCAGGTGGTAATTATAATAATAACAGGACATTCCGACCGAGGGTGAACTTCATAAGAGCAGTAGGCATTGGCCAACGGTTTCCATGAGGACAGAGGACGACAGATAAACCATGAAGGTGATGATCGGGGAAATTATGTACGCAGACGAAGTTCCAGCCTGGAAGACCAAAATAGACAGTGGAGGAATGAAGTGCAATTTGACAATCGCGGGGAGCGACAGGAACCAGCCCAAGATTTTCAAACCGACGTTGCAGTCGGGGCCCAATCAACAATAACACTCCATCTTTAAACTAGAGGAGGCGGTGATAGACAATCACAACCCTTCACTGCTTCTGTCTACTGGGTATGATCTAGATTTAAATGAACTACATGAAAATAAGAAAATTACAATTATTTATAATAATTACTTAAAAGATATCAGAACAGAATTGTTGGAAGAAGATGATGTAAAAATTGATAATCAAAATAACGAAATAATATATGTAATGTCAGAAGTAGAAGGTATCCCATCGCAAATCATGATAGACACCGGAGCGAATGTCTCAATAATTAGCAATAGCGAGTTAGACCGTATACAACAGGAATGTCACCGAACATTACCGGTACTACCAATTAATAATGTTGTACTTATAGGCGCCACTGGTCGGCAAAATAAAACGATACGTAAACAGGTATCATTAAATGTTACAAGTAAGGGGGTAAGTTTGGACATGGTGTTTCTCATTGCAGCCGGATTACCGTTTAATATCTTGATCAGGTGCGACTTGTTGAGAAGAAACTCTGCTGTGATCGATTTGTGTAGAAAGAGTGTGTCCTTGTTTTCCGGAGACTCAACATGGGTCGCCGATTTAATAAGTAATGAAATAATAAATTCCCAACCGGGTCAAAATAGACCGATCAAATTAAATTATATAGAGGATAACTCATTATACAATAACTTAGTATACCGGGAGAGTGAAGATAAACTGTGGAAGCAGAAGATACAGGAGATACGAGATTTCCAGCCCGAAAACCAGACGGAACAACTAACAGAAAACCAATTAGATCGTTTGATAGAAATCTACGAGAAATATCGTGCTGTATTTTCTGATGAGCCCGGGAAGGTCAAGAATTATCAATGTAAGATCCGATTTAGTGAACCAGTAGAGTTCAATCGTAAATCCTACCCTATAGCGCAGTCACTGAAGGAAGCTGTCCGAACTGAAATTAATAACATGATCAGCCGAGATATAATAGAAACCAGTCAGTCACCATTCACCAGTCCGATAGTGGCTATTCAAAAGAAAAACGGTAAGGTCGACTCTGTCTAGACGCACGAGAAATTAACAAAATGATTGTAAACGATCGCACTTCGCCCGGAGAAATCGAAGAAATCCTAAAGAAATTTCACGGGACTAAATTTATTACAACATGGGATACCGTGTGCGGATATTGGCAAGTGGAGTTGCACCCACAAAGTCGCCAATATATGGTGTTTATCTTCGAAGGGCGCAATTACCAGTTTAAGAGGTTGCCCTTCGGCTTAGTAAATTCAGTAGCCATCTTTGTGGCATGTATGGATCAAATACTCGGCGCAGAGGCACTCCAGTTTACAACGGTGTATGTTGATGATTTGTTAATAACCCCAGCCAATTGGGAAGAACATTGCCACCGAGTGGAGCATGTATTAAAGAAACTCACCGATAATAATATTACTTTAAAATTAGAAAAGTCCAAGCTTATAGCTAAGGAAGTTCAGTTTTTAGGTTTCAATCTCAACAACCAAGGAATATATCCATCTTCAGAAAAAGTATACGCTATACAAAAATTTCCTCAACCTAAAAATCGGAAACAACTACAATCATTTTTGGGTATGTGTAATTATTACCGAAAATTTCAAAGAAATTATTCAGAGTTAACTGCCAAGTTCCAATACCAGTTATCTGCTAAAAATAAATGGAAATGGTGTAAGGAGCAAGACGAGACTTTACAATCAATCAAGGACAAATTTCTAGAAGTAGTAATACTCCACCACCCAAATTTTAACAAGCCTTTTTTCCTAAACTGCGACGCCAGTAATCTTAGTCTGGGAACCACTTTATACCAAGAGAGGACGAAAATGGCCAACATCTCGTCATTAGTTTCGCTAGCAGAACCCTGAACCAATGTGAGAGAAACTACAACGTCACAGAAAAGGAATTGCTCAGTGTAGTGTTTGCTTGCGGAAAATTCCGGACTTATATCCTATGGTATCCAGTGACCGTCCGCACCGACCATAAATCGATATCGTTCTTGAGAAGGTGTAATTTAAGTCACGGTAGGCTGACCAGGTGGATACTGGCCTTGCAAGAATATAACCTACAGTGGGAATATATTCCAGGAACCAAGAACGTGGTTGCCGACGTGTTGTCACGGGTGGATTTACAAAACCAAACATTTGAGGGTGAGAAGGAAGGTATACTGAAAATTTATAATATTATCAAAGATAGGTCCGATTTAGAAAAAATAGTACAGAATATAAGCATACACCAGCAGTCTGACCCAAAGCTAAGCAGTATTCAAAGACGTCTAGCAGATCAAGATGACACCATAACAAAATTTTACTGTATACATAATAATGTGTTGTTTATAAAGCCATCTCTTGATGAGGAAATATGGAAGATAATAATCCCTACTGATATTGAAAAGGAAATCATCATGGACTACCATATCCGGTACGGCCATATGGGAGCCATGAAGGTAGTAAAGGCGTTGGAGGAAAATTGTCACATCAAGGACATCAATCGGAAGGTAAGGAGGTATATCAAGAATTGTTTTATTTGCCAGCTAGTAAAAACCAATAACGATAAGAAGGAGGGTGTGATGATACCTATAACCTCACAGAAGAAATTGGAGAAGATTTTCTTGGATATATGTGGGCCATTTCCCTGTAGTGGCGGACGCCATCGTTATAAATATATAATAATCATGATGGACCATTTTACAAAATTCATAAAATTATATCCTGTGAACCGAGGCACTACTTTAAAGGTTTTGGAAGTAATTGTAAATCAATATCTTCCTGAGGTAGGAAAACCTATATCAATAATTACAGACCACGGGACCCAATTTAAAGGTAAAAGATGGAAGGCTACGTTATTGGCACTCGGAATAAAAACCTATAAAACATCTGTTTACCACCCAAACAGTAATCCAGCAGAGAGAGTGTTGAGAGAGGTAGGTAGAATACTTAGAACATACTGCCACCATCAACAGAAAAAGTGGCAGGAATACCTATCAGCCACCGAAGAATTTCTCAATCTAGCACATCATCCAGCTATAGGAATTACCCCATATACGGCAATGCATGAGAACCCCCCCCCCCCCCCGAGCGATACAAGAAGTTATTGAATTTCCGACCCACCAGGAATATAAATTTAATCAGATAAGATTTTATAATAAAGTAGCCGAGGACCAGGAAAGGCGAATTAACAAATATAAGAAATCAGCTAAAAAAGTACTAAAATACCAAATTGGAGAAAAGGTGTTGCTTAAAAACCGGGAACTACCGAGTACCATGGAAGGGATTACTAAAAAACTATTACTGTTGTATACGGGACCATACGTGATTACTAAGGGCAATAAAAATAACACGTACGAATTGAAGGAGATTAATTCACCAAAGATAAAAGGTACCTATAACCAATTATCAATAAAAAAATATTTTAATGAATAAATATCATCATAAAAATTCTAAAAAGGAGTAAGGACATCTTACAGATTATCTTAGGAGAAAATATTTTTAAGTGAATAAATAAATACCATCTAAATTCTAAGAATAAATAAGTACATCTTATAGTTCATATCAAGGAAATTATTTTAAATAAAATGAGAAGGGAAAATAAATAAATTATTTCAATATTAAAACAAATAAGAACAGTTTACAGAATATATGTCAGAAGAACTTTGTTTTGGATCAATTAATAAGGAGAAGTAATGAAAGAAGATATCTCAGGTTTAAAAAATAATAAGTACAACAACATTAAAGAAATTGAATGAAATAATTTTACAAAAGAAAATTTTATATTACAGCTATGAAGGCTAAACAGTGACTACTCAAGACAACTATATAAATGAAATACTCATCGAAACAAAAATGTTACAGGACTTTAAAGTAAAAAGGTAAATAAGAATCCAGATATTGTATATATTTTCAGTGTAAAAGTTGATGGACCTCTGAACCAAAAATAAGATTATCGAAGAATAAAGAGGAGAGCCAATTAACTAAAACAGATAAGGAAAAGGTATTAAAACCAGATATTATGCCGTGAGCAATAAACTAAATAATGAACCAACAAATGAAAAAAAAAAGAAAAAAACTATATACATAAACATGTGCTACCCAAAATGTAAACAAGAAACAGTCTGTGACAAAAACTAACTACAGTCGCCGAATTTCACAAAAAAGAAGGGTGAAATGGTTATTATACCAGATACCTATTGATAAGTAATATAGAATGAGCTTTGAAATGTCAGAATAATCATATGGATAGAAATATTAAATAATCTGAATAATTATGAAGTGATGAATCTAAGTATATTTATTAATAGTCAAAATAGACTACTTATTATTATTGATATTTTAATAACTGGATGTAGATAATTCCACCAGTTTTTTATTATTGAGCAGAGATAATAATTCCTCTGAACTCAAAGAAGTGATGTATTGGTCAGCAGAGAAATGAAGCCGAAAAAGTGCCACTCTGAATTGTTCCAGCTCACATGTTAGGGAATGTTAGGGAGTAAATATATAAATGAAGATACACTACAGTAAATAAGAAGAGAAAAAATAGATATATTAAATAATAAAAGGATGAATCAGATTAAAAAGAACTATCTCATAAGAGTAGAATAAAAAGTAAAGGCAACAAGAATGCATATCAATTTAGAGCTCAACCAAAGGAAACGGGTATATCAGGGTAAACGAAGCCAAGAAGAATAGAATAAAGAATGATATCAGAAGCAATTAGTTCACCCAAACTAAAAGTATGTGCTGAACTAATCACTTTTATAGGGGGGCATTTGTAGCACAACGAAGTTTTTAACTTGTTCTACAAAATAAGATAATATATGAAAGGAAGGGAAGAAGTCATCTAGAAGGAATAATATCAAAAAATAAAAATCAACAGAAAAGTATTTACAATTATAAACAAAAGAACTTGACAGAACTAGAAAAGTCAAATCAGAGGAATTATATGTAGTCAAATAATAGTCATAAAGTGTTGAAAAAATAAATAATAAGAGTATCATATCAGAATAACAATTAGTGAACCCAGTAAGATATGAAGTAGTGAAGAGTAACAGTTCAGGAAAAATAAAATAGAAATGACAATTTTAAAATAGGAAACGGTGAAGAATAATAGCCCAGAACTAATGAATTGAAGGGAAATAATAATCCAGATACCCCAAAGATCTATTATAAAGACAAAAACCTCTAGAGCAGCAAATAAATGGTTCAAGGGAAATTAAATTCTATTAACTATATCAATTTAAATGAAATGACTAGCCCAAACAAGAGAATCCAATACATATAATTAAAAATAATGTAAAACTAATTATACTTAAGATAAATGTGATTAAGGGGAACACCCCAAACCAGTTTAAAAAAGGACAAACAAAAGACAATTATTCATATAAAGTTTTAATGTATTTATTTATATAATTATTTACCATTTCATGTTATTATTGTTTGTGATTACCATACAAGTTATGTTGATGCTAGTAAATGCTGGATGTTAGAATGTAAGAATTTGTTGTATTTAATCATGTTAATCAATATTATAATTTGTAAAGTAAGGAAAGGCAAATTAATAATTCAAACAAACCAGAAATAGTGGATCAAAAAATATGAAACTAATCAGATGAATTAATAATAACTTTGCTAGGGAAATTGGAAATTGATGACCAAAACAAATCAAATTTGACCATACAAATCTAATCAAAGAATACAAGTTAATAGAACCTAAACTAATTTGATGTAAATTACTCTATTCAATATACAAATACATTATCATAACAACAACGACGACCTATAATAGTAATGAGAGAAATCAACAGGTAAAATTGACTTAAATTAGGTGTTTATACCAGGTAAGGCCATAATCAGTAAAGTGTACTAGTAAAATGCAAATGATTTGTTAAATGTTTAAAATAATAGCCAAAGTAAATTAGGCAAATTACAGATATTTAATTAGGAATCGAGTGAAAGGTAAATTGTAACATGAGACATATTTTAAACCAAGTAATAGGTAATTCTGTAAGTCAAGATAAGGCCTACAGATAAATTTCAAAGAATGTAATTCAGAAGCACAGTTCAAACCAAAATAGGGAAAATTTAGTATTAAAGTGTATAAAATGAAATCAGGAATATTGTTATATAATTAAATTTACATAAAGGTACTAAACAAATAATTTATAGCCATTTTAAACATAAAAATGTCAATATTTTTTATATATAAGATTGAATTCAAAGACATCAGCTGATGGCTGAACAATGAGAAATGATACCGAAATAGTATAAATCTTATATGTGAAGGAACAAAAATCAGTTAGTTGATTGTTAAAAGCCAAACGAGATAGATGTGTCAAAAGACTTCTTAAGGAAATATTAACGAAAATTTTACTAACACTAACCGAGATGTATGACGAAGCCATATAAAGATGAATAGAAAATAAACCAAAGTGAAGACTGTTATAATATTGATCACTGAACATTAAAACTAAATTAAATAATATTAAATTAAACCGTCACTACATCTAGACACGACAGCAGAACAAAATTGAACTCAAACGTACACCGAGTGAAGGGAACCTTTTGGGACATAACACTACTATTACCGAACCAAAACCTAGTGGGTGAACAACACTACACTCTATAACTCGTGGATCGTCCGAGAACAACATCACTGGAGAGGAAATAACCAACGGAGACATTTATTTGAAGAAAGAACTTGTAGCTGAATTCACATCGCAGTTCAACTCATTAAGGCAGCCATCTTGTCGTTTTGGGTCAACTTCGCACAGGCTCACGGGACCAGCGCGAGTGACGTCGGAGAGCCCAGCTGTATCGTAATATAAATTTTTATATACATTATACTTTATAATTTTGTCTATTTCATGAATAAGTTTTTTAATACTTTGTAAGTATTGAATTCTCTTGCCTTTCCTGACAATTTCTACAGTTAAAAGAACCTTATAATATAATAATTACATTGAAATATTTGGCATATCTAAATTAATCGAACTGTAACTTCTTATCGAATCAGATTCAAGCCGTTGCGGCAAATTCAAATAATTGTTTGACAAATAAACTTATTTATTGTTTTAATACTGTTTTATTGATCAGCTAAGCCTTAAATTAAATTACATGAATTATTTAAAAGAAAAGTGAACTTCTTAAGTAGAAGAAGAAGAAGAAGAAGAAGAAGAAGAAGAAGAAGAACAGATTTTAATTTTGCTGCTACATGCAATCGATACGGCTTAGATAATCTATTTGAAGTGAAGAAATAAATAATTTTACATCAGAACACACACAGTCATTAAACAGTATATTTTTTATTAATTGAGTCTAAACAATTAAAAAACAACTACACTAATTAAAAGTAATTAAACCAATAAAAAATTTTTATTAACCAATTATTATCTAATTATCTATTAACCAGTTATAGATTATTTGTTTTATTACACAATAAATTCACTAATCACCGGCTTCAATAATCGCATTTAAACAGTTTGTAATCAACAAGATAGTCTCTTACAACAAATCAAATAAAAATTGTTCACACGCAATAATAATGTCAACTACTAGAGTCCCGCACAATTATAAAACACAACACTTTGCCACAATACTTCGAACCGCTGAGTTATCGGAGTTATCACTCCAAATGCTGAGATTTCTCTTGTTAGTTTTAAGAGTTTCTGTGTTAATAGCTTGCAGAAGGCAAGACGCCATTTGGTTTCCACCACGGCCTGAATCACCTTCATGCCATATGCACATGATTCCATCACCAGTATCAGAGACATGAAATCCAAAATTATAGCACAACAGCTGTCTATTGTAGTACATATCACTGTGTGAAAACTTAGGGAGTGGGAAAACCTTTTGAAGATCCATGACAATGTTGCATGTATTACTGTAGGGAAGCATGCTATCACTAGCTTCTTTTTTCATCATGTTATACGCCATTTCAGCTTTTCTGTGGTGTATTTCCAAATGTTTTTTTGCGTCTTGGGCTTCTGTGGGGTTTAAACTTTTTGATTTACTATTTAGCAAGTCGCATGTTTTGCAAGTATCCACACGGGACCTCCGAAACGACAGCTTTGGGAAGTCCTTGCGAAATACTTTTCTGTAGAATTTGATTTTTATTTCATTGTTTGGGTATTTTATTTTAAATGCTTCAAAAAGCTTGGTCAAGTTTAAGTCACTACTTAAATATTCTTTTTCTGATTTAGCTCTGCCATAATGGCTTTCATCTCTAGGAAATGAGTTTATGTGGTTTTTTATTAACTGTCTGTCATGATGGGTGTATTTGAATGAAGTAGGTCCATCTCTTTTATCTTTGAAAACTATGTCTCCGGCCTTTTTCTTCCGTACAATTGTTGCAGGTTTTTGAGAAGATATGCCAAATATGTTCATAAATGTTTTTTTACATACCCGTTTCAAGTTTCCATCACCATCTGGAACAGTGTAGCTCACTGTACTTTGCCTTCTACTCTCTGATGGATCTTCATATGTGCCATGTCGAGGTCGCTGTACTGGCAGAGTTTCAACAAGCCCCATTAGATAACTTCCTTGACTGTTGAGGTCCAGAGTATGGTATTGCTTGAAAAGTGTAATTTTCATACCATCTATTTCCTTGCATGAGTACTTACACTTGCAGATAGTCTTAAACAAATCACATAGCATTAGGCCTACAACACTGAAAGGGGCTGAATTTGAGCTTGACCATCACAATGTTCAATATGACAGATTGATTGAAAGCTTGTTAAAAATTTGTATTTTAAAAACAAAGTGAATAAATATAGCCTTTGCTAAAAATCTGTGTAGAATTTGTTGTTAGCCTACATTGGTTATCTGTCTACACTAAAAGAGATCTAATACATTAGGTTGGGTTACGGTAGGCCTATGTCTAGCTGCTAAATAAATGAATAAATTAATGCTTTTATGAAATTATTTATAGTAAATTAATCAAAAAATTTGTTAGGATTACTCATAACTATGCCTAAGAAAATAAAACTAACCTCAACTGCAGGTGGTTGTTTGGCAGGTTTGACTTTCCTTTCTTTTTGAGTAAGATATGGTTTACCACTCAGTCTGGCTAATTTCTGCTTCTCTCTCCATCCATGTCTGTTTTCTTCTTCAAATGCAATCCTGTTATTCATTTCCATATTTGGTAAAAATAGTGATTAAAAAAAAAGTGCACAACCTTCAAAATGGCTAGCAAGAGGTTGGCACTTAGTACAATAAGTACGACCAGCACTACTGGAGATACATGCCACACATTCTTGTGAAGCCCATAGCAACTAAATGAATTGGAAATGGAACTTAGCTCATTTAGCAGGGAATGGGCCTCTGTTCATATACCATTTTGGTGTGAAAAAACGAAATTCCAATTTTTTGGCACTTAGCTCATTTAGCTATTCCAGTCTTCGATTATAAAAAAGCAACTACTGATTTACAGCTTGTAAACACCACTCCAATTCGTATCAATCATCTAGATCTCAGTTGTTCTATGTAATTTTAAAATAAAAAAATCATGATAATTACAAACCTATATAAAAATACTTACCAGATAAACATTTAAGCGCCTTTTCTCTTTCTCCCTTTACTGATTGCTGCGCAGTTTTTAATGATTGGTATGTTCTCTGTAATGATAGATTGTGCGTATGTAAAGATTGATTGTTTCTCTGTAAATATTGATTGTTTCTTTGTAATGATAGATTGTCAATCTGTAAAGATTGGTTGTCTCTTTGTAATGATAGATTGTCCGTCTGTAAAGATTGATTGTGTCTCTGTAATGATAGATTGTGTGTCTGTAATGAGCAATTCTCTGTCTCCAATGACTGGTATTCTGTATTTAATGATTGATATTTATTATGTACTGACTGTTTCTCCATCCGTAGTGATCCAATCCTTGACCATAATTCTGCCCTGTCTTTAAGCGCACTGTCAAGACTTTTGTTTTTAATACTAACAATTCATAATGAAAACCTTACAGTGAGAATAACAATAGCACTGTACAGTAACACATAACAGTACAATAATGCTACCCACTATAATAGAACAATTTTAATTACTGGTTACTAGGACAAAATAGAAATCATACGTAGAATTTGATAATTAATTACAAATATTACATACGAAACTGAAGTAGTGTATCAAGAGAAAAATATTATATTTCAGAATCTGTATAACAATTAAAAAGGAACTTCAGGAAGGAAATGATGAATGAATACTCGGATGAAATTCTATAAATTTATAGATGACCTCACTCTTTTATATGAATCTATGTGTAAATACGAACACAACTACTATCTGGAGAAGTTTATACAAGAAGTTTATATTATACAAACTGAAAAGATGAAATTTTTGGCATACATACATAAAAGGTTATACAATAAGTCGCAGCATTAGATGAAATTTAATAAGAATTGAGTATTTGTAAACAGAAGTAAGTCGAGTGAACATGTTTATAGGTAGAATGAGAGAGAACAACAGTCTTCTAGTCACAATTCTTAGCTTGATGTGACTGAAGTACCATTACTAATGTAGGCACATCCTTTGCTCACCTGTTTTAAAGGGAATGATAACAGGCAAATTTTGAAATAAGAACCTAAATGGGAAAAGAGATGTCTTTTGATTACACAATACAAAAGAGACCAGAATATGAGATCTTCCTATTCTTGCAGAAGAAGAAGGAATAGGAGTAGGAGGAGAAGATTTTTACTGTTACTATGAAAGAGTACTTCAGATCAATTTTTACATTATTTAGTCCATTCAATTTTGTGTTAACCTTTTCTACTAAACTTAAATAAAGCATATTTACTAAGCGTATTGTATGTTCAACACACTAAATGAAAGAATGAAGTGTAAAGTTTGTTAGCCTTTAATATTGTTTATCATAAAAACATTAGACTTTCCACACAATAAACCTCTAACCATATAAATATTGCATGACTACAGTGTTGTATACCCAATCCTTAAACAGAATGTCCCATGACAATCATCCGTCTCCCCCCCCCACACACACACACACGCACACGCACATTATGAAACATCTCTACGAAGACCAACATTCACAGTACCAGAGTACAAAAAGTGACCTTTACAGGGAGGTAACCTCTTCTCAATACAGGTTTCAAATCAGAACTCAAGCATTACTACTGATCAAAATATTACAAAGTAGGCTACCAGATTTGACACACTCAGTTTATAACAAACACTGTTTTTACTCCAACCACCACCTAATGTGGATAGACACATCCGAATCATCATTCCCCACTACTGAGATATGCCAAAAAGTGCCAGTTAATTAGACTGCCCTTAGTAAGGCGAGAAATGCTGTGAACAACACCAAGCTTCCCTTATGTTTAAAAACCAACCCTTGTGAAAAATTTTGTGGAAACTTGCCCTTGTGTGAAAGTTTTTATACAATATATGCTGTAAATGTTGCAAGCTTATCTATCACACACCTGATGAAGATTCACGATTCCACATAAAACTATATCGTCAAATATACATTACAAGCAGTCCCAAGCAATAGAAGAATGTGATTACAGTTTCTGTAAATTCTTCCCTTCGTGGCATGATTTATAAATGTAGAAGAAATAATATTGGGTACTTCCTAGTCTCCAGAATATGCGGTTTGAACAAATGTTTATAAAATTTTTGAGCTAAAAATCTATTCAAAACTTGTTGGTACACCTGAGATTAAACACTAATCTATTTTTGTAATGTTGTTACACTATACACCATGTTGTACATTTCTTAACCATATGGGGGGCATCCTATCAAACTTACATTTCAAAAATGGTTAGCAACTAAAAAAAAGTGTTGGTATAATTGTGTGATACTGAATGGAGATTACTCTGAATTGGACAATCTAAATACAGATAATTAAAAACAATTTTTCAAATAAACAAAAACTCCGTTAAATGTTTTATTAAAGCTCGTGTATCAGATTTTGCTTTTGTCTAGTGAATGGAGATTGAGTATAGTTCAAGGTGTGCATTCTTTCGTTTTAATAGCACGTTACAGATCCATCCTGAAAATACATGATGGCGTTTTGAGTTCTCTCATTTCATAAACAGGACCAACTATGAAACATGATTTTACACATTTACAAGCATGGCTCCTAATGTGGCCGATTATGTGTGTAATGATTTACTATGCGTGTTGATTAAGCTGTTCATGAAAATAAAGGGAATGGAATAATGTAAATGAAACGAAAAACATTCTATTTACATTGAGTGAATTATCCTGTTATCTGGTATCTCACAGTTTCCAGTTACCTCTAGAAATCAGAGAATCCATATTGTTATTGTACACAAAAAATTAAGGTTTTCATAAAATAACTATTATTCTATTTTGGTAGGTTGGAGGAATGACACAGGCCACAATTTTACTTAAAAGTTATTTAGGGGTAAATAGCAATTCAGTTTTCAATGCATGCACATGCACAAGGAAAACAACTTTTGTTTGAAATATTTAATTGTTCCAAATAGCTTCATTAGTTGTGAAGTAATACAAAATACAAAGAGAGAAAAAAAATCAAAAAGGCATGATAATGAAATATATTGGAACTTACCGTCTGCGGCTTTTCAGAAACAGCGTCATTTATAAAATTAACATGTTTCGGGACTCTTGTCCCATCATCAGAATTTAAAAGTAATTGTGTATCATTTAAATTTGATACACTTGTCAAACACTTAAAATTTTAAGTCCCGAAACATGTAAATTTTATAAATGACGCTGTTTCTGAAAAGCCGCAGACGGTAAGTTCCAATATATTTGATTGAACAACACGTGGCTTGGTACTAAACATTTGGGATTTATTCCTTTTAAACATGCATGATAATGACACACTCTGGCTCTTTTCTTTGTATTTGTCAGTGATGAAGAAGCTATCCCTGACCATAACATACACAAATCCGTGTTGTTTTTATGTATGTAGATAAATTGTGGATGGAATTTGTGGTTGATAAAAAAATGCATCTAAAAAGTCAATAGTTCTGAGACTAATTAAGAAAAATCAAGGAAATAGCATCAACTGTGGACAACAAACCCCTCAGATTGCCTCATGCTACTCAATTTGTTAAAAATTGTTCTGAGAGGAAATGCTGACATGAGTCCAGGAAAATGTCGTTCACAACTGGCCATTCCAAGACGCACCAAGCAGAGAAGCGTCAAAAATGATCTACATTTGATTGCCAACACGATCCAACTAATGCAAAAACTCAGCCAACAGACTACTTGAAGTTGGGTAATGAATGGCTGTCAATTGGCTGATGCAAAACCAAGAACCGGACGATTTTCCAAAGAAAATAGATGTACGTAATGTGTAAACTTTGAACTGAACAGGTTTGTCAAACTGAAAAACTCTAACAGTGAGGCATGGAAAACCCTCGGAGTGATTTATGAGAAACCGTTGTAACTCTAATATGCTATTGTCAGCCTGTGCAGATAGTGGGCTGACGGCCATGGTTGGGCCGTATATTTTCAATATTGAGGCCTTACTTGCACTAACACTGATTGGCATACACTACAGAACCACGATAACAGATACAGGGTGTCTACAGATATGAGCAAACCTTTTTTCATGACTGTCATGACCGTTTTCAAAAAAAATTTCATGACTCGATCGAAACAAATAATAAAGAATTAGAAAGAAAGAATGCCCCCTCTTGCATTCTTTCTCCCTAACTTTTTATTATTTATTTATATTTAATTTGTAACACATTTAATAGGTTAATTACACAAGGGTATGGCACTTCCAATGATACACAATCAAAAATTATATTTAATTAGTAATAGTTTTTAAGTTAGGTAATGCACTATGCACTACACACTCCAAAATATGTTGATCATTATTCCAAATTTTACACTTTCAATCATGTGCGATAGAATATGTAGTTTAGAAAGAATAGCAAAAAGATTACACAATATGGTATGGTTGGGGTAAAACAAGGATGCAGACAGTAATTTATTACTTTCTGGTGGAAAGTGCAAATTGCAGAAGTTGATAGACGTAATGGCTGTACCAGCAGAAGCATTTGGCGGAGACCATCGAGTAAAGGTAGCAATAATGAGAGTGAGAAAAATTGAAAGAATAAAGGAAATAAGGGAGAAGAAAATAAAAGTCTGGAAATGAGAAGATAAAAATGTGCAGCAAAATTTTCAGGAGATACTGAAACAACAAATTCCAGCTATGGAAGTTAGAAGTGTGGAAGAGAAAGTTTCAAGGGACATTTGTAAGGTGTGCAGACAACACACTTGTAGAATAGGTAGAGCATCTGCAAGAGTAAAAGAAAAGAGACATCATGGTGGAAAGAGACAGTGAAGGGAGTTATGAAAGAAAAGAAGAAAGCAAGGCAAGAATGGAACAGAGATAAAAAGAAAGAAACTAAATGGAGTGTCAAGAAATTAAAAGGAGATGTAAAAAATTGGAGTCAGCAGTCAAAAGGATGAAAATGGGGAAAGCAGCAGACATTGATGAAATCAGCATGAAGCTGATACCTAGAATGGAGCAAAATTATGGAAGAATAATGATGGAAGTGTAATATTCTCTTTAAAATTTATATATTTTCCTTTTACTTTTACTAATAAATAAAACACATTCACTTACCGACTGTTCCATACCACTTCCGGTTCAAGCACGTGGTTCATACCCAACATGAATTTTTATCTCTTAAGGCCCAGGATTCACACTCAGCGAGATTCAGAAACATTGAGGTTGTCAAAATAATGACTCTGACTGCAATTTGGATGCCATAAACTTGTTTTTAATTAATCTGAATTTGAGTATAATTCTTAACGACAACCCCCGCATATGAGTACAAGAAACAAAATGGCGTCTACATATTCTTACGCCCGTATTCATTAATGAATATTAATGAATCACAGTCACCTTCAGTTACTGTGATACTTAATCCTATCAAAATTTGAATATAGCTGCAGCTTTAATAATATTTGATTGCTTTCATTTGCTATTTTTATATATCTCACAAACCAATGCCCTGATATTTTATCGTAATGGCCAGTCGTTCACACCCACATGCTCTCACCCACACGCTCACTAGCACAGATACATTTTGTTTGATTCCTTTTAATTTTTTGAGCTCATTAATTTATAAATATATGGTTAAAAATTTGGATTTTCCTGAATGTGTGCACTTGTAGGGCCGGCGTTGATGTTAGATTCCCTGTGTTTGTTGGCAGATGTTCGCCGCATGTCCCTCGTCGATTTTCTTTGATGGCACTGATTCTACTTTACATACTTGGATAGTAATTTGCTATTGTTTGTTTTTAAAGATTCACTGTTACATTTTAATTACATTTAGTAATTTGACTAAAACACTTTTGGTGAAAACTACGCCAGCAGCGATTTTAGCTGTTGACGTTCTGATGTGCTGTGTGGTACTGAGAACTGGTTATACGCACAATTTGCGTATGTATTAGTACATCTGACGTCACCGTCTTTTGTTTTTTCAGCCAACGCCTTGTGTCATACGTTATTGTTTATGCGTCATTATCGTTTATTAATGACGACACAGCCTTGTGGACCAATAAGAATTGATAGTAAAGTCTTTCTTCACTTACACCGCCATTATATATGTTCAGTTTCGCCCGTCAGCCGGTGACCTTGGAATCATTCTCCTCTTACTGAATATGCGTTGTTTGTGCAGACATAGGGGAAATGGACCTAACCATACTTTATACAACATGAATACAATAAAAATATTCTGTAATATCCTCAACCCCATAATTATGACAGCAGGCCTTTATGTACTGTTACAGAAGAAGAGAGGAAGGTGATAAAATAAATGTGTTTATGAAAAGAAGTATGGCACTGATGATTTATTCACTGCACATCTACTTTCTTAACAGGTTCTGTATTTTTGAAATATCTTTGTCGATAGAATGTAGTTCTTCTTCTGTCTGTTCCATCAACTTTTTCTTCTTCTCTTGGTGGATTTTCAGGTCTCCAGCAGCTCTTTTTCTGGCATTCTCCTCTTGATCCTTTCTTACTTTATTTTCCTTGCAGAGCATTCTGTCGGTTTGAAGAGACTCTTCTTACGTCAGAGATCATCAATTTTGTGATGGGAACATTTCTTATGTTTCCAATTGCTGAAACAGCTCCATATACAGAGCGAATGGCAATTAAGGACTGCTCGTGTAGATTTTCAATGACACACTCTTTATTAACAGAAAACCCTCTATCCACAGCAGCATTGCCTTGGAATAGAGTCAATATAATATGACAAAATTTCAGAAACTCATTGTGAGAATCACTATCCAATGCCACAGCTGCCAACCAAAATGTATCAAGTCTCTCTTTATTTGTAATAAATGTTTTCAACTTCTTTCTGACAGCTGGATTTTCTTTCAGTTGGAGATAACTTTTTTTTACTTTATCTGCTTCAAACGATGGTAACCTTTCTTTCGAGACAAATTCTTCGAGTGCAGCTGTTATACGATGTTCTCCTAGAGAGCTTAATGCAACTGCAGGAGACAGACAAGATGCTCCTTTAACAATCTTCTTAGACAATGGTGATTTTAATTTTAGTTTTATATATAGTGTAATCAAAAAGTGTCTGCAGTCTTTCCTGAAATTAAGGGCATGTATTTCCCTGAGCCCTTTGCATGATCCCACAGCACCAAAGCCAATATCAACTGTCTGTACAGACTTAATGTTCTCCTCCTTTTGGACATCTAATGCCATTAAACTTACTGCGTTATGTACATTGTTCAAAACTTCTTTCTTAACAAATCGAGATGCAATGCTACGCATCATGGCATACAATTCTGAATAAAGAAATGGAAGCAATGGGTCATTTGACTGAAACTTGGTAAGGAATGGTTCAAGTTCTAGTGCTGTAGATTGCAAGAACAAAAGCTTTGCATGAAGTAAATTGTCAGAGATGAACTGTGCTACAATGTTATAATTCTTTGTTGTTGGGGGTTTACCTTTTACAGCTTCAACATATGTTTTCAAATGTGGCAGCATTTTCAGAGCCCTTTCAATTACTTTGGAGTTTTCAAGCCACCTGATAGAGCAAAATTTTAGTGGAAACATTGAAGATCCTGTATAATGCATTTAGTCAGCTCGTCTAGAAGGAAAGTCTTTAAAGAGATAAAGAGCACGTAAAAAGTCATTTAGACTCCATTTGCAAGCTTTATGTGCAGCCTTATAGCTACCATGTACAATATGTAATGAACAAGTGCCAACATCAATTACATGGTAATTGTCAAAATCAGAACCCTCCAGCTTTCTGAAGCTTTCAAAATCCTTTAGAAACTTCAGGTTTACATTGGGTCCATCACACTGAATTATCCCAGATACCTTTGCCACTGACACTCCAAGTTGAGATAAAGAGCATGTAAATGCATTCAGTAAATTTATGGTGGTAGCATGTCCAATAAACGTCGAGGTCAAGTAACGGGTTGCCACTTGACTTAAGGATGAATCCCAGTAACGAACAACTATATCCATTTGTCCCTTTTGTGCAATTTTGTTTAGGCTGTCATCAAACGAGACGCAACAAAATTCACATTTGTTTACTTCTTGAACAAGATTGCTTTGAAAGTGGGGCCCTAGTCCAAAAGTTACCTTGTAACCCAGCTTATCTTTATGCATTTAAAATTTTTGTGCTATAATGCTGTCAGGAAACATTAATGGAAATAAATCACTAGTACTGCCACTGCTTCTGTCTGAAGAATGAGTCATTACTTTGTTCAGAGCCCAAAGGATTTCGGCTTTAGTAACTTCATCTTGTACGAGATAAGCTGTTACCTTTCCATCACTTTGCTGGTGGGGAAATCTGTCTCTATTGGAACACTTAATTTTGATGGTAGCAACTGAAGGTCCAGACTGAATGGAAACAGCACTTCTTGATGTAACCACACTTGAGGTTTCAGTTGGAATAGTATTTCCAAAACTGAGAATTGTCTGTTTATGTGATACAGCACTTCTTAGAAGTTCTTGATGTTTCTTCCCTTTTGCATGTTTTTGCACTGATCCATAACCACTATTGCTAACATCAAAGTTAGAGTTACAGAGTTTGCATAACGCTTTGTATTTGTCAATAAGCACTAGTCTTAACCACACTTCATTTTGTTCTTTGCCCAACCAGTTTTCTTGAAATGAACACTTTCCTGGCATTTTTTCAGATCAGACTTGCTTCACAAAACCTGAAAAAGAAATAGCACATTTAATACCTGACAGATCTTTGACAAAACCTGAAATGTAAAAACAATGTTAATTGAACAGGTGAAAATCATCATGTTTATAAAAAATACATCCCCTCAGAATGAAAATTTCAATAAGTTTTCCAGTGATTCAGCATCATCATTGGGGAACCAGAGTTTATACTAACATAAAATTATACTGTATAAAATATCCTTACCTGTATAGACTAATAAACTTCACATATGCTAAGTTCTTCGTTAACAATATTCATGACCTGAAAACATAATTCATGACTATTTCAGGACTTTCATGACCAAAACTCCAAATGATGACTTTTTCATGACCTGTAGACACCCTGAGATATTTATGGTGTCAGCAGGGGGGTAACACATCGTATCATACTGCTCACAGAACAGTATTGCAAAAAATATTTCCTGCTCATCTCACATTATGCAATGCCAACTAGAACTAGTCAATGAGGTCTTCTGATTTGACAGCATGTGATGACTTCTTTTGGAATTTCATGAAATAACATGTTTACATCAACAAATATAAACAATTCCTGAGCTGAAGTTATGGTAGAAAGACCACACAAAATTTTATTGAGAGGGGAAGAGTGTGTGAGCAAAGTCGCTGGGATGTTTGACTGATATTGTGTCAACAATTAATGCAGTTCACATGCTAATAAAATTAAAATTACCACAATTATTTTTAAAATAAGATTTTTATAAGATATTAAATCTTGTGTTCTATATGGAATGCCCTATGTATGCTGTAATAAAGTTATTAATTACCAATAAGAAACTGTTACACAACATGCAGCAGCCTTTATGCATGAAGCAAATTTCAGCTGATACAATGTTATACCAGAATCTACACAGAAAAAAGTGTGAGGTATTCTATCACACATTAATAATTAATAAGGAGGTGGTTAATAAGTAATCAATAATTAAATAAAAATAAAATTTAACTGCATACACATCTATGGCCTCAAAGTTCTTTAGGACAGAAGGGATAAACAATACCCTTTCTAGTGTCTTCTACAGACTTAACGCAAGAAATAAAAAACAATTCATTGAAAGAAAATTTCAATTTAGATTTACTATCCAATTTTATAAATCACCATCCAGAGGTTGATTAAGAATTTTATTAATTTTTTTATACCAATAAAAGGCTCAAGTAAAAAGTTTTAAATGATTCAAAACTTTTAGTTTCCTCTTGACAAAAAACACTAATTCCAATAGTGTTTCCATGGCAGGGAAATATTTCTGGAATACTTCACAGTGTGAATTATTTCAAGGCCTCCAGGGTTTGTATTTCCAGTTCTCTTTCATATCACGTTTCACACCTGGGAATAAAAAAATAGGTGCATAGTTTGAGATTGTTTAAAGAGACAAACCACTATTTTCAGTAACATCTTCATGCTATTTAGCTGTTCAGAAACAGCACTAAACTACAGGTCTGTAATCAAATCTATAAACACACAGAACATCATACAACATTTTGACTGTATCCTTGACAGTCATATCCAGCGATGTTTTAGTGTCAGCAATCCAAAAACTGCTGCGACAATAACCATTCCACTAGAGGAAGCTCTGTTCTTTTTATGCATTCCCTGTTCATTGCAAACTTCTGGGTGGGCGCCACACTCGTCAAACTGTTCTCTATACTGCACAATCACTGTAGCACTTAGCAGCACCAGGAATTAAGTATTGTTTACTAACAGACAGTTTTCTCATGCTGAAGCTGTTAAGATGTTTCTGGATTAATAATGCTTCTCCATGTGTGCAAATAAAGTAATGTAGTGATGAGGACATCTGGGTATTTTCAAACAAAATAGTATGACTTTCCAAATGTTAAAGCATATTCCACAACAGGAGACATCTGCAGCTGACCCTGACAGCAATATTGTTTGTGTTCCCTGATGTGTGTTTCACACTATATTTGAGGTGTACCCACACAAACATTATATTCTGTACACACTGCCTAATAAAAGTGGACCCCTGGCATATTTCGCAGATATTATGATTTTGTTTATAATAATATTGTTACGACGGTCTACTGATCGTCGTATGGTACAGTTGAAAACAAAATACAAGACACCAATAAAGTCACTAATCACCGGCTTCAATAATCGCAATTAAACAGTTTGTAATCAACAAGATTGTCTCTTACAACAAATCAAATAAAAATTGTTCACACGCAATAAAATTGTCAACTACTAGAGTCCCGCACAATTATAAAACACAACACTTTGCACAATACTTCGAACCGCTGAGTTATCGGAGTTATCACTCCAAATGCTGAGATTTCTCTTGTTAGTTTTAAGAGTTTCTGTGTTAATAGCTTGCAGAAGGCAAGTGTTCGAACCTTGTACTGTATTTCTATATCTGTGTTGTAAGTACCGCTTTGCGGCACGAGCGGATGACGTCACGTTGCTTATCTACCGCCGCCAGCCGGCAGCTGGGCGCACGGTGGTTAATTTTTGTTCAGTTATTTTATATACTCCAAGCTGTACACTCGTTAACATTACTCTTCCAGCCGCAGCTTCTGGATCTCATTATTCAATTATTCGTCATGTGCAACCTGCACTAATTTAATTCAGGCGACTTCCGTCTATTTATTATGGCGTTTGAATTTTATTAAAACTTAATTAACGGGCATTATGGCCAGAAAAACATCCGCACGTGTCAGCAATAACATCTAATATATGAAGTTGTCAATAAATGAACATTATATAAATTCATTACAGTCCACTTCGTTATACTTTCAAACCAGCCCTCTTCATTTAGCGTCTCCTGGAACAACTCGAGAAACTTCAAGAGCTTCCAGCACGCAACATTTTTGGTCCTCACGGGCAGGATTTCTTAATTTTGGTCCACAAGCGACCGCATTTCTTTGTCCGCAGCAACAGCATTTTTGGTCCAACCGAACCGGATTTCATAGTTTTTTGTCCACAAGCGACTACATTTTCTGGTCCACTAATCTGGATTTTATTTCCGCCTTATGGGCAACATTGTGGGTCACTACAAAACATTTATTTCATTGGGCAAAGGTCCTAGTTCCCGAAAAAGCTTCAAAATTCAATCTCTCAAATTTAAATTGCTGACTGTGGCATGCCATTTATCACTGAAAAAACGACTTCAAACAAGTGACTACCAAGATACAACAGAACGGCAGAGCTGACACGACAGGAATCGTCAAGGCAGTTATACAGTAGTAGCAATTCCACAACTGTAATGTACGCTGATATACGATGACAGACTTCATCGAACCAGCACGAACAGGCGGGTCACCAACAGCACAGGATTGACGGACGGATTCAGATCGGAACCAACAGGACCACAGCAGTTCGTAACACGCTAGGATTCCACGTGACTATGAACCTTTTACTTATTAGTATAATTATTTAAATAATGTATGGACATAACGTTCTAAGCAGTATTTCATATTCAGTATGTTATTTTTGACACCTTTGTGTAAACATATATCATTATTATTGAACATATTTTCGTAACTATTTAGCAACTCGTTGTGAGTTCAAGCATCGAGACAAGACTATATGTATTATTATTATTATTATTATTTAAATTCATAATTTCAATAATTCTTAAATTCTAATAGAGGCTGTTTTAATAGAGATAATAAGCATATGTTGTAGTAAGTATTGTGTTAAGCTATATAACGATCGCTAGCTACGGCACCTTATTCAGATTTTATCAAAATTTAAGTCCATTGTTCACTTGCTCTGCGCTCAAATTATTCTAAATTATATTTTAAATTGTAATTATGGCGGATGTAAAAGCTTTAATAAAGAAGCGAGGCACTATTAAAGCTTCGATATCCCGCGTAAACACCTTCGCGGACAATTTCGATTTGGAAACCAGCGATCATCATGCGCTGAAAATAAAACTTCGGCATTTGATGGAATTATCCACCAAATACGATGAAATACAATCTCAAATCGAATCCGAGGAAGCGGATTTTGCATTAGCAAGTGATAGAGTCCAAACTGAGGACGATCTTTGCAACATAGAATGTAAGTTGCAACACTTGTTGGAGCAAGCAGAGCATGTGAATCAAAAACCCTTAATTAATGCTGAAAGTACGCATCTTAAACCCCACCCGTACAGTTGGAACCGATCAAATTACCTCGGTTTGCGGGAAGCATTATTGAGTGGCAGCATTATTATATCTTTCTCGAACTAATACACGTCAGAACCGACCTGACGGACACAAAAACTACACCATTTGCACTCGTCATTATCTGGCGAGGCGCGGAACGTAATAAAATCACTGCCAATTACTCATGAAAACTACGCGGTGGCTATCGATCTGTTAAAAAATAGGTATGACAGTAAGTCAATTGTCTCCGCCCATCATGTCGGGAATGTCCTGGCCGTCCAATCGGTTCAACAAGAATCCCAAATTAGCGTTTCCAGATTCATTGATGAAATAACCGCCAATATCAATGCGTTAAATAACCTCAACTTACCAGTAAATATATTCGAAATCATTGTTATTCATTATTTGGCTCAAAAACTCGATAGTTACACTCTTTGGTTGTGGAAAGAGAGCTTGTCAGAACATAAATTCCCTGATTTTAATAATTTTATAAAATTCTTAAATACACGCAGACAATTATTACAAAATCTTGATAGCGCAACTACTTCAGCGAGCAAGTTAAATGGTAGTGATAAGACTCCTTATCGCAAGGCAATTAAACCGATAAGCGCTCCTAGGGGGGCATTCCACTCTCATGTCGGAAATAATTTATGTAAATTATGTAACGGGAAACACAGAATTACTGATTGCTCGCAATTGACATCGCTTACTATCCCTGAAAGAAAAAACATTATAATAAAAAACAAACTTTGTTTAAATTGCCTTCGTCCGGGCCACGAAAGTTCCCACTGCCCATCAAAATTTTCTTGTAGAAAGTGTGCGAAGCGTCACCACACCATGATTCACTTGTCTAACAAAAACGGATCTTCCATCAACAACCAATGTTCACTAAAATTGCAAACGAATAAGTCAATATTGTTATCTACCGCAGTCTGTATGACAACTGATCATGCCGGTAGAAACTTCCCAGTTAAAATTTTATTGGATTCCGGCTCGCAAGCGAACTTCTGTACTATGGATTTCGCACGTCGAATGGGCCTTAAATTGGTTAAATCTCAATTGCCCATAACGGGTATAAACAACTCACTGTCCCAGGCTGACTTCAGTACAAGAGTAAGGTTACAGTCTCGCTATAAACCTTTTACTTTGAACGTACATTGCGCCGTGCTTCCCAGCATAACTAATAATCTACCGGCGGAATCGTTTGATCTCGCCTCTTTAAATTTACCGAAGGACGTATTCTTAGCTGACCCACACCACAACTTCTCGTCGCAAGTCGATGTATTGCTCGGTGCTCAGTATTATTTGCAATTAATCGAACCTATTAAATTTATCCGCGGCCAGCACTTTCCCATAATTCAGGAGACTAAGCTAGGATTCATTCTAGCAGGTAATTTACCTTTCAATGTCGATATGACGAAACCGGTTTCATCCTTTATGGTCTGTAAAGACGATAGTGAGATTTCATCGCAACTAAAGGAATTCTGGAAGATGGAGGAGATCTCTAGTCGTGATCCCTCCTCTGAGGACTCGGCATGTGAGAAGCATTTTGTGACAAATACTGTCCGTAAACACGAAGGAAGATTTGTGGTATTCCTGCCCCGCAGGTCAGACAAGTCTCATTTGGGCGATTCTCTTCGCGGAGCAATCCGCAGGTTTCAGTCGCTAGAGTTTAAGTTCAAGCAGAACCCTGCCCTTTACAAAGGCTATAGCGAGTTCATGCGTGAATACTTGAAGCTTGGTCATATGTCTTCACTTAATGAGTACGATTTGTCGATTGACAAATCAGACACTTTTTATTGCCTCATCACTCAGTCTTCAAGGGTTCCAGCATAACCACTAAGTTACGTGTTGTTTTCGACGGCTCCGCTAAAACAACAAATAACTTGTCCCTCAACGATACTCTGATGGTCGGTCCCACGATCCAGCAGGATCTGTTCTCGATCATGGTTCGTTTCCGTACCCACCGATACGTCCTCATTGCAGACATTGAAAAAATGTATCGACAAATTTTGGTTAACCCAAAGGATTCCAATTTGCAGCGTATCGTTTGGCGTGACGCACCGCATAAGAAACTCCAACATTACGCTTTAAGGACAGTCACTTATGGGACTGCAAGTGCCTCTTTTCTTGCAACTAGATGTCTGGCTCAGAGAGCCCACGAAAATAAATCCGACCACCCTATGGCTTGCTTAGCCATAGCCAATGATTTTTATGTAGACGATCTTATGACGGGATCGGACGATCCTAACGTGCTATCTAAAATGAGGTCCAACATCGTGGATTTGCTAAACAGATATGGTTTTACTTTACATAAATGGTTTTCTAACGACCAGAACATTATGGCCTCTCGCGCCCACGTTTCCCATGACTTTAGCAAAAATCAAAACGTGCGTACATTGGGAATCCAATGAAGCGTTAACGAAGACAGTTTTTTATATACCGTTCGGGGTGATGGCAATTCGGCCGTGTTCAACAAAAGAAGTGTGTTGTCGGTCATTGCAGGGATTTACGACCCGTTAGGTCTTATTGGTCCCATTACATTTTGGTGCAAGCATTTTGTACAACAGTTGTGGTTGGCGGGTAAGGGGTGGGGCGAACCCTTATCTGGCTCATTATCCAATCAATGGTTGGAACTTTACTCTCAATTAGTTTCCGACACTCATTTCAAAATTACGAGGTCGGTTAAGAGTCTAACCAATTATCAAATCATTTCATTACAGCTTCACGGATTAGCCGACGCGTCGGCTAAAGGTTACGCGTGCTGTATTTATGTGCGGGCAGTCTATTCGAACGGCGCCATATCTTCAAACCTGCTATGCGCAAAATCTAGGGTCGCTCCGCTGAAACAGATAACGTACCCCGGCTTGAACTTTGTGCTTGTTTATTGCTGGCGCAGTTAACTTCTAAAGTTTTAGACGCCGTCAACTACAAATTTGACAAATTATATTTCTATTCGGACTCGATGATAGCTTTACATTGGATACATCAGCAATCTTCCCGTTGGAAGGTATTTGTAGCCAACCGTGTCACGGAAATACAGCGTCTTATTAACCGGGGAACTTGGCAGCATGTATTATCATCTGACAACCCTGCCGACATTTTATCACGCGATTGCCTCCCTCGTAGTTTGCACAGCCAACCTCAATGGTAGCATGGTCCGTCCTAGTTAGCTCATGAGTCATCATCATATTAGTGCCTTCGATACTCATGCGCCCTGTACTTACCCCGACCTGGAGCAAGAACGTCGTAAGCAGGTCCAAACCTCACTAATTGTCGCCTCTTCCACCCCCAGCTATGTTGAAAATTACTCATCCCTTACAAGACTTATCCGCGTCTTCGCATATTGCCGCAGATTTATTCGTAACTCTAGGCTCCCGGTTGTTGACAGGGGCACTTCCTTTTTGTCTGCTCAAGAGCTGCATGATACACTTTTGTTCTTTGTTCGCCAGTCTCAGCATTTGCACTTCGGCATGGAGGTTAAGGAGCTTGAAGCACATCGCTGCATTCCCAGCAGCAGTAAAATTCTTTCACTCAACCCCTTCCTGGATGACACAGGTATTTTGAGAGTGGGTGGACGCCTGCAGCTCTCCCAACTTAACTACGCGAGCAAACATCAAATAATTTTGCACCCGCATTCTCATCTCACCAAATTAATCATAGAGTATGAACATCTCCGTTTATTGCACTCTGGGGTGCAATTGACCCAGTCCTCTCTCAGACAGAAATATTGGATTATTAACGACAAATCCTATATCCGCTCAGTAATACATAAATGTGTCATTTGCTTCCGTTACCGTGCTAGAGGCGCGAATCCATTATTGGGTCAGTTACCCCTTTCCAGGCATGCCTGCTAAGCCATTTTCCCAATCGGCGTGGACTACGCCGGTCCCGTACCTTTACGCCATGGCGGGCAGCGCTCAAAATCCACGTCAAAGGCATATATTGCGTTATTTATATGCATGTGCACAAAGGCCATTCATTTGGAACTTGTATCAGATCTTACCTCCAACGCCTTTATAGCGGCCTTAAAAAGGTTCATCGCGCGCAGAGGTATTCCCGCGCAGATATTTTCGGATAATGGTACGAATTTTCGTCGTGCCAGCCGCACCTTACACGATTTATACAGGTTTTTAAATTCTAAGGGAGTTGAGCAATCTACTCAGGAGTTTTGTGGTACCCGCGGTATCAAGTGGTCCTTTATTCCACCCTCAGCACCTCATTTCGGTGGTTTGTGGGAAAGCGGGGTGAAAAGTGTCAAATATCATTTGCGTCGCGTGATTGGCGGTACTATCTTGAATTTTGAGGAGTATTCTACAATTCTCACTCAAATAGAGGCTTGCCTTAACTCACACCCTTTATTTGCTATGTCCAACGATGCTAGGGACCCTGAACCCTTAACTCCCGCTCATTTCTTGGTCGGTGCTCCACAGACGGCACTTCCGGAGCCCGACTATACCCAATTCAATACTAGTCGTTTGGGCAGGTGGCAGCTGCTCCAAAGCTTTACACAATCCATCTGGAAGCGATGGTCCAAGGATTATCTGCACCAGTTGCAGCAACGCAACAAATGGCGCACGACGTTAAAGAATTTAAATGTTGGACAGCTTGTCCTCATTCTAGACGATAATCCCCCCCACTTCAGTGGAAGGTGAACAGAAGTTTGCGGAATATCCTGAGGATATGGTGGCCACAAGTTATCTTCAATGAAGAGCTGTGGAGAAGAACCCATCAAACACCCATTGACATTGAGATGCGTCGTAGGAAATGGAAGTGGATTGGGCATACATTACGACGAGATGGAGACAACATAGCAAGACAAGCCCTGGAATGGAACCCACAAGGTAGCAGGAGAAGAGGCAGACCAAGGAACACATGGAGGAGGAGTGTAATAGCGGAAGGGATGGAGAAAGGAGGGAAGACCTGGCCCGAGATCAAGACGATGGCGCGGAACAGAGTCCGGTGGCGGAAGTTCATTGATGCCCTATGCTCCACTTAGGAGATGCAGGAATAATGATGATGACTTCAGTGGAAGCGAGGGGTAATTACTAATGTTTTTGCGGGTCAGGACTCCATAGTGCGCGTTGCTGAAGTTCGCACCGCGCAGGTTATCCTATGCCTACAAATTATGCCCCCCCTTCCGGCGGCAACAGACTAGTCGTATGAGCGTCATACGATACGTACCAGAAATGTGAACTTGTCACATTGCCTAGGAACACGCCCGGGACATTCCCGGGGCGATCATACAAGTCAATTGTATTATTATCATTGTAATTATTTTATATTTGTCATTGTATTGTTATATGATTATGTATTTAAACTTTTGGGAATTATTATTGTTACTTTATTGTATCAATTATTTGTATGTATGTATTGTATTTTCCAATGGTCATGTATTATTGAATTTATCGGGGGTTCGTTGTGTCAGTATTATGAGTACAATTGTTGTCTTTTCATTGTATTATCACTTATTATTTAATGCTGTGTAATCGTTATTGGGTATTATTTGGGATAGATCAATGTGTCTACTTAATCATTTTATTATTGTGTATACTGTTGTGCTACTATGTATTGGGTAATTTTATTGTCAGTTTTTTTTGCTATGATTATAAAGGTCGATTTCTTGTGTACCTTACCATTATCACTTGAATTTATCATGTTAGTCGTATTATTGTTATTAATTAATCCAGCTGTCATTGCGCTGTAGTCAATACGCCAATTGTTATGTTCTTTTTTGTCATGTAAAATCAATTACTATATTATTAACTTTATGCATAAATTGCAAAATCGTCCCGATTTTGAGCGGGCAGTATGTTCGAACCTTGTACTGTATTTCTATATCTGTGTTGTAAGTACCGCATTGTGGCACGAGCGGATGACGTCATGTTGCTTATCTACCGCCGGCAGCTGGGCGCACGGTGGTCAATTTTTGTTCAGTTATTTTAGATACTCCGAGCTGTACACTCGTTAACATTACTCTTCCAGCCGCGGCTTCTGGATCTCATTATTCAATTATTCGTCATGTGCAACCTGCACTAATTTAATTTAGGCGACTTCTGTCTATTTATTATGGCGTTTGACTTTTATTAAAACTTAATTAACGGGCGTTATGGCCAGAAAAACATCCGCACGTATCAGCAATAACATCTAATATATAAAGTTGTCAATAAATGAACATTATATAAATTCAATACAGTCCACTTCGTTATACTTTCAAACCAGCCCTCTTCATTTAGCGTCTCCTGGAACAACTCAAGAATCTTCAAGAGCTTCCAGCACGCAACAGCAAGACGCCATTTGGTTTCTAGCATGGCCTGAATGACCTTCATGCCATATGCACATGATTCCATCACCAGTATCAGAGACATGCAATCCAAAATTATAGCACGACAGCTGTCTATTGTAGTACATATCACTGTGTGAAAACTTAGGGAGTGGGAAAACCTTTTGAAGATCCATGACAATGTTGCATGTATTACTGTTGGGAAGCTTGCTATCAGTAGCTTCTTTTTTCATCATGTTATACGCCATTTCAGCTTTTCTGTGGTATATTTCCAAATGTTTTTTTGCGTCTCGGGCTTCTGTGGGGTTTAAACTTTTTGATTTACTATTTAGCAAGTCGCATGTTTTGCAAGTATCCACACGGGACCTCCGAAACGACAGCTTTGGGAAGTCCTTGCGAAATACTTTTCTGTAGAATTTGATTTTTATTTCACTGTTTGGGTATTTTATTGTAAATGCTTCAAAAAGCTTGGGTCAGGTTTAAGTCACTACTTAAATATTCTTTTTCTGATTTAGCTCTGCCATAATGGCTTTCATCTCTAGGGAATGAGTTTATGTGGTTTTTATCAACTGTCTGTCATGATGGGTGTATTTGAATGAAGTAGGTCCACCTCTTTTATCTTTGAAAACTATGTCTCCGGCCTTTTTCTTCCGTACAATAGTTGCAGGTTTTTGAGAAGATATGCCAAATATGTTCATAAATGTTTTTTTACATACCCGTTTCAAGTTTCCATCACCATCTGGAACAGTGTAGCTCACCGTAGTTTGCCTTCTACTCTCTGATGGATCTTCGTATGTGCCATGTCGACGTCGCTGTACTGGCAGAGTTTCAACAAGCCCCATTAGATAACTTCCTTGACTGTTGAGGTCCAGAGTATGGTATTGCTCGAAAAGTTTAATTTTCATACCACCTATTTCCTTGCATGAGTACTTACACTTGTAGATAGTCTTAAACAAATCACATAGCATTAGGCCTACAACACTGAAAGGGGCTGAATTTGAGCTTGACCATCACAATGTTCAATATGACAGATTGATTGAAAGCTTGTTAAAAATTTGTATTTTAAAAATAAAGTGAATAAATATAGCCTTTGCTAAAAATCTGTGTAGAATTTGTTGTTAGCCTACATTGGTTATCTGTCTACACTAAAAGAGATCTAATACATTAGGTTGGGTTACGGTAGGCCTATGTCTAGCTGCTAAATAAATGAATAAATTAATGCTTTTATGAAATTATTTATAGTAAATTAATCAAAAAATTTGTTAGGATTACTCATAACTATGCCTAAGAAAATAAAACTAACCTCAACTGCAGGTGGTTGTTTGGCAGGTTTGACTTTCCTTTCTTTTTGAGTAAGATATTGTTTACCACTCAGTCTGGCTAATTTATGCTTCTCTCTCCATCCATGCCTGTTTTCTTCTTCAAATGCAATCCTGTTATTCATTTCCATATTTGGTAAAAATAGTGATAAAAAAAAGTGCACAACCTTCAAAATGGCTAGCAACAGGTTGGCACTTAGTACAATAAGTACGACCAGCACTACTGGAGATACATGCCATGCATTCTTGTGAAGCCCATAGCAACTAAATGAATTGGAAATGGAACTTAGCTCATTTAGCAGGGAATGGGCCTCTGTTCATATACCATTTTGGTGTGAAAAAACGAAATTCCAATTTTTTGGCACTTAGCTCATTTAGCTATTCCAGTTTTCAATTATAAAAAGGCAACTACTGACTTTACAGCTTGTAAACACCACTCCAATTCGTATCAATCATCTAGATCTCAGTTGTTCTATGTAATTTTAAAATAAAAAAAATGATAATTACAAACCTATATAAAAATACCAGTTATAAAAATACTTACCAGATAAACATTTAAGCGCCTTTTCTCTTTCTCCCTTTACTGATTGCTGCGCAGTTTTTAATGATTGGTATGTTCTCTGTAATGATAGATTGTGCGTATGTAAAGATTGATTGTTTCTCTGTAAAGATTGATTGTTTCTTTGTAATGATAGTTTGTCAATCTGTAAAGATTGGTTGTCTCTTTGTAATGATAGATTGTCCGTCTGTAAAGATTGATTGTGTCTCTGTAATGATAGATTGTGTGTCTGTAGTGAGCAATTCTCTGTCTCCAATGACTGGTATTCTGCATTTAATGATTGATATTTATTATGTACTGACTGTTTCTCCATCCGTAGTGATCCAATCCTTGACCATAATTCTGCCCTGTCTTTAAGCGCACTGTCAAGACTTGTTTTTAATACTAACAATTCATAATGAAAATCTTACACTGAGAATAACGATAGCACTGTACAGTAACACATAACACAGTACAATAATGCTACCCACCATAATAGAACAATTTTAATTACTGGTTACTAGGACAAAATAGAAATCATACATAGAATTTGATAATTAATTACAAATATTACATATAAAATTGAAGTAGTATATCAAGAGAAAAATATTATATTTCAGAATCTGTATAACAATTAAAAAGGAACTTCAGGAAGGAAATGATGAATGAATACTCGGATGAAATTCTGTAAATTTGTAGATGACCTCACTCTTTTATATGAATCTATGTGTAAATACGAACACAACTACTATCTGGAGAAGTTTATACAAGAAGTTTGTATTATACAAACTGAAAAGATGAAAATTTTGGCATACATACATAAAGGGTTATACGAGGGGCAGTCAAAAGTTAGTTGTACTTGGACAAAAAACGCAACATGTAGATTATTTATGAAAAAACTTTTATTTATATGAAAGTACAATTAAAGATCTACTTTTCTATAAAGTCCCCAAGTTTATTCAAACACTTATCATAGCGCGACACGAGCTTCTCTATTCCTTTGTTGAAAAAAATCCTGTCCAACGTCTGATAACCATTCCTGCGTCACAATTTGGACTTCTTCATTGGTAAAATATCACCGCTTTGCAATAGCCTCTTTCATAGGACCGAACACGTGGAAGTTACACAGCGCAAGATCAGGACTGTAAGGAGGGTGTTCCCACTCCTCCCACTTAAACGTTTCGAGAAGTTCCTTCGTAATGCGTGCCGAATGAGGTGTTGCATTGTCATGCAGAAGCACAGGCTTCGATCTTTAATCACCTTTCTCAGCCTTTTTAAGGTTTCACAGTATGATACTGAATTAATCGTAGACCCCTTCGGCATAAATTGAGTATGCACAACACCTTTGTTATCGAAGAAAATGGTCAGCATTACTTTCCGACAGACGGAACCTTTCGGCACTTTTTTGGAGGTGGGGAATGAGAATGTTTCCACTCACGCGAACTTCGTTTCGTTTCGGGTGAAAAATGATTAACCCAGCATTCATCTCCGGTAACAATTTTGTCCAAAAAGTCATTACCTTCCTTTCATATCGATCCAAAAACTTGAGAGCTGACAGAAAACGTTTTCCCTTGTGTTCTTCTGTCAATAAACGAGGCACCCATCGAGCGCAAATTTTTCGACATTGCAGTTTCTCAGAGATGATGTAGTGTACACTTTCATGCGATATACGCAATTTGGCTACCTTTTCGTCTACTGTGATTCGCCTATTTGCAAGCACCAATTGGTGAACCCGTTCAGCGTTGTCATCTGTGACCGAAGTTGACGGCCTTCCCTGCCGGTAATCGTCCTCCATATTCGTGCGGCAATTTTCAAACAACTCGCACCATTTTGAGATGGCCTGGCATGAAAATGCTATGTCACCATACACTTCTCTCAATTGGCAATGAATTTCAGTAGGGTTGCACCCCTTTGCCCACAGAAAACGAGTCACTGCGCGTAATTCTAACTTGGATGCAACTTGCAAATGACGCGACATATTTGATGGCTAACAATGGACTAACTGTTCCAACCACGTAGACGCGTTAATAAAGCTGAGGAAACGGAAGTTCAAACCAGTGTTGCCAACAACTTTCATCAAAATATCCCTTGTAGAAAAAAAATACGGTCCAGTGCAACTAACTTTTTGACTGCATCTCGTACAATAAGTCGCAGCATTAGATGAAATTTAATAAGAATTGAGTATTTGTAAACAGAAGTAAGTCGAGTGAACATGTTTATAGGTAGAATGAGAGAGAACAACAGTCTTCTAGTCACAATTCTTAGCTTGATGTGACTGAAGTACCATTACTAATGTAGGCACATACTTTGCTCACCTGTTTTAAAGGGAATGATAACAGGCAAATTTTGAAATAAGAACCTAAATGGGAAAAGAGATGTCTTTTGATTACACAATACAAAAGAGACCAGCACAGGAGATCTGCCTAATCTTGCAGAAGAAGAAGGAATAGGAGTAGGAGGAGAAGATTTTTACTGTTACTATGAAAGAGTACTTCAGATCAATTTTTACATTCTTTAGTCCATTCAATTTTGTGTTACCCTTTTCTACTAAACTTAAATAAAGCATATTTATTAAGCGTATTGTATGTTCAACACACTAAATGAAAGAATGAAGTGTAAAGTTTGTTAGCCTTTAATATTGTTTATCATAAAAACATTAGGTGGACCATGCTAATGACGGTTTCATAAATAAAACCCCAATAACTATAAAGAGTTGATAATATATTTGAGTAATGGTTACATAACTGAAATAACTTTAATTATAGTAATAATTATAGATAGAACTGATGAATTTAAGCCACTATGTTAAGTAGCCTATATTATGCAAATTAAAAAAAGTCTTTAAATGTGAAAAGTGATGCCCAACTGCTACATGAAACAGGAGGCTCAATCACTTTTACTACATCACAAAACATATATTTCTGCTTATTTTCTCGGGAAGGCCATTTATATTTTCTTCCAGCACTTGGATACATAACATTTACTTCCACGCCTTCATTATCAATAAACGTTATTTCTCCAGGATATGATGTGCCCTCGTAATCAACTACGATCCACTCTCCGATCTTCAGGTGTGAGCCACCTAAAATAAAAAGTGGTTTGAATTACTGGTATGTATATTAATAATACGGCCATTATAATATTAAGTCATTACTAATACAACAAAACATTAACAGACCCATTAAATTAATATTTTCAAATTGATAGAAAATGTAAACAGGTATTTATGTATGCACTAAAATAACGTTTAAGCTCTTACCTTCTTCATTCTCCAGATCATCTGAGCCATAAACATCCTCGTATTTCAAGCTGGTAGATGCAGCAATGGTTCCAACTTGCAGATTTTCTGGATCTTTATTATTGTTTTCTTCTTTTTCACCTTCTTGGGTTGTAACATTTTTGTGTATAAGATGGTAGTGGCTACATTTGACACCAGGTCCACAAGAAAAACAGCTAAGGGTCCTGAACATCATCTTCCCTTTATTTTTTCTTGACCAACAAGCTTGGTGCACTGTCATAGTGCCTTTTATTGCCTGTATTCTTGTCATATTTTGGCGCAAAAACTGTTGCTCCTCAATAATCAACCTTTCTTCAATGGGCAGTACAACAATTTTCTCTACTTTTAACTTTAGTACTTCCATAAATTTATCAAAATTATTAACATCTTTTCCTTGAGCTACAGCTTCATCGGCAATTCTTTTTAAAGTACCTCCTACTCCATCAGCAGCATTTTTACCGTGTCCTGACTCTGAGTAATTCCACGTTACAGTTTTCAATTGTGGAAAGTTCAGGTATCCGAGTTGCCATGAAAAAAAAACATTGGTTTGTTTCTAAATTGTGAACTTACACTGTCTGACAGAAAGTATAGGTGTTCCACCTCAGGACGCTGATAATGAAGTTCTCTAAGATTGCTTTAAGATGCGCCATTGTAGCTGGAGCATTATGGTCAAGGACAGGTGATATGGTGGAGAAAGCCTCCTTGAAATCCTTTGAATACGCAACACCGGCGTGGAGTGATATTTGTTGCCGTGAAGCACCATAATGCACCGACTGGATTTCACAAGAATATTTGCAAAGGAAATTTTCAGAAAAATCAACATTCAGAAATAAGTCCTTGGAAGAAAGTTTGGACTTTAAATCTTTCATGGCTTTAAACTGGTGAACAATATTCATTTCGTGTAATAAGAAAGCATGTAATGAATCTTGAAACGTATTAACCAATTCTCCAGTTGTACAGTTTTTCATTCTTTTTGTTACAACCTGCACAGTGATTTCTTTCTTTGTTTTGCTGCTAATCCGTGTTTCTTTTTCCGTTGTCCACTCTTTATACTCTGCTAATTCTTCTGAATCAAATTCTGAATAACATATGTTATTGTTTTCACATTTACCACATTGTCTCTTGTAACATTTTTCATTTCTTTGTTTCCCATCACATATCAAGTTATTAACTACTTCATAGGTTGTTTTCTTTTATGATCTTTAAGGAATGCAACTTTGTAATCATTAGTTGCATATTTTCGTGCTGTTTACACAAACAGGTATCACGACTGTTAACATTTGCTTTTACAATCCAGGGTGGTCTAAATTTACAAAAAGAGCAAGGCTCATGTTGAAGTTGCTTTTGACAAATTTACCATGAAGATCTTTTAGGGTGCCATTTAGGTAGCATTTCTGATAGCAAACTCCATCTCTTTTTATGATGTCTCGTTTACCTGGGCTGAGTCTAGAATTTTCATCATTTTCTAAAAATGATTGAACTTTGTTTTTAACAAACTGTTGGCTAGATTTCATCCGCTCATAAGAGAAAGTTGTTAGTCTGTTTGCATTTGATTTTAACAGTTTTCTGTGAAGAAAACCTGTACACTGGCTAACAACTCTATATTTTCTTAAAACTTTTCCCCCTACTATTTTGCTAAAAATTTGTTTTTCTTTTTGTGACCTCAGATTTTTATATTTTTCTGCTTAAGTGGTGTACAAGAGGTAAAAAAATTAAGAATATAACTGCAATAGTTTCTGATATATATGTACCTTTATTCACAAAAACAGTATTTTCGGAAAAACACAAAAACGTAAAATATTTTGTTTTTATTCTTGTTTTAAAATTTACCAGGAGAATACAGCACTTCACTTTCATTTTCATTCTCTTCCCTTCTTCTTTTCTCATTCCTTCTGTGGGTTCTTGCCTCCTTTGTCATCATTTCTGCTTCTCTTTCTGCCTTTTTCATTCGGAGCTCATCAATTTTTCGTAGCGCACTCAGTGTTTTTTACTGGATCAATGGACAATTCTTTCAAAACCATTGCTCTTGTGGATGCACCTTCGTTGAAGGTTAGTACAGCATCAAAAACTCCTAGTTTTAATGTTCTTAGTCCCACAAAAACATCTTTTGGAATTCTAGACCATATTACATGGTTTAGACTTTCATTCGGATTTTGTGTCTTTCCGTGCGTACATTTCTGCAGTAATCTTTCATCTGAGAGATCTCTGAAAATTGGTTTTATTGCTTCCATCATAGATTTTGGCAGAGAATATTTATGAGAGTAAGTGGAGAATGTTTCATTTGTAAGTAGTGCTTTATTGTACCCACACCATGTTCCAGCATCTGTAGGGGACAAACCATGCTGGGGCAAGTCATCAGTTGATAGCTTATGAAAATATATTGCCCAAATTGCCCTTTTCATTTTTTCACTATCACCAGTATTTCTCCTTATTGTCAACCCATAGTAAGACTGAATTATATCAATTTCAGAATCTGTAAGTCTACCTCTGCCGGAAAGTGTTTTGCCATCGGAGAGTTTTTTATGTTGATTTTTCAGTCGCCTCAGTCTGGCCCCTACCCTTTTTTGTACATGGCCTTTGCATTCAAGTTTTTCAATTTTTACATCATTTCCATATGGCATTTTATTGCTTATATTGTCAAAAGCTTTAGAATCCCCATCTCCTAAATATTTCACATATCGCACACCTCTTTTCTCAAAAGACCTCTGAAATAACTTTTCAACTCCAGTAACTTTCATCTCACCACTTGAACCGCTATAGTTTCTTACACATTGTTCTTCATGCTTACCTTCAAACTTTTTATTCAAATTACATCTTTGGCAATATTTTGTTAAACACTCTACATCCAAATCTTTGCCTGTCTCAAAAGATGTAGCAGTAAATACACCATTCAGGGAAGTATGGCCTCTTTTTTGCCACGTTCCATCAAATGCTGCGGTGATGTTAGTGCTTCCTGAATTCTCCCTTACAGCTTCATTAGCAGCCTTCATCATAGACATTTCACTCACAAAAGCAGTAGCATCTATATCACATCAGAATGTTTCTTGAATGTAGTTGGTGGGGGTGGTAAATTCATTACTGAGCAGAGCGTTTTACCAGCTGATTGGCCTTTGCCTATACATCTAAGACCGTAGACAAATCTGGTATTTATATCATATAATCTATGTTTCCCAATTTTTGAAGTCATTGTTGATATGCTTTCATTACAATTTGAGCAATACACTGAAATGTTTATTGCTAGTCCTTTTCTTTTTGTACTTTCTTCCTTTATACATACAGTGTTTGAGCTTTTACAATGTTTACACACAACAAATGACTGGATAAGGTTAGACAGTAGTGATAAATCAACAATTATATTACATGAATCGGAATCTTCAAACATTTCATAACCATTTTCATCAAGTACATATAACTGTTTCAGTTTAGATGATTTTGACCTAACCTCACTCTTGTTCACATCCACATTTGTATCTTTTTCCGGCAGAATTGAACTTAGCACACTCCTACTGTTCGAATGATGATTTCCTCTAAATACTCTTTTCGCAAACACTTTCCTTACTCTTGGCATTCTAAAAAAATATAAAACACCGCACAAAACAAAGCAACAACACACAGGGGAAGTCAAAATCTGTACTGGACAACAATACACTAACAGCTGACAGACTGCAGTCAGCTGACACTCAAGCTTCAATACATTCCACTTATTTGCCAACACAGAGGGGAAGTCAAAATCTGTACTGGACAACAATACACTAACAGCTGACACTGCAGTCAGCTGACACTCAAGCTTCAATACATTCCAATTATTTGCCTTAATAAACATAAATGTTGTTCACATATCCTAACATAATATCATAAACAGTTTGCAACTAAAAAAGAAGTGTCAGACGTTTATTACTAGCAAAATTTTTTATCGGGTTACGAAAAGGTTTGCAAAAATTAGATTGCAGGCTTACGTTAAAAATTTTATGACAGCCAAAATATTAATGATAAACTATAATAATTATATATTTTCTTGTTCAGAAAATAACAAACTTTAAGTAAAAAATATATTTGAAAAAAAAGATGTTTTGAAAAATTTCATGACAATCTGTACTTAACTTTTTTCCTTGGTGTTACGTCTTCGTTTGGACCTGTAGACCTAGCTTTTTTTTCAGCTCTGTAGCATTTTTTTTATATTTGTCCCTTGACCTCTTCAGTCTTTCTATCTCCATTTTATTTTCTCTGTAGCAGGGTGATCTGTCCTTACGAACTCTCTTTCTACCACTTTTTTTCTGACTACTGTCACATTCTCTGAAGCCTGGAGAATGATCTGCACTTCGTCCGGCTACCACATTGTTATTATCAGGTTTATGAATATTTAATTCATTATCTGGGTTCTCTTCATTTTCACTTGATTCTGGAGGCGTATTCCATTTCTCGATTTCCTGTGCAGCTTTGATTTTAGCTCGTCTATTTTTTGAATTAATCTTCTGTGCTAATACAATTCTAATTAAACTCAATCGATTTTTTAAGTTATTGTTATTACTTTCTAGAATTTCTTCGGGCGCCATCTTGTATTGTTAATTACAAGAAACAAACAAATTGTACTTACCATTTTTTAGGGTTCTTTTAGGCGAACTCAGGAGCAGAAATGGTTGTTCAAAATAAAGAAAACTTTATTTTGTTTCCCATGAATAGGGTTTTATTGACATTTTTTCTAGAACTTTTATTGTTAACAAACTATCTCCTGACATCCTTTCTCTACTATAAATTCATATTTACGGAAGTTATTAAGTATATAATGGGAATTGATACATAGTATATAAATTGCAAATAAACTTCTATAACATTAAACATGAATTAAATTAAAACATAACAACACAAACCAGCCTTCTTTGTTTACATAGTTTCACTCACTCATACACACCCACACGCACAATTAATTTATAACCCGTGAGATCTCATTTTATATTTTATTATAAGTTTGATTAACCTTTGTTAAATATTTAGGTACACATTTTTCTTTTTTACTTATCTGTTCAATGAGTCCTGAAGACGTCGCTTTATATTAAGCGCACATTTGCTATTTTTAAAACTGATGATCTCCGAAACTGTTATTTACATTTTATTTATGAATTCCGATTCTTTCACATTTTAAAACTGTTATTCCACTCTGATTAAAAGTTAAAATTCGTTACTTTACATTTTATACTTGCGGTATTCACATTTTAGGTGCGGGCGCCCGCGATTTACATTCTTGAACTTTTATTTGTGACCGGCCGGCTCACGGAGTAATTTTATACTGGGATTAGACGAACGGCACTATATTGTAAAGTGGCCGTGACTGTTTTCCAAGTTTTATTGTTTACAGTTCGTATTCCTACGCCAGTATACGGTTTTGGTTTACACACCCGAATTCCACAGCGGGGATCGTCTCTGACGTAAGATCGTCCGATGTTCAGTTACATAACTTGTTTACCGTTTTTGTAAGTCATTGTCTGACCTTGACTCAATTTCGCTGGCTGTTTTTCTACGTCTTTTTGATATTCATGAATAATTTTCACAATCAGTGTTACTGACTTCACTACTAATAAAATTTAACTTTTGTGCTTATGTTCTTTCCCAATTATTATTTTTACATTGTAAAATGTTGATTGCTTTTATTCAAAATACAATTTCTTTATTTTATCCCAGGTAGGCCAAAATGTCCCGTTACAATACCCCCTCAAGGAGAGATTTTATGCCGAAGCATAAAAACTCTCATTGACACACTCATACTTGCTAAAGGGATCAGCCAGGATATGTCGCCACAACCCCCTTTACGGTTTACAAAAAAAAATATAATTAACTCACTCTTGGTCCGGTGACTGTGACCGCACCTGAATGACAATACTGGACTTCTCTCTCGAGATCCCAACACCATAAAGTCAGACAGATACTTAACGCCCCTGCTCTGACGCGCTGGCCAGCTCAGGACCGCCGCCACAGCATCACCAAACTCTGAAACAACAAATTAAAATATCAAATAGTGGCCTTATACAACACCATATCCCCAACTGATCTGTTTCCCCCTAGCGGTGCTGGTTTGTGTTAATTAGCACTGGTTTTGTTTTTCACTTGCTTCTAACATATATATGAAGACATATCATAACATGTTTAAAATTCCATAATCTCATAATCTCATTCTGTGTACTTTCTCTTGTTAACTTTGATTCCAAAATTCAAAATTATTGCTCTGATTCCCATCAGAAATTAAATAAACATTTCCCATTACCATATTACACATTTCTCTCATCCCCAATTTGCATCGCAAAAATTTTGTAAATTCATAACATTCTCTTAAATACTAACAAACACAATACAACATAAGAAAACATAGTACATTCATAATTCAAATTGTTATTATTATCTTAAAATAAACAATTTGTATTGAAAAATTTACACGCTTTACATCATTACATTTGCATAGAAACTCATAAAATTACCTTTTAATCTTAATTGACTTTTATTAATTCTCTACCCAAATTTTTTTTTTTTCAATCTTTGTTTTACACACCATTTCATTTATTATTCCATTTCCTTAACTTGGGTGATTCTCAGTTATTCATCATAATTCACTAACTTGGCATTTACCCATAATCTTACCCCTTTTATGACTCTAACGCTCCCTTGCAAAATCTTTTAACTAGTATGACACCCATCTCCCAAAAATCTACTAACCCTTCTCTACCTCTAACTACTTACTACTTTAACTCATTTCGCATCATTCTACCCTTATCACAAAATACTCTCTACCCCTTTTGTACCCAGGATGTGTGTTCCCTCCCAAAGCTTGGTTCCTGGACTTTCCCAAGGCAACCCTTTCCGGCGCTAAACGGTCCCTTCCCGTCCCAACCCTTTTGTTGCGGACTCCTACCACACCACCCCCTCTTACAAAATTCCTACTAACTCTACTTACCATTCTCATTACATCACTTCAACTACAAAATAACATCATCATTTATAAACATCAATATATCACTCATTATTCTACATAAATTCTCCATTACTACTGTGTCTCCACTTATACTCAAATTCTACATTACTTGTATTTCATCTCTTATTCTCTTTAACACCCCAATATATTCAACTTGGACTGACTCAAACGTTTTACTCAAACAATTACTATCACCCAACTTCTATCTTTTACAACCCATTGAAAATTTTAATTATCTCAAATTTATTTCATTAGTCATTGAAATTCTTTAAACACATTGAAAACATCCTATAAAATATTATTATATTTTTATAATCCTTATTCCTAACATACTACATGCAATTAACACAATAAGACATAATAAACACAATATAGGAAACATCTAGTGCATCTATTTTTCCAATCAAAACAAAATTATTTAGTAGCGAGTCATCATTATTAAAACACAACAAATTTTTTAATTCGTTACCCCCCTGGATAACCTCCCTGCCACACACACTATGACCCCCCCACTGGACTGTGGCGTCCAGTTGCGTCCACAAGGACTGAAGTTTTGGAGGAATTTTGTCATCTCCTTGTCCTTGCTTCAGCGTTACATTTTAATAAAACTAGATATCATAATATCTAAATGTACATATTATACGCCCCTAATGCGGGTCTACCACCTGGCTATGCTGTCCCTACTCGGACAGAGTGGCAGCCGCTGTTCCATAGTTTCCGGGATTTCCCCTAGGTTCACCCCCCTGTTAATTTCTAATATAAACCAATTTCAAGCCAGCTATGGTCAAGGGACTTGATTATGGCCATAGCTGACCGCTAGCCAAAACCACAATTAGTGCTGGTAAGGCAGTAATCGCCCGAAAAGTCGGGGAAATCATCTCTACCTTCAGGCATGTTACATCATCATTACACTGCACGGCACGGCAGTTTATCAAGGTACAATATAAAATTGTACAAAAAGGGTGTGCCGTGCATTTTCGCCATGTTGGCCTCCGATGGAGGTAACACTCTCTGTTACCCCCAACACTTTCCGCTATCTACTGTGGCACATGCCACCACAGCAATAGCACTCTAATAGCTAAACTAAACCTTTCTACAATTGCTGTCTCTACATTCCATTATTATATCACTTCTATAGACACCACTCTACCCCCTCAAAAATCCCCACATATCTTGTATAACTTTTTTTTTTTTTTTTTTTTTTTTTTTCCAGACACTTCTGCCAGTTCAACTTTTCTAACTCCGACACGTTACTATCTCCTATGGAGCTAAACTAAGTACACATATTTTAACTTACTTTAATAGTTTTAACAAGTGCAACAACTATACTATAGTACTGCTAAACTGCCAACAATTTGGTCACATTAATTTTCTACGTTCTATATCTAAATTACAACTAGTTCCTTTTGGAAAGGGGAAGGGGTAGTTTACCTGGCACGTTTTTTGTTTTATCAAGGGTATTTTATATGGCAAACGATAACAGCCGCAAATTCAAACAGAATCATATAATATTTTGCATACAGCCCTGAAATGTAGAGTTCTCAAGACCTGTTGGTTTTGGTGAAGATCGGTTAAGGGAATAGGGTAGTTTACCAGCAACATTTTATGTTTTATCAAGAGTAATTTTTTATATGACGAACGATAACTGCCGTACATTAAAACAGAATCAACTACTCTTCTGCATACCTTTTTGAATTATACAGACCTCAAGGTCTGTTGATTTTGTTGAAGATCGGTTAAGGGAAAGGGGTAGTTTACCTGCAATGTTTTATGTTTTAACAATGGTATTTTTTCTATGACGAACGTTAACTGCCGTAAATTCAAAGAGAATCAAATAATGTTTTGCATACAGCCCTAAATTGTAGAGTTCTCAAGACCTATTGTTTTTGGTGAAGATCGGTTAATGGAATAGGGTAGTTTACCAGCAACGTTTTATGTTTTATCAAGGGTGTTTTCTATGGCAAACGATAACAGCCGCAAATTCAAACAGAATCAAATAATTGTTTGCATACAGGCCTGAATTGTAGAGTACCTAAGACCTGTCGTTTTTTGTGAAGATCGGTTAAGGGAAAGGGGTAGTTTACCTGCAACGGTTTTTTATCAAGGGTAATTTTTACTTCCATATTCCTTAAGGAATGGAAGTATGGTGATGGCAAAAAAAATCGTGTTCGAGATTATTGCAGATTCTGATTCTACTACACTCAAAACATGAAAAAAAGTCGTTTTCCGAAAAGTGTCTGTGTGTCTGTCTGTCTGTGTGTCTGTCTGTCTGTCTATCTGTCTGTAGATTTTTTTTCTATGGCAAACGATAACTGCCGCAAATTCAAACAGAATCAAATAATTTTTTGCATACAGCCCGGTTTTGCAGAGTTCTCGCGACCTATTGTTTTTGGTGAAGATCGGTTGAGGGAAAGGGGTAGTTTACCTGCAACGGTTTTTTTTTAGCAAGGGAAATTTTGTTTGTTTGGCAAACGATAACAGCCGCAAATTCAAACAGAATCAAATAATGTTTCGCATACAGCCCTGAATTGTAGAGTTCTCAAGACCTTTTGTTTTTGGTGAAGATCGGTTAAGGGAAAGGGGTAGTTTACCTGTAACGTTTTATGTTTTAACAAGGGTATTTCCTATGGCAAACGATAACAGCCGCAAATTCAAACAGAATGAAAAGATTATTTGCATACAGCCCTAAATTGTAGAGTTCTCAATACCTTTTGTTTTTGGTGAAGATCGGTTAAGGGAAAGGGGTAGTTTACCTACAACGTTTTTTTAACATGGGTATTTTCTATGGCAAACGATAACAGCCGCAAATTCAAACAGAATCAAATAATTTTCTGCATACAGCCCTGATTTGTAGAGTACTCAAGACCTATTGTTTTTGGTGAAGATCGGTTGAGGGGAAGGGGTAGTTTACCAGCAACGTTTTTTATCATGCGTATTTTCTATGGCAAACGACAACTGCCGCAAATTCAAACAGAATCAAATAATTTTTTGCATACAGCCCTGATTTGTAGAGTACTCGCGACCTATTGTTTTTGGTGAAGATCGGTTGAGGGGAAGGGGTAGTTTACCTGCAACGGTTTTTTTTATCAAGGGAAATTTTTTTTTTTGGCAAACGATAACAGCCGCAAATTCAAACAGAATCAAATAATGTTTCGCATACAGCCCTGAGTTGTAGATTTCTCAAGACCTATTGTTTTTGGTGAAGATCGGTTGAGGGAAAGGGGTAGTTTACCTGCAACGTTTTTTTAACAAGGGTATTTTCTATGGCAAACGATAACAGCCGCAAATTCAAACAGAATCAAATAATGTTTTGCATACAGTCCTGATTTGTAGAGTACTCAAGACCTATTGTTTTTGGTGAAGATCGGTTAAGGGGAAGGGGTAGTTTACCTGCAACGTTTTTTTATCAAGCGTATTTTCTATGGCAAACGATAACAGCCGCAAATTCAAACAGAATGAAATAATTTTTTGCATACGTCCCTGAATTGTAGAGGTCTCAATGACTTTTGATTTTGGTGAAGATCGGTTAAGGGGAAGGGGTAGTTTACCTGTAACCTTTTACGTTTTAACAAGAGTAAAGTACTTGAAAATTTATTTAAACTTTTTGAAACAATGGTAATTGTTAAAAATAAAATAATTTTGTTGCCAGGCAATAAAATTATAATTTTTTCATTTTAATGTAATATAATATTTTTCATTTAATACAGCAATAAAAAGGCAGGTAAGACACAGCCTGGCTGTTTGGCTGAAAATGATTTTAAATATAAATCTTAGAATATGGAAGTCATGTATGGTTCTCCATACCGATATTTACTTCCATATTCCTTAAGGAATGGAAGTATGGTGATGGCAAAAAAAATCGTGTTCGAGATTATTGCAGATTCTGATTCTACTACACTCAAAACATGAAAAAAAGTCGTTTTCCGAAAAGTGTCTGTGTGTCTGTCTGTCTGTGTGTCTGTGTGTCTGTCTGTCTGTCTGTAGATTTTTTTTCTATGGCAAACGATAACTGCCGCAAATTCAAACAGAATCAAATAATTTTTTGCATACAGCCCGGTTTTGCAGAGTTCTCGCGACCTATTGTTTTTGGTGAAGATCGGTTGAGGGAAAGGGGTAGTTTACCTGCAACGGTTTTTTTTTAGCAAGGGTAATTTTGTTTGTTTGGCAAACGATAACAGCCGCAAATTCAAACAGAACCAAATAATGTTTCGCATACAGCCCTGAATTGTAGAGTTCTCAAGACCTTTTGTTTTTGGTGAAGATCGGTTAAGGGAAAGGGGTAGTTTACCTGTAACGTTTTATGTTTTAACAACGGTATTTCCTATGGCAAACGATAACAGCCGCAAATTCAAACAGAATGAAAAGATTATTTGCATACAGCCCTAAATTGTAGAGTTCTCAAGACCTTTTGTTTTTGGTGAAGATCGGTTAAGGGAAAGGGGTAGTTTACCTACAACGTTTTTTTAACAAGGGTATTTTCTATGGCAAACGATAACAGCCGCAAATTCAAACAGAATCAAATAATTTTCTGCATACAGCCCTGATTTGTAGAGTACTCAAGACCTATTGTTTTTGGTGAAGATCGGTTGAGGGGAAGGGGTAGTTTACCAGCAACGTTTTTTATCATGCGTATTTTCTATGGCAAACGACAACTGCCGCAAATTCAAACAGAATCAAATAATTTTTTGCATACAGCCCTGATTTGTAGAGTACTCGCGACCTATTGTTTTTGGTGAAGATCGGTTGAGGGGAAGGGGTAGTTTACCTGCAACGGTTTTTTTTATCAAGGGAAATTTTTTTTTTTTTGGCAAACGATAACAGCCGCAAATTCAAACAGAATCAAATAATGTTTCGCATACAGCCCTGAATTGTAGATTTCTCAAGACCTATTGTTTTTGGTGAAGATCGGTTGAGGGAAAGGGGTAGTTTACCTGCAACGTTTTTTTAACAAGGGTATTTTCTATGGCAAACGATAACAGCCGCAAATTCAAACAGAATCAAATAATGTTTTGCATACAGCCCTGATTTGTAGAGTACTCAAGACCTATTGTTTTTGGTGAATATCGGTTAAGGGGAAGGGGTAGTTTACCTGCAACGTTTTTTTATCAAGCGTATTTTCTATGGCAAACGATAACAGCCGCAAATTCAAACAGAATGAAATAATTTTTTGCATACGTCCCTGAATTGTAGAGGTCTCAATGACTTTCGATTTTGGTGAAGATCGGTTAAGGGGAAGGGGTAGTTTACCTGCAACCTTTTACGTTTTAACAAGAGTAAAGTACTTGAAAATTTATTTAAACTTTTTGAAACAATGGTAATTGTTAAAAATAAAATAATTTTGTTGCCAGGCAATAAAATTATAATTTTTTCATTTTAATGTAATATAATATTTTTCATTTAATACAGCAATAAAAAGGCAGGTAAGACACAGCCTGGTTGTTTGGCTGAAAATGATTTTAAATATAAATCTTAGAATATGGAAGTCATGTATGGTTCTCCATACCGATATTTTTCTATGGTAAACGATAACAGCCGCAAATTCAACCAGAATCAAATGATGTTTTGCATACAGCCCTGTATTGTAGAGTTCTCAATACCTATTGGTGTTGGTGAAGATCGGTTAAGGGAAAAGGGTAGTTTACCAGCAACATTTTATGTTTTAACAAAGGTAATTGTTTATATGACAAACGATAACTGCCGTAAATTCAAACAGAATCAACTAGGTTTTTGCGTACCTTTTTGAACTAAAGAGAACTCAAGGTCTGTTGATTTTGTTGAAGATCGGTTAAGGGAAGGGGTAGTTTATCAGCAACGTTTTATGTTTTAAAAAGGGTATTTTTTTTTTATGACGAACGATAACTGCCGAAAATTCAAAGAGAATCAAATAATTTTTTGCACCCTTTCCTGAGTTGCAGAGAGCTCAAGGTCTATTGGATTTTGGTGAAGATCGGTTAAGGGAAAGGGGTAGTTTACCTGCAACATTTTATGTTGTAACAAGAGAAACGTTTCCATGACGAACGATAACTGCCGCACATTCAAACAGAATCAAATATTTTTTTGCATGCATCCCTGAATTGTAGAGGACGGAAGGTCTATTGATTTTTCGGTTAAGAGAAAGGGGTAGTTTACCTGAAACATTTTATGATTTAACAAGAGTAAAGTACTTAATTTTTATAAATGAAGTATCCTGATAAGAAGCTCATAGTAATCCACTGTAGAAACGTAGATGAAATATCTATAAATGAAGAGGTTAGGTGGACGGGGTGAGGGTAATTTTCTATTATTAAAAATTATTGTTGAAGGTGGAGTGGAGAATTTTTTGTGTACTACGTTATCGGCAACAAAGAACTAGTTTTTTGTTAAAATTGCTTCCCGGGCTCATTAGCCGTAGTCCAATATTTTCTGCAAAACTAGACTTTTCGGCAGTGCCATCGACTGCCATCATCGGTGAAAATCGATTGCGAAAATGTGAGGTGGTATACGTTAGTGACCACAGTACTATGGTTAATGCTGAAGCAATAAGTAGAAAGACGTAGTTTCTATGGAAATATTTCATTTCGAATATGATTTTAAATATAAATCTTAGAACATGGAAGTCATGTATGGTTCTCCATACCGATATTTTGGCTTGGCCTTCGTGATAAATGTAAATAGTAGCAGTGTTACGTTTAATGTTGTGAATACAGAAAATGTTAATCGTTAATTGTCTCAAATAAAATAATTCCTGCACCGGTACTTTAGGTAAACTAAGATTCATCATGAAATCCATTGATATCGCCAAAATATTGGTATTATTGTTTTCCTTAGCATCTAATTCCTCTTGTTTCAAGGCAGTGTACAATTTTTTTGACCGTCTAATGTGAATCGCCAATTCTGCAACAGCTGCACGCTTAGCAGCTTCACCTAAATGGGGAGATTTAATTTTAATTTTAAGTTCTTCACATTGACAACAACAGTCTACTTGTGGCTGGCCGAAACGTAAATCAAAGTGGTCCTTGAAATGATTCCAGTAACTTGTATAAGAAATTTTTATATCCAGATGCTTTTTAGTGAATAGAGAATGCATCATTTTAACATTTAAATTTGCTGGTAAAAATTTAATTTCCTTTCCAGAATAGTGACTTGTTTTAACTGGGAAAGAATGTACAGTAAACCCTCGATTTAACGGACTAATTGGGGCTGAGGGGTGTCCGTTAAATCGAAAGTCCGTTAAATCCCAAATTTTGTTTTTTGAGGATATATTAAATCAAATAGGCCTATAACACTTGAAATTTTTATACTATTAATATCATGCAAATACGGTATTGTTCCGAATACAAGCCGCACTTTTTCTCCTAAAAACATGGTCGCTAATTTGGCCTGCGGCTTGCATTCGCGCACTAACGAAATTCGAAGTTATACCTGACTTCTGGCGGGACGAACGCTTTTGGTATCTATGAGTTGTTTACTGCGTAAGCAACAGCAATTTGCCTGGCTGTTGTTAACGCCGCCAGTTTGCCTGGCAAACTGAACAATGAATAGGAAGAAAAGTGTACGTACCTGCGCATGCGTGCGTGCTCGGACCCTTCCGTAGGCGGCAAGACAAAGGATGAGTAGAGGAGGTTTGAGTAACATGTTTCTAAATAACGGGTAAACTGCCAGTGTGGTTTTCTATTGTAACAGCGACAACATCGCTTATCTGTATTTTAATACGTACTATTAATATCATGCAAATACAATGTTATGTACACACCTTTATTTATTCTGGATAAAAGCATCAAGAGTCAGTTGTTTTCCACTAGAATGTTGCTTCTTTATTATTAAAGATCTAAACTGTCTAAAATGGTCATAATAAGCACACACTTCTGGATCTGAAGACTCCCCAATGTACGCGATAATTTCGTCCATGCTGTTTCTTATCGCTGATAATTTAGGGCCTCCTGTAACAGATATTTCTTCATCGTCATCATCTCCATCTTCTTGATCGTCGTGTAGAACAGATTCCGCGATCTCTTCCTGACTCAGGATTTGGTAGCCTGGATCACCCTCGTCCAAGTTTAGCCACTGTTCTATGTCATTCTCGTTTACGTCTTCACCAGCCTTCTTTACGGTTTCACAGAAATCGGATGTTTCAAATCCTGTGAAATCGTACTCAGGTTCAGTCCCATTCAGTAACTGTCTCCACCCATTAGCCAATGTTGTTTCCTTCATCTCCTTCCATGCGGCAGCAAAATTAAAGATGGCGGACTTGATGTTGTATGCACGCAGATTTTGCAGCGTTCTAGCTCCTCTCGTGTCGTTTTCATGGTCTTGTTCGTCCTCCAAGACAACTATCACCTCTTCAAGAAACTTCTTCTTGTACAGCCTTTTGCAGGCAACAATGACTCCTTGGTCCATTGGCTGTAAAATTGAAGTGGTGTTCGGAGGGAGGAAGACACATTTTATTTTTCCGTCGTTGCTAACTAACTTCTCGGAGTTGCGATGGGCCGGTGCATTGTCCAGTAGTAAGACGGCTTTCTCTGCATGCGATGGAATTTTCATAGTCTCTTCTTGAAAACATCGCACTTCTGGCACAAAATGATTAAAAAACCAGTCTGAAAAAAATACTGAAGGTAAACCAAGCATTTTTTGAACTTTCATAAATGACTGGCAACTGGTTCATTATGTTCTTTATCGCATGAGGTTTCTTTGCGTTTCCGACTATGACTGGAGTAAGTCGATGCAAACCATCAGCATTCGCACACAGTAGGGCAGAAAGCCGCTCCTTGTTGAGTTTACGGCCTGGTGTGCTAGTTTCATGTTTGTGTGCCAGAGTATTTTCAGGCACAGCACGAAAGTAGAGACCAGTCTCATCAGCATTGTAGACCTGAGACAAAATGAGACCCTCAGATTCGATCGTTTCCTTTATATGTTGACGAAAAGCCTCAACTTGTTCAGTGTCTGCACTCAGCGCTTCACCACATGTTGATCTATTTGTGATGCCATGCCGATTACGAAAACGCCAAAGCCACCCATCACTCTCCTGAAATTGGATACCAATATGTTTCGCCAGTTTATCAGCAGCAGCCCGCAACTCGACACTACGAACAACGACGCCACTAGAACGTTGTTGAATAAACCACTTGTACACAGCATCCTCTAATTGTTTGTGTTTGGCTAATTTAATGTGTTTTCTTTCTCCCTCATTCTTCGAACTATCAACACTGTACTTTAGCGAAAACTGAATAAGTTTATCTTTATTCTTTCGAATGTCTGAAACGGTTTGTTTCTTTACACCGTACACTTCACAAACATGTGCAACAGACGCGCCACCTTCAAGTTTACTTATTAGTTCAAGCTTTTGCTTTATACTCAAGTTCACACGTTTTTTCGTAACGCCAGACATACTTATGCTGTAATTCACTAATAAAGTAATGGACCTTGCTGTAACAACGCAAGTATAAACTCGTTAAGACTCTCTATTTAACACGTGCAAGGTTCGTACTATAGAAACACATGTAGCGTACACGCTGTATTCTCTGAATAAACTGATGCGACGCTGTACGAATGTGAACTGCGCGTGCATACGAATTATCACGAAAATAGCCGAATATTCAAAAGTGAAAATGCGTTGCTATGGTTATGAACTACCACCAAATTTAAATCACAACCATGGACTTCAAAAACTTAATCGTGATTTTTTCGTGTCAAAATTTTTTTTTAACATGACAATGTTTTTAGGCTGGGGGTCATTCCACAAAATGCGTGATGCAAAATGTGTAATGTCATCGAAAAATGTAACGCTCCAGGTGACGTTAGTAATAAATAAATTTGGTCACAGTGAAATAAGATGCATATCAGTGTATATTGTCAGTGTTAGTCGTCGTGATGTCTTCCACTGAACGTGTGTGACGCCTGCGTCAACGACAACGCAAAGACGCGGATCGTGAAGAATTAAATGAATTCTTATCTAATTCTTATATCCGTTCTCATCAAATACAATTGGAGATGAGAAAATTTGCGTGTTTCAAAACAAGAAACGAAAGAATGCTGCGATAGCCAAGCAACATCGCCAGAACAGGAGAGTGCAGTTTATGCACATTATACGTTTCAAAAGCCTAAAAACATTTTCATGCTTTTTTTTTTTTTTTGTTAAATTCTGTCCGTTAAATCGAGGGTTTACTGTACATGTTCATGGATCTTAGCTTTTATGTTTGGATCAAGAGAGAAACTCAAATGCTTTCCTCTTTTGTCTTGTATTTGTTTACCTGCTGCTTTAAGGTCTCTGATTCTTCTAACTCTTTTCATTGAAATAGAAAAAGTAGATAAAAAAGCTTCAAGACATACCTTAATCCGTTCTGATTTGTATAAGATGTTATACGAAAAATTGTTCAAGCGAGGTTTTTTCTTCCCATTGTCCTCATTACCATTTGACTTTGACTGTTTCCTTTTAACTTTTTCAATGTCAATTAAGCCTTCCAAAAATATATCTTGTTCGTCTTTTGTTTTAAAGTCGTTATAAAAATGATGAAATGCTGCTTGAAAAATCTGCTGTTCATTTTTTCAAAACATTTGTTCTTACACCTGAAACAATAAGAAATACCAACAATACTTAATTAAATCAATAACAACAAACAAAACAAAAAACAAATTGCTTCTGTAATATCCAGAATTGCCGCAATCAAATTATATGAATTACCTGTCTTTAATTTGAAAAGAAATATTATTAGTGCTTGTTCAACGGATCGATTACTAGATAGCCTCATATTTTGCAACATATTTTTAATTAAGTCAATCGCTTCCCATGTATGTCCTGTTAAAGCCATTAATTGTTCTTCTGATATTTCACGTTTCCCAGTTTTATCATGAAGACCTTCGTCTGCAGCACTTGATAATTTATCTAAAAATATTTTTATTTCTGTAACCTCAATTTCAGATTCATCAGAATAAATTGTTATTTGAGATATCTCTTTATCATAAAATCTTTTGTTTATCATATGATTAGAACAACATCTATTTCTTCTAGGGATATATAAACGACGTTTTATAAAAACTTGAAGGCGAGCTTCTAAGGGTACATCAACTAAATCCTCTTTGTTAGTGGACGAACAAATAAAACAACGAGATTTTGTTGAAACCACTCTGTTGGACCGCATTACAATAGTTTCAACTTTATGAGGCTTATTTTGATCAGGAGGGCAATACACTGAATGTTGGCTTTCAGTTAGAGTTTCTGTTGATGATGACGCAGTCTCACTGTTAGTTTGACTATTAGTTGCAGGTTCATTATCATCTTTAAGAGAAGATTGAGATAAAACTTGAGAAAGTTTTTATCTGTTTCTGTATTAGTTTTAACTTGCAGTTGAGGAAGTTGCACTGGAATATGAGTTGAAGTACTGTATTACTGTTTCCTGATAATTTTTTATCTTTTATGGATTTCATGCGTCTGACTTTGTATAACACATCACATATAATTTCACCAAGTTGCACAAAAAGTTTTTTCGACGACACCCTTGCGAAACAAAGTTTTACACTGACAGCATTTAGATTCATCAAATTTAGGCCTTTTTTTAAAGGATTCTTCACTACAACGATCCATATCTCAATCCTGTAACATACAAAATTAATGTGGCTAAGTAAGTGAGTACTTTACTGAAATTGAGTGCATCTAATAAACATAAACAATTAGCAGGGTTGGTTTTGGAAGGTGCTATGCTCACTTTCTATGACTGTTTTGCAACTAGATACATCTGCTATGACGATAAAAAGAGATGAGTATTGCGAGTTTAGGAACGGAGAGATGCAGTGGGGGATAAGCGCGTATTTACGATTCAACTTTGTAAAGTGTAAATTCGACAAATTCAACTTTCTTCAGTAACCTTACATTAATTCGCTATTGAATATTCTAATAGAAAATATATTTAGGTCATCGAGTCTAATGATATTTTTCAGTATATTAAATTTATTCTTTTTTATCAATGACTTCATAATATGACTGTCTTATAAGAGGCTTGTACCGGGTGAGCCAGAAGTCACGCAACCCAGTAATTAATATTCTCAAAAAATCTTTATTAATGTAATATACTCACAATTTTCCTTAGTTGAGGAAATTTTCCTCTTAAGATATTTAAATCCCTTACAGTCATCTGGCAGTAGTTGATAGTTTTGTGAAGGGTTAGGCACCGGAAGACTACCACCATGTGGGACGGGATGAATAGCTGATGGAATATTCGGATATTCTGTAGTCCACTTTTTTTCTTTGAAACACCATCCTGTAAAGGCGATGTCATACAGAAATAAAAGTCATTTACATGATTTGTTGGTTCTTGCCATATCACCGGTACACCAAAGTTCATTCAACGTCTTTCCAGTTAACCAACTACGAAGATTCACTGAACATGTATTGCAAAAAACGTAAGGCGCCCATAATTTGTCTTGATCCCCTATTTTGACTTCAAAGTAATGAAAGTAGGCTGTTTTTACTAGCTGGGTCATAAGCCGTTTCTGAGCAGAAAATGTCACATCACCACATACATAGCAAAAGTTGTCAGCCCTGTCAACGCATTTGAGAGCCATTTTCACAGTTTCTAGACACAATATAAGGAAGGAAAGAAAATATCACTAACACTCACTAACCTTACAATGCAATTAGACGAAAACTAACCTCACATGACAATAAAAGTGGTCTCAGACAGATCTGCCAACCTTAAAAATTTAAATTTCCCAGTTTGAAACGAAAATTCCCCTAACTACTTAAACTGTTGGATCTTGAAAATAAGAGCTAACTAACCATTTTAAAGGTTAAATTAGTTTTTTGTAACCTAAATGAAATACAAAATTGCTACTTTCAAGCAGGAAACATGTTTGCTGTTGAACAGTGTTATAGGGAATTTTGTGAGATACAACTTTTATTTGAAACATTTTTTGATAAAATACTTCGTTTATAAGTTATACGGCAAAAATCGTTTTTCATCCTTTTCAACCCCTGTAAAACCACCCCTAGACACTTTTGAGTGGTAGACCATTGGTTTTGTATTATTTATGGTTCGAGGACCATATGTACAACAAATTAGCTTTTATCTAATTTTTTCCTTGAAACTTCCTATTTTTCCTGGGCTATTGTTGCCAGAAGACTATCCTGTCATCCTGATTCTGAAGATGCCCTCTGATGACAAAGGCCAAAATATCAAGTAAAATCGTGACCATGGTAAATGTTTGTGTAGAATAATAGACATTATGCTGGATACTGTTTGTTGGAGAAGGATTGGAAACATTTATGCTAAGTTTAACCCATTAACAAGTATCACTAATGATCATAACTAGTGTTAATAAAAGTTTTGTAAACTGGTTTTTGAGTAGTTTTAATACAACATATTGCATTTAAACCTCTATTCTTGGAAGTCAGTGTTCAGAATATTACACATTATTTAATCCTCTTTTAACCCAACTTAACTGTTATCAAACAGCATTTAATAGATTTCAAAACAATTCAGTAAAGAAAGACTCGCAACACTTTCTTTCATTCAACATGCAACATATTATTTTCCTTTAAACCAAACATTTCACCCATACTACAACTAGGCATCCTCAGTGGCTCAACTCGGCTATATGTCTCATAATGCATCATTGTAGTATGGGCAAAACACTTTATTTGAAAAAATAAACTGTGCATTGCAATGGGAAAGGGTTGTATTAACAATGTAAAAACTTACAAGCGAGACACGATAATATAAAAGTGAAATCAAACAACCAAACAAAGTTTCACAATGCTATTGAAATGTGTTAATTTTACAAGAAAAACTTAGTAGTTTTACACACAAATTGTGAATCTTGTTCTAATAATCATAATAAAGAATTAAAAAAATAACATCTATCATAATTGGTTTGATATTAATAAAACAGAGTATACATAAATTAGACTGACTTACCTTCAGCATCTTGAATATTTGAAGACTCACTAGCAGAAATTTCGTCAACTCTATCTTTGATGTTATGATCGCTTTCTGTTGCTATATTTTGCTTATGTTTGTTAGGGTGTAATAATTACCTCTTTTTTGTAATAGTTTGTTTTTATTTTGTCAATAAAATAAAGGAAACTGACTACACAAGAATAGTAATGAAAACAAAATTGTTTATTTTTACGTTTTTTTACATTGATGATTATAAAAAAAAAATTTACGTACAAAAAAAATCTTAGTTTACAGCCTATCTGCATATAATTACAATATATCTTACTATTTCCAATCAAAATATATTACATTTGTTATAAAACTACATTTGCTATGAATAACATATTGCAGTTCTGGGCTAAACATTGCTAAATAAAACAAACTTATTCAATTTTTGACGCACATGAAGTTTCAAAAACATAGCTGATGATGTCTTTTCTTTAGCTATCCTAAAGCATACAAGTCTGTAAAATAAACTACCTATTAACATTACTAACCTAATCTCATGAGTGTCTTCACCATAATCATTGTTAGAAGTATGATCTTTAAATATATGTTATTAGTAAAGGTTGCACACACTAATAAAGGATGTTCCATATAAAACGCAACCCATCTATGTCAGTAATTACATTTAAACAGGGGTGCCCACCCCCCCAAGGATGATGGCACACTCCCCCCAAACCCAATCACCTTCCCCCCTATAACAATCTAACCAGGAGTTTCACTTACACGCATACTTTTCCAGGGGTCCGGGGGCCCTCCCCCGGAAAATTGTTGAAAAATAACTCCTCTAAATAGTTTTTAATGCTCCTCTGGCCCTTAAATCTTAAGAAAACACAGTGCTCATTTTTAGGAACAAATTTTAAAATTTAGTTAAAAATAGCATAATATATTTAGCATATATATGTATATGTATATATATATATATATCAATAAAAAAATATATATATATTTGATATATATATCAAAAAAATAGCATATATATATATATCAATAAAAGCTCAACAATTTATTTTGTGTGAAAACTTCTTAAAAAAAACTTTTAATTATTGTGTACATGTAAATTGTTTAGGTTTTCATTTTATAATTATAAAATTATATTTTCTTATTCCAATAGCAGGTTTCAAAAGAGGCCTTCAATAAATTAGAAAAGTAAATATTATACTGAACTACTGAACTGCTACAAGCACACAGCTGAATCCTGGATCTTTCAACCAGGCTGTCTATTACAGGCACCTGCAATAACTAATTTTATATCTTAACCTATCTATGAATTGAGAAAACAATAGGATGTAAGTGTAAATAAACGAATAAACCAAACATTTAAAATTAAGCTTCACCTTTAATGAAGATAGATCAGTTCATATTATAGTATTTTATTTTGTAAAGCACTAAGACTTAGAATGGTAGGCCAAAAAGAATTTTTATAACAAATAATAAATTTACCATATTACACCAATAATGTATAGTACTTGCACTGGCTACTGGCATGATATGGCAAGATCATTCTTCTGCCCCCTATCCTTCATAGCCTTTGTAGAGCAGTAGGTTTTTTCTGTTTTCACTTGATAGAGCAAACTTGTCTATCAAGTTTGGATAGACAGTGATATCAAGGAGATATCACTGTTGGGAACTGATTTTAAGATGTCTTTTTCGGATGAAAGGACCAGCATGTCAGAGAGCCAGATATCTCCCATACTACTTCTCAGTATATTTTTAACAAGCTTTAGTTTGCTCATGATTCTCTCAGCTGAGCAGCTTGTTGCTGGCAGAGCCAGAATTATCTGATATAGCATTTTTAAATATGGAAAGCCAGAGATGTTTAATAAACACCTATAGGGTCTGATAAAACCTTTCTTGATCCATTGATCCAGATATCGTTGTTTGGCGTTGGCCATCTTAGAGTTCTTACTAAGGCCATTAGATTTTTCTTCAGAAGAATCTTGTGTGTCACCTTCTTCTTTGCTTTGACTTAGACTCTCGTCATTTACATCATTTGAACTTAGCACATCTGCTAGATCAATGTTTGCATAACTTACTTTATATAACTGGCTAAAGACTTTAACCTCTTCACAAATAGGGATTGCAATTGCTGGATCCCTCATCCAGCAATCCAGCTGGATCCAGCGCTGCGGATCCGCAAGTAATTAACTTTCCAAATAATGGCGCAAAAGTCTACGTTGCCAGCGTTGCCGCTTTGCTAGGTGCGCTACCGCTCGGCGGGAGCAACGTTGCCATTCTGTCGCACTTGCGGCACGTGCTACACCCCCTCTCTACACCGCACCGCCCGCCCTTTGACCTCTGCTGCTGATCTGATCGCCAGTTGACTTTCCGCTCTCGCTAGATAAAGTGTCTTCGCGCTAAATAAGTGTCTTCTTCGCTCCGCCATGGCCTGTGTTGTTTGTTGTGAGAATTGTGAGTAATAGATTTCAAAACAATTCAGTAAAGAAAGACTCGCAACACTTTCTTTCATTCAACATGCAACATATTATTTTCCTTTAAACCAAACATTTCACCCATACTACAACTAGGCATCCTCAGTGGCTCAACTCAGCTATATGTCTCATAATGCATCATTGTAGTATGGGCAAAACACTTTATTTGAAAAAATAAACTGTACGTTGCAATGGGAAAGGGTTGTATTAACAATGTAAAAATTTACAAGCGAGATACGATAATATAAAAGTGAAATCAAACAAACAAACAAAGTTTCACAATGCTATTGAAATGTGTTAATTTTACAAGAAAAATTTAGTAGTTTTACACACAAATTGTGAATCTTGTTCTAATAATCATAATAAAGAATTAAAAAAATAACATCTATCATAATTGGTTTGATATTAATAAAACAGAGTATACATAAATTAGACTGACTTACCTTCAGCATCTTGAATATTTGAAGACTCACTAGCAGAAATTTCGTCAACTCTATCTTTGATGTTATGATCGCTTTCTGTTGCTATATTTTGCTTATGTTTGTTAGGGTGTAATACAGTGAAACTTCGATTAACCGCCAGGGTCGGGACCGGGACCGTGACGGTTAATCGAATAGACGGATAACAGAAAAACCTTAAACAACAACAACCCACACCCATCCATTGCATATGAACGAATGATAAAAAATGGACGTTTACGAACTGGAAATACACTGTACATACATGTATTTTATTTTACAGAAACAAACAATATACAATTTACATTAAGTACAATATATGTAGTACAACATATGTACTGTACATATTGTTACATGAACTTACGCTCTAGACGTACATACATATTCAAATTTTAAAATAGTCTGTCATTTTCTTTTGTTTCTTCGAGGTTCGTGCTTTCTGAGCGGCATGTTCCGTACTTAACGTAGAAATATCTGCGTTGCGTTTGCCTCTTCTTGCCCCTGAAACCATTCAATGCATTTTGATAACATTGTTTCTGCTTCTGTATGGCTTAACGTAGTTTTTACATTCAAAATATAACACTCGTCTTCGTCAATTACTTCTTCTTCGTTGTCAATCACACTGGAAACAATTTCATCGTCTTTCAAAATGTCAAAGCCTCCGTCCAATTTGTCACATCCCAACCACTCTGTTACTTCTGCTGGCGTTATGTCTTCAGCATTCGGTACATTATTGGACAGTTGCACAATTTCGTCAACACTAACATTCCCAGTTTCCTTAGGTTCGCCATCATTAGCTTCAGGCCAGAGTTTATTCCACCCATTTTTAAGATTTGACACTTGAAGATCATCCCATGCAGCAGCAACATTGAAAATTGCATCTTTTATGTTGTACGTTTTCCAAAACTCTTTTACAGACATTTCGTCATCAGATGAAATCAAACTTCCAATAAAAGCTTTCCTATAACGACGTTTCATGTTTTCGATTATGCCCTGGTCCATAGGCTGGATTAGTGGTGTTGTGTTTGCCGGAAGGAAGAGGCATGTTATTTTGCCATCATCACTTTTAATTCCGCAAGTGGGATGTGCTGGAGCATTGTCCATTAGCAGCAATGCTTCCTGTGGTAACTGCATTTCAGCCAAATGAGCTCTAACTTGTGGCACAAACACTTTGTGGAACCAATCGGAAAAAATATCTTGAGATATCCAAGCACTCTTTTGATCGTAATAGGTAGCAGGCAATGCGTTCAAATTAAAATTTTTGAATGCACGAGGTGTTTTTGCTTTTCCAATCACAAGCAGGGGTAACATGTGATTGCCGATGGCATTTGCACAAACCATTAAAGTGATCCTATCTTTTTGGACTTTAAAACCCGGGGCTGATATCTCCGAAAGCGATGCCAATGTCTTTTGTGGTAAAGCTTTCCAATGAGCCCGGTTTCGTCGCAATTGTACACTTGTTCCCTAACGAGGTTTAATTTGGCCACTTTCTCTTTAAATTGATCTCTGTACTCGGCAATAACTGCGCTATTTGCACTAAGTTTTTCACCACTAATGTCTAGTTTCCGAATGCCATGGCGACACTTAAACTTATCGAGCCATCCTATGCTTGCTTTAAAATTAGGATCTCCTTCAAGTATTTTGTTACCGTCTTGGCCATTATTACGAGGCCTGAAAGTGGGATTCCTTGACTCCGTGCTTGTATAAACCATTGATACATAACAACAGTGTCCAGTTGGTCATATTTTGCTGATTTCATGGTTTTACGAGTCTTAGGATCTCCATCGATGTTTTGCTTTTTTGAAACATGTTGTTCTATTTTTTCAGCATTGCGTTTAATGTTATCCACTGTGGTTTTTCCAACGCCGTAAATGAGAGCAATACTAGTGGGATTTTCACCTTTTTACAAACGTTTAATAATCTCAATTTTCTGGTTGAGATCTAACACGACCCGTTTACGCTTTTCAGCCATTTTTTAGCTGTTGCACAAAAACAGAAAAGGAAAGAAACCTTAACAACAAAACTTACTGGTGTGAATGTCACTATCGTATGCCGAAACAATTAAGCCACTACGCAACAAATAACGTACAGCACCGAGCACGTTAACAGCTTCTCAGCCACAACTGAAACTGACCACGTGTGCGATAGCTAGGCGGGCCAAGAACATCAATAGAACAATAGTGCGCCACAACGGCTCCTCCGCCGCTCAGCAGTAAAGCGAGGATGATTTTTCGCGGCAATCTGGTTACTGTACATAGAGTACGGACTGACGGTTAACAGAAACTGACGGTTAAAAGAGTGACGGTTAATCGAAGTTTTACTGTAATTACCTCTTTTTTGTAATAGTTTGTTTTTATTTTGTCAATAAAATAAAGGAAACTGACTACAAAAGAATAGTAATGAAAACAAAATTGTTTATTTTTACGTTTTTTTACATTGATGATTATAAAAAAAAAATTTACGTACAAAAAAAATCTTAGTTTACAGCCTATCTGCATATAATTACAATATATCTTACTATTTCCAATCAAAATATATTACATTTGTTATAAAACTACATTTGCTATGAATAACATATTGCAGTTCTGGGCTAAACATTGCTAAATAAAACAAACTTATTCAATTTTTGACGCACATGAAGTTTCAAAAACATAGCTGATGATGTCTTTTCTTTAGCTATCCTAAAGCATACAAGTCTGTAAAATAAACTACCTATTAACATTACTAACCTAATCTCATGAGTGTCTTCACCATAATCATTGTTAGAAGTATGGCCTTTAAATATGTTATTAGTAAAGGTTGTACACACTAATAAAGGGTGTTCCATATAAAACGCAACCCATCTATGTCGGTAATTACATTTAAATAATTACTATTTTATTAGTATATTTAGTATTTGTTTATTAGTATATTTATTAGTACAGTAAAACCCCGGTTAACCGAACTAAAGGGGGGAAGCCGTTTCGGATAACAATTTTTTCGGTTAAGCCATGAACATCTAATACTACAGTATTTTGTATTGTAATTACAGTACGTATTTTTTAAAGGTTTTGAAGGTCAAACGAATTCAAAAATCTCTTTGTAGGCTACACTTATGTTCTTTATTAAAGTTAAAATTACATTTTTAGGATTACAGTACATCAATATACAGTATACAGTCATCCCCCGAGATACGTAATTAATGCGGACCGTAGACTTTTGCGTAACTCTAATTTTACGTAAGTCGAATTTGGACATTGCTTAAGTGTACCTACGTACTTATTATTATACCGACATATGTATGGGTATGTACGTACATACATGAGTACGAACAAATCACTCGCGGCAAGCTACACTAATGACGTGAAACAATACATCTAGAAAAACGAGCGATAAACATGTGCTCGGTTCCGCTGCTCAACCTTCACTGAGTAGAAGAAGTTTCCGAGAAAGAGTGCCCGGTATGCTTGCGTTCGTGCTTAGACCGAAAAGTAAAGGATTAGCAGAGCAATAAAGTAAGAGAGTGTGTGTGTGTGTTTGTTTACAAAGAGAGAGTGAGAGTGAATAGGGTATTGACGCAGTCGCTACAAGGTACAGTATTGCATGCTTGAAATAGAATACAGTACAGTAATTCTTTGTAAAATTGTATGTTACTCTACTCAAAAATTTTTCCATTTTTTGAAATTTTCATTTTACGTAACTGCGAATTTACGTAAGTCGCGTGTTACGTATCTCGGGGGATGACTGTACTGTACTTAATAGTTTGGAGCATATGAATTACTACTCATTTAAAAAACTCAGTAATTTTTGTTTGTTTCTTGCGTCCCTCCCAACGTTTTCGAGCAGCGATGTCCCGCCATCTTTTCATTAGAAGGACGTCAGCCGCCGTTGACTCACTGCATTGTTCAACAAATCTTAGGGCAACCTAACAACAACACATGTACTGTACTGTAATTTTTGTGTTATACTATACCCAGTAGGTTTTTGAAAGATAACAAATTCTTAATTTAGGCTTACCTCTAGTGCTCGAAAACCATCGTCAGCTGTCACTCCGTCATCCACGTCATCTACTTCGGTCTCTTCGATCACGTCAGCATTTGACTGCAACACTGTTTCTACAATTTCTTGGTCCGTGATTTCTTGCGAATCGTCCGCGACAACCCATTCATCCACCTCGCACGTATCCAAGTCTTCGCATCCGGGAATTCTTTTTACCATTTCTGTCAAGTTTTCAAAATTTTCTGAGTCGTCTCCTTCAAGCCCATCATACAGTTTGCTCCAGCACCTTTGAAGAGTTTCTGCTTTCACATTATCCCAGGCTTGCGCACACCAATAAATTACGTGTTTCATATTTACTGCCTTCAGCGCTTCATTCATGTTTTTGTTTTGCATGTCACTATCTTGCAGGATGGTTCTCAAAAATAGCCCACGGTAGTGCCGTTTAAATGTCGCTATTACGCCCTGATCCAGTGGCTGAATTAGACTGGTAACATTTGGGGGAAGGAAACGTACAACAATATCGCCACTTTTTAACTCGCAAGGATGCATATAGGCGCATTGTCAATTAATAAGATCGCTTTTTTAGGCAGACCTTTTTCAGTTAAAAACTTTTCAACTTTGGGTACAAACTGATCACTAACTCATTCAACAAAGAGTTCACAAGACATCCAAGAACTTTTTGGGCTCTATAAAAAACTGGTAGCGCATTTCGGGCAACATCCTTCAAGGCCCGAGGTTTTTTCGACTTCCCGATACACATTGGGGGCAGTCTATGTGTGCCAGAAGCATTTGATGCCAAAAGAACAGTTATCCGTTCTTTTTGCATTTTGTGTCCTGGGGCAGACATTTCTTTTGAGGAAGCTAAGGATTTTGTAGGCAACATCTTAAAATTAACAACCGTTTCATCGGCATTGTAAATTTGATCCTTAGTGTAGCCTTGGGTGTAATCTTCAAACTCTGTTTTGAAAACAGCAACCGCGTGGGTCCGCAGATAACTTTTCTCCACATACATTCATTTGCCGAATGCCGTATCTGTTTTTAAACCTGTCTAACCACCCAGAGCTTGCACAAAAATCTTTTCCTTCCTCACCTAACATTTTAGCTTTTTCTTGCAGTATCGGGCCAGTCAAAGGGATGCCTTTTTCTCGTTGTTGGGTGAACCAAAGATAAAGAGCTTTGCCTACTTTTTCAAAGTCGGATGTTTTCAGTGTTTTTCTATGAGGATTTTTCACAGCTTGCTCTGGAAATTTAGATTTAGACTTCACCCATTCTGAAACGGTAGAAACACCAACTCCGTAATTAGCCGCAACAGTTTTCAATAAACTTCCTTTTTCAACTTCTTTGATAGCAGCTAATTTATCAGCGAAAGTAATCACAACACGCTTCCGCTTAGTCGCCATAGCACAAAAATACACACGCAAAGGAAATAAACAACCACTTGAAGGCACTATTGTATCGCAGATCCGCACTTGTGTGTTGACAGCTAGTGACTGATGCGGGCGTTATGGTCTTGGGAGGGGTTGGAGAGTTGGCAGTGTAGCTATATTTAGACTGGTGAGCTGGTGGCTGGGGAAGCAACTCAAGGTCGGGCGTTCACCTCTCCCCGCTAGCCATAGCCCAGCACACTCTCGCCCTCGAATTATTTCCGTGCAGTACAGTACTGTATTATTTTTTGGATTTGCGATTTTCGGAGGCATTTCGGATAACCCGGGTTTCGGTTGACCCGAGTTCGGTTAACCGGGGCTTTACTGTATATTATTACTATATTTGTTATTTTATTTTATTAAAACATTTAAATAAAAAAGGCATATGTAAAGTATTTAATTAAATATTTTATTTCCAAACTTTACAATACTTAAAATTCTTGAGTAAATGCTGGAAGTGGCCGCCATCTTCATGAACACATGCTTCCACCCTTTTCACTGTGTTTCTTGCAACTTTTTTTAGAGTATTTGGGTTGATATTTAAAACAGTTTGTTCGATATTGACCTTCAGTTGTTCAAGTGTTCGTGGTTTGTTGCTGTAGGCTCTTTCTTTGAGGTAACCCAAAGAAAAAATCTGGCGCAGTCAAATCTGGAGATCTTGGTGGCCATAAACCACGACCAACAACGCGATCACCAAAGAATTCGTTAACGAAAACAGAAGTTGAATGTGCGTAGTGTGATGTTGCACCGTCATGTTGGAACCAGCAGTATCGATCTTCCTCTTCCAAAAGTGCAATGAATTGCAATAAAATATTCTGATATCGTTCTGCAGTAATGGTGTACTCGAAGAAAATAGGACCAATAATTTTTTTTTCGTGATATCGCATACCAAACGCCCAACTTCTGCGGGTGCAATTGTTTTTCATGATACGCGAAGGGATTTTCAGCACTCCAAATCCTACTGTTCTGGCTGTTTACGTAGCCGTCCAGATGAAACCATGCCTCGTCTGTGAAAAAAATCGAGTCCATAACATGAATACCTTCACGCACAAATCGATGAAACCAATGACAATATGTTAACCGTTTTTCTTTGTCTGGATCAAGAAGATGATGAACTGTTTGAATTCGATATGGTCGTAACTTTAATTTTTTTGTCGCCCGATAAACGGTTGTTGTTTGTAAATTAATTTCAGCTGACAAGCGTCTAATTGATTTTTTTGGCTAGGCAATTAATCGGTCTTTGATTTCAGCGACTATGTCTGCATTTAACACTGCCATAGATCTTTTGTGTTCCTTGTTATTAACAGAACCTGTCTCTCGAAATTTAGTCACTAACCTCAAAACCGATGTCTTGTTAGGTGCTGGTTTATCACGGTACTTACGGCAAAAAGATTCTTGCACTGCAACCACTGATCGCATGCTAAAGTACGACTCAAGAATAAAAACACGTTCGTCTTGCGAAAAAAACATTTTCTCTAACAGTGCACTGAGCGTTATGATCGCTTTGTCATAGGTATCAGTGGCAGTTTACTGCGCTGGTGCAATGTTTGATTGTTGAACGAGTCTATTCCAGTAAAACGTAGGGGAATTTGGCGGTAAATTCAAATATTACAGAAGGCTGATTAGTGGGTTGCGTTTTATATGAAACACCCTGTATAATAATCTTTTTTGTATATAAATTGTTTATCTCAATGTTTTGTTTATTGTTCTAAAGGGAGTACATAAATTTTACTACCCTGATTACATCTGAGGAAGCCCTGAATAAAGGGTACCTTAGATTAAGATAGGTGAAATGCCCTAAGTCATTGATTTTCAAATAAGTCCGATAACATTGTAGTTAGGCTAAAAAAATAAGGTACCCATAGTCCATATCTCGATACCCCCCTTCCCACCCCCTGGGGGGCGAAAAGTGGGTTTTTCGGTTTTTCGTTTTCTTTTTCTTTTAAAAGGGCTTTAATCATGGGATTTTGAAAAACTTCACTAATATAGCAGGCATCATGATCCTTCCTAGTGAATGTTTGTTTTCAAGGTCAAACTAGGTCATTAAGGCCTTTAAACAAATCCCAAAACATAAAAATTCGATTTTTTTATACGAGTTTAAAGGGTACAAAAAATTTTCTTCTCGCGTTTTATAGAGACCATTAAACAATATTTCCATTAATTTTTTTCAGAATTTTTCATTTGGTGCAACATCTTTAAAAATTAAATTTTTTGAAATTTTTATGATTTTTTGCAATTTTATGTGTTTTTACATGGAATGCACCACATATAGTAAAAGTTTTAATACGCAGTGTTAAAGGTTATAAAAAAAAACGCGTATTTTTGTTTCTTGTTTGTATCTGCACTTTAAAAGCTGACTGAAATGTGAATTTTTTAAATTAATTTTATAATATGATTTTCATATTTGACATTTAAATCTATGTATACACAACTATTTTGCTTTTTTGCATGAAATGTATCACAGCAGAAATTGTCATAACATTTTGTTTGTAGTTCTACAATAGACGTGTACTTTAAAAATTTTAGTGAATTTGTGTTTTATAAAACTTTGTTTAATCTAAATATCTTAACTCTTGAATCCATTGTATAACAGAAACTGAATTAAGAAATATTTTATTTCCTACAATGTTTATAAATGAATGAATTTTTTTATAGTAATTATAAATCTTATTTTTTTATTAATACAAAATAATAAATTATTTACAATAAGTTTTCACAAGATTCTCATAAAATGCAATGTTATACACATTTAATCCTCATCACTGTCAATATCTGTTACTGGACACACATTATCCAAATCAAAGAGGTTTGTCAGCACTTCTGATGGTCGAATGATTCTTGCTAAATATCTTCCATAAGACAAATGATAGATGATAGCTGCTACGTGAGAACAACATCCAATCGTGCGTAATCCATTCGCACAATTACAACAGTACCCTTTGATTGCCGATATTCCTACATCAACAGTGTCGTATTCTATAAATGTCATATATGTTTTACTATTAATATGCCTTGATTTGACTTTAAATCGCACAATTCCTGGGCGTGCTATGAGATAAGACAATTTTATTGAGTTATCTTCTTCAAGCATTTCCCCCAAATATGATATTGCGAAGTTTGATAAGATCCAGTAAAAAGAATATTTAAATCTTCAATTTAACTAGGGGCCAGTGCTTCAAGATGTTCCTTCATGGCAGTTGCAATTTCCTCGTTAACTTTGATTCCATATGTTTCTAAGAAGTCATTGAGGAGTGGGAATGCATCAAAACAACTGTCTTTCACTTTACTGGACCATCTTTCAAGTTTTTTAATAGTTGCTTCTATTTTATCTTGAACATAGAACTTGTGGACATCCTTCCCTTGCAGCGATAAATTGAGGATATTGAGAGCACTGAATATGTCACCCAAATATGAAAGCCGTATTAGCCAGTTTTCGTCATTTAACATTTCCAAAAAACTGCTCACAGATTTCGCATCACTTTTGTGCTCCAACAAAAACATTCTCAGTTCATCTCGAAGCTCAAATAATCTTGATAGCACTTTCCCTCTTGACAGCCAGCGTATTTCACAGTGCAGGAGAAGTGTTTTGTGCTCACTGCCCATCTCATCGCACAGTACGGCAAACAGTCTTGAATTTTTAGGTCTTGATTTAATGAAATTCACAATTTTCACTGCATCATTAAGGATTTTCTTTAGGCTTTCGGCCAGACCTTTAAGTACAAGGGCCTCTCGGTGCAGGCTACAGTGAGTCCACTGAACAGAAGGGGCAACTGCCCTAACTTTGGCAATCAAACCTGAGTAAATGCCAGACATAGCACGGGCACCATCAGTCGTCAGTGCAACACATTTTGACCACTCTATTTCATTTTCTAGTATAAAGCCATCAAGACATTTAAAAATTTCTTCCCCCGTTGTTGTCGATGGCAGACATTTACAAAATAGCATTTCTTCTTCTATCCTCCCATCAAATTCAAACCTAACAAAAGCTAACAGAATAGCCTCGCCAGCTACATCTGTGCATTCATCAAGCTGAAGTGAAAAGTACTCACTTTGCTTTAAAACTGTGATCATGGACTGTTTCACAAAATCTGACATTTCATCGATTCATCTCTTTACCGTTGTGTTTGATAGGGGTATTTCACCAATTAGTTTTGTTTGCTTTTCGCTAAATAAAGCATCAGATATTATTTTGGCCGCTGGTAAAATAATATCCTCTCCTACGGTGTGAGCTGCCCCCTTTTTGGCTATCAATAAGGATAGTCGATATGAAGCGATTGTAGTTTGCTTATTTTGTTCACCAGAAGTCGATTTTGTCATCACTGATTTTGACTTAAAAAATTCTCGTTTTTTTGTTCTGGAAAAAATCGATTGGCTTACTTACGTATTCTGCATGTTTTCTTGATAAATGTCTTTCCAGTTTTGAGGGTTTCATACTTTCATTAGCAAGTACTTCAAAACACACAACACACTGAGGAAGCGGCTCGTCTTCTGTGCCACAAAACACAAACCCATATTTCAAATAGTCAGCGTTGTATTTACGAAAGCAGGTTTTGCCTTCTTCAGGAAGGAGTTCAGTTCGCTAACTTCACTAACAATGTCACCTTTAGGTGTATTACATGAAGCATTGGTACCGGATGTGGAAGGTTCGTCATAATTAGCTGAAGTGTGTCTTTTACGGCATGATCCAGTCTTAATCCACGCGTCCATAGTGAAATAAATAGAAAATAGAAATATAGTATAAAATAAAACAAACCGCCACTATAAACACGCATGAACACACTTGACTAAACAACAAGCAAATAATGCACGATCCCACAGTCAGAGAAAGACTAAATCAACTCAAGGTTACTCATCTGACACTTGTCGCAAGTGGAAGGGGACGCGGCGTTGCCATATCGCAATTACGAACGAATCCTACGGCTGCGCGTTATTAGCCACATTGGTTTCTTGTTTAGAACGGGTTTTGTACATAACTTTTGAAGTGTTAACTTCTTATAGCAGAGGAGAGAGAAAAAATTTACACGGGAGTGAATCGGTAGAATGTGACGTCATCAGAAAGGAATGCGACGAGAATCCGTAACAATTTCCCCCTCTCTGCATCCCATGTTCTTTCCCACTCTTCTTATAGCAGAGGAGAGGGAAAAATTGAATTCTTTAGCGGGGAATGTAAATTTAAATTTAGAGAATAATTAGGGACTAAAAGTATACGCGCAAATGATAAAGGAGATTACAAATAATGAATGGTAAATTTTACCAAAAGATAGGGTTGCCACCTCAAAGTATCACGAAGTCGGGAGATATACTGTAATAAATCTCTTATTGCTTGCGATTGAGTCTGTGTATTCTTAATTGGTGTGTTTAATTGGTGTGGCTCTCGACGTCTTACTGGCCTGAAACACTTCCTTAAGTTTCCCAGCTGGTCGAGTTCCAATTGTAGCAAGACCTGTCAGATAGCGTAATGTTGTTGAAGAAATGTATATGTAGCTTCACCAAAAGTTTCAAAACGCAAATTGTTGTTTTGAAGAAAATTTTAAAAAATTATGTTTAAAAAAAAAAATAATTAAAAAAAAATTTCCTTTTTATTAATTAATTAATTATAATCAATTAATTAATATAGGGCTGTGAAGTTTTTAAAAGCGTAACACTCTTCTGAAAAATTTTATTAAAGTTCTGGTATTTTTTAAATAAACTACCACCACTCATAAGATTGTCTCCAAACCAATCGATACTTGTTTACCTTTTCGTTTTTGTAGGTTATATTCACTTATAGGTGGTAAAGTTCTGGTAGATTGTTAATTAGAATTATATTAATGGTAATTAGTAATATTTGTGAAATAAAGAACTATTTAGTAGTGAAAAGTATTAAGATTTTATTAGATAATAGCAATATTGACTCTTATCGATTATAATATCGACTCTCAGGATATCGAAACAGTTACAAAGTATATTATATAAAATTCAAACAGGGTTCTTTAAACAGCCAATTATTATCAAAGTCAGAGAAATCGGGCCAATATTTAAAAAGTATAACGTTACAACAAGTTAATAATTATTACTAGATACAAACATTGAATAATAAATTTGAAAATAATATAATTGTTTTCACCAACAGCTGACGTGAGCACGGAAGCATTGAGATTGGCAAAAGCAAATGGCCGCCATCCAGTTGATCAAAATGTCGCTCGATTCTGCTATGTTCTGAATAATGTATTTTCTGGCAGTATTCCTGTTCTGGTGTCTGCAAATCTCTTTTTAAATGTTGTGTAGTGCCTTGTGTAAAGTTTCTGGGTTGTATTTTGTGTATCTATGTAATTATAAGTTCAAACACTTTTCCCGATTCCGACACTAATATGGTTATTGTATTATACCGTTTTCTGGTGTTTTGTGGTGTTTTTCGGGGTAGATATGTATTGTTCAGTGTTATTTAATCTTTCTTGATTGTTTCTGTCATAATGTGAGTGTTCTAGAAGTATTTTATAAGCCACTCGCGATTTCACAAAAACGTACTATTCACTCGCTCGACATTACCGTTGTAAGTTAGGTTAGATTCGTCATAAAACGCTTGTCATGTTAACCGTTCAAATACCAATAATCAACTATCTTATTTCCTTCAGTTTCAATTAAACTCTTAGCCAATATAATATTATTCTTAACATTGTTCAAATATAATTTCATATCCTGTGCATATATAATAATACACTATATGATTGCCTAAACTTTGGTTATTTATCAATTTTATTTACTAGATGTTATTTAAATTAATCTTTCAGTTCATTCGGCTTATTTTAAGATTAAATAATACCGTTTTATAGTGTTTTCTGTCCAAAATTAGTAATTTTACTTTCATTTTGTATTCTCTGAAAAGTCAAAACATCTCCAAAATTTACTTCCTGTTATTATGTAAATTCAGCCATTTTATCAGTTATTTTTAATATTAATAATCTTATATTGTATTAAAAGGTTTATATTCCCTTATTTTCTTGTAATTAATTGAATTAGTTGTACTCTAAAACATTATTCTGGAATATATGACTCCCATGTCCAAATTTCTGAGTTTAGTCATTTTCATTTTTATTTATAATTCTGAATATAATTTATTAAAATCTTTCTAAATGGTATGTGCAATTATATGGCTTGATCTCAAGTTTATTTTATCTAAACCCCTTTTGTTTATTTGCATTTAAATGAGTAATTTCTCTGTTTTGATGAAGTTTGGTTTTCTTTCTTTGGCCTAGGTTTTTTAACAATTTTTCCTTACAGAATATTTTACAAACAATATATGATATGTGGTACCCTCTCTGACTTTTAAATATAGTCTTATAAACTAAACATTTTTCCAAATTACACAATAACAATTAGTATTGGTTACAATACAAATAACAGTTAAACAAATAAAGAATATTTTTTAAATAAATGGTTGTCTTCAACCTTCAGACATTTTACAACAAAATCCTTATTTCTAACATGGAAATATGGTTCACAAAAAAAAAAAATTTTCTACTAACTAACATCTTAATTACTTCCTACTATTTACCAGTAGTAATTTTTTTTTTACAGTTCTGATGTTAGTTATAGCAGACCCAAACAAATGGCCTTATATCTATTACATTTTTAAACATCCTTATACCATATTCATAAAAACCTTATATCTATATTCTTGTTGCTAACTATTATTATAAGTAGGATTCTACAGTTTTCATACCGTCTTTTACACATTGTCTTTGGGGAATTGTACCCTGTCATAAATAAATAATTAGTATAAATTGTTCAAATAGTATTATGAAATCTGTTTTTCTTTTTGCATATAAAACAAAATATTATTTTAAACAGATTTATGTCTTATAAGTAACATATTCTCACAGTACACATTTCAAGTCATTGAAAGTTGCATATTTCATTGTATTCAATGTTTGTGATTGCCAAGAATGAAACACAAGGTTTATTTTCTATAATACCCTAAACTATCACTCGTTCACTTTGCACTTTTATATTATGTTATTGCTAAATGGTCGTATAGTCTTATTAACATAATAAATTGGTTAGCGTTTTACAATGGAGATTTGTTCCGTGGGTACTATATTATTGTTTCATCTTAGTTCACTGGCCACTTTTACTTTATACACTTCTCTCTCTTAATTTTATGTACATGTGGTTATCATTTCGTTATACTTTTATTGGTTAATGATTTATTTTGGGGGTATGGGGATTTGGGTGTCTTTTATAAGGGCATGACATCTTCTTCAGGATGCTGCCTTCTTCTTCTTTCATCAGTCTTCTTTTCTCCTGCCTTCTGGGACTGGTATCTTCTCCATCTTCTTCTTGATGCCATCAGGTTTCTTGGGATCTTCTCCATCTTCTTCTTGATTTTAGAAATACACCACCTGTATTGGTTGATCTTGGCTTATTCAGGGTTTCTATTCTATTTATTCTTCCTCGTTGTGGGTTTGGTCATATTCTGTACTGCTTGGTTATTCACTTTCTTACCTTCCTGGGTTATAACTTGAAAACCTTTGGTTATGAGACTGGTTTTGGATGACTCATCACTAGTAACTCATTTTATTTGAACTTGTATTTTTTTTAAATAATAATGATTTCTTTCCACAGTTGCTATGAATTAATCTTTTTATATTAAACTTAATGCTTTCTTCCAAATTTAAATATTATAACTTTATTATTCTAATGATCAATTGCCATTCAATATTATGCATACATCTGTCACGTTACAGATTGCTCTCCTCCAGAAGTAATTATTTCAGACATGTTTATGGATGAAATAATTTCTTATGATAATTTCATCATTTCTTATAATTCATTTTCTTCTTCATTTTTATATCGACTTTTTTATATTAGAGTTTTATTAATTTTATATATATAGTTACTTGTTTTACTACTGATCCTTTTCGGATAGTTAGTGTCTTCTGAGATATATTATTATTGTAATACATTTTCTTTCTTTATAAACTTCATGTTGCATCCTTGGGATATTAATTCCCTAACATTCCCTATCACGTGGGCTGGGGCAGATCAGAGGGGCACTGTACGCTACTTCTCTTCTGGCCATACACTACTTCTATAAATTGAGTACAGAGGCATATTCATCCCTGCTCAAAAAAAAAAACATAATGCTGCTGGAATTATCTTCCGTCAGTCATCGAATAAATAAATAAAAAGTAGTCTCATTTTCGACTAATAAAAATATCTTTGGATTATTCACTTCGTAGTCTCTCAGATTATCTCACATTTTCTATCTTAATAAATCTTCATAATTATTATTATACTCATTATATATATATTTTTTCAAAACTCTTAACTTGTCTGATATATTTATTTTAATTATGGTTGAAAACCTTTCTTTTAATAATTCTGGTCACTGTTTACAGTGTAACTCTCTTTCTTCTCCATCTGAATTCTCTTTGTACTTTCTTCTGGTTACTCATAGTATTAGCATGGTCTTTATATATAGTCTTTCTTATTCATTATTTGAATGGTCTTAATATATTATATTTAATTTTTTAACATTGTATCTTTACATTAGATATACAGGTTGTTATATTGATCATTTTATTTAAACATTTTGGTTCTTTCCTTTCTCTTAGAAAGTTATTAATCCGCCTTTGCATTCATTTATATTATATTTCATGTGGTATTTCTTCTCTTTGCATTTCATGTAGGTCTTATTATTATCATTTGTTCAAAATCATCTTCTCCATCTGTTTGGTATGAGTTGTTCTTCTTTGCTCTTAATTAACTGTTTTCATTATCGTTTCATAGGTAATTAGTCTCTTTGCTTCCAAATTTTTTCTTCTCTTGCGTATTATACTCTTTTTTGTTATTCTTCTCTACTCCTTCAAATGCTATTGTGAATATCTAGCATTTAATCTGGATTAACGTCAATTCTCTTTTCTGAATTAATCACTTTATTTTCTTCTCAATTCAATTATAATTGACACATAATTATTTTTTTGGAACTTGGTTAGTTTTAATGTAAAATTCCAACTATTCTTTTTATTTAATTGAAAAATATTTCTCATAAATTCTTGTAATATGTTGATCTTATCTTGTTTCAAAGTTCTGACATTCTATCAACATTCAAATTCTGTTTAATTCATTTATTCCCAGAATTGTTTCATTCAGAATTGTTTATAGTAATGTGATCTTACTATTATTTCTGAATGTTTCGGTATTTCTCCAAATTCAAATTCTTCTTAATTATTTACCATAAAGTTTTCTCACAAACTTAGTTATAGTAAGTTGGTCTTACTTCATTTTTAAATTTTTTGTATATTAAATTCAAAATTCCTTTCTTCTTAATTCTTCCAAAATGTTTTTCTCATAATTCAGTGGTAGTAAGCTGTGCTTACGTAATTTTAAATTTTTAATATTAAGTTCAAAATTCTCTCTCTTTCTCTTTCTTCCAAAAAGTTTTTTCTTCAAATTATTAGGTTGTAGTAAGATGTACTTACTCAATTTTAAATTTTTATAAATAATAAGTTCAAAATTGAAAATTCTCTATTTTACTCTTTCTTCCATAAAGTTTTGTTCCAAATTATCCGGTTGTAGTAAGATGTACTTACTCAATTTTAAATTTTTATAAATAATAAGTTCAAAATTGAAAATTCTCTCTTTTACTCTTTCTTCCATAAAGTTTTGTTCCAAATTATCCGGTTGTAGTAAGATGTACTTACTCAGTTTTAAATTTTTTTAAATAATAAGTTCAAAATTGAAAATTCTCTCTTTTACTCTTTCTTCCATAAAGTTTTGTTCCAAATTATCCGGTTGTAGTAAGATGTACTTACTCAATTTTAAATTTTTATAAATAATAAGTTCAAAATTGAAAATTCTCTCTTTTACTCTTTCTTCCATAAAGTTTTGTTCCAAATTATCCGGTTGTAGTAAGATGTACTTACTCAATTTTAAATTTTTATAAATAATAAGTTCAAAATTGAAAATTCTCTCTTTTACTCTTTCTTCCATAAAGTTTTGTTCCAAATTATCCGGTTGTAGTAAGATGTACTTACTCAATTTTAAATTTTTATAAATAATAAGTTCAAAATTGAAAATTCTCTCTTTTACTCTTTCTTCCATAAAGTTTTGTTCCAAATTATCCGGTTGTAGTAAGATGTACTTACTCAATTTTAAATTTTTATAATTAATAAGTTTAAAATTCAAAATTCTCTCTTTCTCTTTCTTCCATAAAGTTTTGTTCCAAATTATTAGGTTGTAGTAAGATGTACTTACTCAATTTTAAATTTTTATAATTAATAAGTTTAAAATTCAAAATTCTCTCTCTTTCTCTTTCTTCCATAAAGTTTTGTTCCAAATTATTAGGTTGTAGTAAGATGTACTTACTCAATTTTAAATTTTTATAATATTAAGTTCAAAATTCAAAATTCTCTCTCTTTCTCTTTCTTCTAAAAAGTTTTGTTCCAAATTATTAGGTTGTAGTAAGATGTACTTACTCAATTTCAAATTTTTATAATATTAAGTTCAAAATTCAAAATTCTCTCTCTTTCTCTTTCTTCTAAAAAGTTTTGTTCCAAATTATTAGGTTGTAGTAAGATGTACTTACTCAATTTTAAATTTTTATAATTAATTTCAATTCAAAAGTCTTTCTTTTTCTTTCTTCCATAAAGTTTGTTCAAAATTATCAGGTTGTAGTAAGATGTACTTACTCAATTTAAAATTGTTATAAATAATAAGTTCAAAATTCAAAATTCTCTCTTTTTCTCTTTCTTCCATAAAGTTTTGTTCCAAATTATTAGGTTGTAGTAAGATGTACTTACTCAATTTTAAATTTTTATAATTAATAAGTTCAAAATTCAAAACTCCCAACTCATTCTTCATAATATTTCTTCATAGAAGCTTGATTGTACACTCCTTTGATTTTTCCTGAAACGATTTCCCTCAACTCATATGTATTGTTATGCTTATCATTTACCACAACATATGGTTATATATTGTACTCTACACTGGACCATTTTATTTATACTTTTGTAAGTTGATCTTCTCTTTTTCTTTCCTTATAAATGCCTTCTCTTCTAAATGTCGCTCTTTGATGGTTAGCTCCTCTTACTCCTTCAAATGTTAGGTTTTTCCACATTTATTCTGGATTCTCTCCAATTCATTGGAGTTTATTATTGCAATATTAGCGCCTGTGTCTATCATTATTTTAGCGGGAACTCCTTCCACCTCCGCTGTTATATAAATTATCTCATTATTACTGTTGCTGAGACTCTTCTCGTTCTCTTCCAAAAGTTCAGTTCGTATTTCTTTCAGATAGTGGTTACTTATAATAGTGATGTTTTTATGCTGGTTTGCTTGTCGCAATTCATCCTTTTCTAACCCAGGAAGTATAAGCAGTAACGGGTCATCGTTGTTGATTACTGCCTCCTCTCGTTTAAAGTATTTTGGTCATTGTTCGTGCTATTATTGACCGAGGCATCGTTCGGGAAACTCTGGTTTGTTTCCTGACGTTCTGTACCCTGGTTGAGGTTTAACGCCCTGTTCTATTGTCGGCCAAGATCCTCCAGGCTTGTACTTCGTCTTCCCGTGTCTTGGGCCGTCTCGTTCCGCACTCCTCCATCTTCGGTCGGCGCCGTGGAAGCTGCTCCTCCTCGGTTGATAATATCTCCTGGGTTCGCGATCTTCTGCTCTTATAAAATTTACCCTGGGGCGCGACACTCGGTTATTATTATTGCTATTATTGTTATTACTAAAATTATTATGATAGTAATTTCGGTTAGGTGGGTAAGGTCTGTCACCATTATTGTTGGGATATGGATTTCTCTGACTGTATGGGACATTATTATGTTGGTAAAAATTGTTTCTATTATTTGGATAAGGGTTGTTATTCCTCACGCCGTTAAAATTACCGTTAAACTGGTTATTACGCGGCGGGTTGTTAGGGCCGTCGTAATTACTGGCCTGGTTCCGGTTACTTGTATGGTTATTGCCATTATTGGGGTAGGTAGTCGGCCTTGCTTCTGGTCTCTCATTTCTCTTCCTGCTCTGCCGATAATACTCCTCGTTTTCGTATCCCTCTAATAACTCGGTCATCGCCTGCTTGTCTTGATCTGGCTGCCTCTCCGGGCCCTGATAATGTCCTCATCATAGTGATACGATATCTTGTTCACTAAACATTCTTCTGGAATTGCCGACTCGAGGTGTTTTGCCATGCACACCTTCCCCAAGAAATATGCCGTCATACTGCTACCTAATTGTGCCCTGTATCTTCCATTACAAATATTGTCACGTATCAAGTTCTGGGTGGTCTCAGACCAGTATTTTGTCTTAAACATTTTCCGGAACTGTTGGTAGTCAGGAATTTCACTCCGGTTGGCCATCCACCAATTATCAGTTATTTCTCGGAAAGACTCGTCTAATATCCCCCTGCTATGGCTCCATTGAGTAATTTTATGCTTGGTGAAATATTCTTCTACCCTAGCCAGGAACTCCATCGGCTTACGTTTGTATTGCCGGAAGTTGAGCCACTCTCGGCTTTCGTTAACGGGCAATCCGGTAAAATGGGGCGGTCTGTTTCTTATCGCTTCCGTCTCCTCTCGGCTTTGTCGCACCTGACCGGTGATATTGACCATGGTCTCTTGTATATCATTACATCGTTCTGTGACTTGGTTGCGTACTTTTCCGAATTCTTCTTGATTTTCCTTCCTCTGTTCTTCTACCTTCCTACGACTATGTTCTTCAATATTTGTGAACTTGATGTTCACCACTTGTTTAAACTCATGCACCTCCTTTTCGGTCTGGTTGCACTTTCCATCAATCTCTCGAATCTGTCGATTGACCATTATATTCTCTTCTTCCATCTTCTTATTCATCGCTTTTTTGTTAACATTGATTTCTTTATTCAGTTCTTCTCGCAACAATTCCATCCTTCCGTCCAGTTTGTCCAAATTCTCCTGATTGACCTCTCTTAATTCTTCTCTTAAAATTTGATTGTCCTCTCTCAATTCTTCCAGCTTCTCCCCCATCTTCTCTTCCAACTTCTTGTTATCTTCTTTCAACTCTTCCTTCAATTGTCGGTTGTTCTTCTCTATCTTCTTCCTGGTTTCATCGATTTTCTGATTGGTATTTTCAATTTTACTAATCAATTCTTCTTTAGTTGATTTGAATTCTTCCTTGAACGCTTGGTTGTCTTCCTTCAATTCTTCTAACTTCTTCCCCATCTCTTTTTCCATCTTCTTGTTATCTTCCTTCAAATTTTCCATGTTCTTGTTCAGCCCAGTCAACTCTTCTTTTGTGGACTGGTTATCCTTCTTCAATTCTTCTAACTTTTCTCCCATCCTCTCTTCCATCTTCTTGCTGTTTTCTTCCATCTTCTCTTCCATCTTCTTGCTATTTTCTTCCATCTTCTTGCTGTTTTCTTCTATCTTCTTATTTGTTTCTTCCTTGCTGGATTTGATTTCTTCTTTCAAAGACTGGCTATCTTCTTTCCTTTCCTTACTCAAGTCTTCCTTCAATTCCTTACTTGTGGATTCCATTTTCTTATTATTTTCGTCCATTTTCTTACTCATTTCCATTATCATTCTCATCACCGCTTGTATACTCCCATCCTCCGTTCGTGTCGGCTTTTCCAATGGTTCCTTCTGGACATTGACTTCCCCCGTCTGTGTGGGTATCTCCGGTTGTTCCTCTGGTTGTTCCAGTTGATCAAAATGTCGCTCGATTCTGCTATGTTCTGAATAATGTATTTTCCGGCAGTATTCCTGTTCTGGTGTCGGCAAATCTCTTTTTAAATGTTGTGTAGTGCCTTGTGTAAAGTTTCTGGGTTGTATTTTGTGTATCTATGTAATTATAAGTTCAAACACTTTTCCCGATTCCGACACTAATATGGTTATTGTATTATACCGTTTTCTGGTGTTTTGTGGTGTTGTTCGGGGTAGATATGTATTGTTCAGTGTTATTTAATCTTTCTTGATTGTTTCTGTCATAATGTGAGTGTTCTAGAAGTATTTTATAAGCCACTCGCGATTTCACAAAAACGTACTATTCACTCGCTCGACATTACCGTTGTAAGTTAGGTTAGATTCGTCATAAAACGCTTGTCATGTTAACCGTTCAAATACCAATAATCAACTATCTTATTTCCTTCAGTTTCAATTAAACTCTTAGCCAATATAATATTATTCTTAACATTGTTCAAATATAATTTCATATCCTGTGCATATATATTAATACACTATATGATTGCCTAAACTTTGGTTATTTATCAATTTTATTTACTAGATGTTATTTAAATTAATCTTTCAGTTCATTCGGCTTATTTTAAGATTAAATAATACCGTTTTATAGTGTTTTCTGTCCAAAATTAGTAATTTTACTTTCATTTTGTATTCTCTGAAAAGTCAAAACATCTCCAAAATTTACTTCCTGTTATTATGTAAATTCAGCCATTTTATCAGTTATTTTTAATATTAATAATCTTATATTGTATTAAAAGGTTTATATTCCCTTATTTTCTTGTAATTAATTGAATTAGTTGTACTCTAAAACATTATTCTGGAATATATGACTCCCATGTCCAAATTTCTGAGTTTAGTCATTTTCATTTTCATTTATAATTCTGAATATAATTTATTAAAATCTTTCTAAATGGTATGTGCAATTATATGGCTTGATCTCAAGTTTATTTTATCTAAACCCCTTTTGTTTATTTGCATTTAAATGAGTAATTTCTCTGTTTTGATGAAGTTTGGTTTTCTTTCTTTGGCCTAGGTTTTTTAACAATTTTTCCTTACAGAATATTTTACAAACAATATATGATATGTGATACCCTCTCTGACTTTTAAATATAGTCTTATAAACTAAACATTTTTCCAAATTACACAATAACAATTAGTATTGGTTACAATACAAATAACAGTTAAACAAATAAAGAATATTTTTTAAATAAATGGTTGTCTTCAACCTTCAGACATTTTACAACAACATCCTTATTTCTAACATGGAAATATGGTTCACAAAAAAAAAATTTTTCTACTAACTAACATCTTAATTACTTCCTACTATTTACCAGTAGTAATTTTTTTTTTTACAGTTCTGATGTTAGTTATAGCAGACCCAAACAAATGGCCTTATATCTATTACATTTTTAAACATCCTTATACTATATTCATAAAAACCTTATATCTATATTCTTGTTGCTAACTATTATTATAAGTAGGATTCTACAGTTTTCATACCGTCTTTTACACATTGTCTTTGGGGAATTGTACCCTGTCATAAATAAATAAATAGTATAAATTGTTCAAATAGTATTATGAAATCTGTTTTTCTTTTTGCATATAAAACAAAATGTTATTTTAAACAGATTTATGTCTTATAAGTAACATATTCTCACAGTACACATTTCAAGTCATTGAAAGTTGCATATTTCATTGTATTCAATGTTTGTGATTGCCAAGAATGAAACACAAGGTTTATTTTCTATAATACCCTAAACTATCACTGGTTCACTTTGCACTTTTATATTATGTTATTGCTAAATGGTCGTATAGTCTTATTAACATAATAAATTGGTTAGTGTTTTACAATGGAGATTTGTTCCATGGGTACTATATTATTGTTTCATCTTAGTTCACTGGCCACTTTTACTTTATACACTTCTCTCTCTTAATTTTATGTACATGTGGTTATAATTTCGTTATACTTTTATTGGTTAATGATTTATTTTGGGGGTATGGGGATTTGGGTGTCTTTTATAAGAGCATGACATCTTCTTCAGGATGCTGCCTTCTTCTTCTTTCATCAGTCTTCTTTTCTCCTGCCTTCTGGGACTGGTATCTTCTCCATCTTCTTCTTGATGCCATCAGGTTTCTTGGGTTCTTCTCCATCTTCTTCTTGATTTTAGAAATACACCACCTGTATTGGTTGTTCTTGGCTTATTCAGGGTTTCTATTCTATTTATTCTTCCTCGTTGTGGGTTTGGTCATATTCTGTACTGCTTGGTTATTCACTTTCTTACCTTCCTGGGTTATAACTTGAAAACCTTTGGTTATGAGACTGGTTTTGGATGACTCATCACTAGTAACTCATTTTATTTGAACTTGTATTTTTTTTAAATAATAATGATTTCTTTCCACAGTTGCTATGAATTAATCTTTTTATATTAAACTTAATGCTTTCTTCCAAATTTAAATATTATAACTTTATTATTGTAATGATCAATTGCCATTCAATATTATGCATACATCTGTCACGTTACAATACTCATCCTCGTTCGTGCATATTAATTTGTGTGTGTGTGTGTGTGTGTGTGTGTGTGTGTGTGTGTGTGTGTGTGTTTTAATAAACAACTTATAGTTATAAATGTTTAATAATTAAATAAATACTCAAAATTTAAATAATTATTTTGTTTTAGGCCAAAATTATAAATAAATTAACATAAATTAAACTTTTTTATTGTTCACGTGTTTTTAAAAAATAACTTAGTTATTATCATTATCATTAAATTTAAAGTCATATTTGGTATTTTTTTTACAGCTTTCCAGTAAAGCTCTTTGGTCAGACTTAGTGATAAAATCTAAAAATTCATTACAATTCATGTTATAATTTATTCTCACACATACTCAGCCTTTACCATCGGAACACTCAAATTATTTCTCTCTTCAGTCCATAAGTTATTCATGATTGAAAAGATTCTTTCAACAAACGCATTACTTATAGGTATTGACAATACTTTACTAACTATCTTCACCAATTCACTCGATTCAAGAGATTCAAATATCTGACACCATTTTTTGTCAATATGGATATCCATACCAGTAACTTTTTCGCGAATATAATTAACTGCGCCAATTTCATCAAATATTTTATCTTCATCAATACTGATGACTAACTTCTGGGCTAATTTTAGAACGTTATCATAATTGATGTGTTTTAAGATCGAAAATCGAAAAATATTGGAAATAACTATTATCAAAGTCATAAAAATCATTTAAATAATCTAATGTCTTTGTATAGACCTTTTTAGCTTCAGATATAAATTTTTTTTGTTGCTGCTGTGTCAAATAAATCAGAGCTTGTTTAATTCTGGCGCCATAAAAACTTGAATCTAATCTATGTTTTATTTTTTCTCTTAGCTGGCACATTATGTCGTGTAATTATATGCTGGTCAGATCTTTTTTTTCTAAAATTAAAATAGATTCAGTCAAAACATTCATATAATGATGCACAAAATATAAATAAATTTCAGGAAATGTTAATTGGCTTGACAGATCATTAGTTACTTCATCTTCATCATCAATGAATCTCCAGATCGCTGGCTCACAGTTTTCCTTGCCTATTGAGATGAAATATGGTTTCAATGCAGGCCAATTCAAAATTAATCCTTTTACGCATCGAAATAAAGATAACCATCGCGTTGCAACATGACGAATGACTTTATGATACTCTAGGTCAAAGTCTTCAAAAAATGATTTTAAAGTGTCTAAATTCTTTGCACTTGTAGAAAATTCAGTATAAACTTTGAGTACTAGAGTTTCAATGTCGAAAGAAAGTGCTGCACAAGCTTTACGGCCAGCGTTATGAATGACGTGACAGCAACAGTTTGCTTTGACAATTCCTGGTGATGTTTCAGAAAATTTTTTAAACACAGATTTATGTATTCCATAATTAACCGGCGCGTTATCAGCAGAATATGATGAAACTGATGTAAGCTTCAATTGGTGAGATTTTAAGCACTTTTCAATGTTTGAAAATATATCTTCAGCAGCTTCTTTAGAATCTTCTACGAAATCTAATAGCTTGTCTCGAATTCCACTCTTGACAGTGAAATAACGAACAGCTATTGGAAATAATTTTTGGTTACCTTTGTTTGATGCGTCACTGGCAATTGAAAAGTAAACAGGATTCTGGTTAGCAGGCTTAAGATCGTTAATTATCATTTCTACTGATTTAGGACCTAGCACATTCTTAACGATTGCCTCAGATTTAGTTCTTCCACAGTGTACTTGCTTAGAAAGTTTCGAATCACTATAAATTTTCGCATTTAGTTTAATTCCACAATCCGTACTTAGATAACTGTGATGATGACGTAGACCATGATAAATTGACATTAGCTCAATTTGAGTAACTTTTAGATCATTTGAGGATGATTCAGATGATAAAAATCGAGTTAAAAGGGAATTTTTTTTAAATTACTTTGAATCATCTTATGGTTGCTTGAATCCAGATGTTTCTTTATTGCCATTTCTCCTTCCCACTTTACAGTAAAATTAGTTTGACAATTAACACATCTACCTGTCTTGTCATCTAATTTTCGTAACCAGCTGCTATATTCAGGATTTTTAATCCAATCATCGCTAAATGATGTATAATATTTTAGACGTTTCCTCTTGTTTGGGTTTAGCACATTATCATCGTCTGACTTTCCCATCGTTCAAATAAAATTCTTGGATTAATACTTCAAATAGGAACAAATACTTCTAATCAGTTTTCTTTGGATGAAAAATGTCTGTATTGATTAATATTCTAGGTACTTTGGATTATCACAGAGTAACCTAAGTAAACAATAAAAAATATATGTTAAAAAACATTAAAGAGGTAGTAAAAAAAAATCATGGGTATATACGTATAATAGTGAACACTCGTGATTTTTTCGATATTTATTATTGACAGATTAAGATGTAAGATTCTATAATGAGTAATTGATGATGAAGGTTAAGAACAGTAATTTAATGATTATTGAAATATGACATGCATATTTAATATTTTCATAATACTTACAGTTACGAACTAACTTATACTAATTAGATTTACTAATTTATTTAATGATCACATTTTAACTTTAAGTAACTTTTAAAATCACTGCAACGAGGACTACATTGTAAACAAACATTTGGTAATTTGCTTATGTACAGCTTGCACTGCCATTTACTCGTAGATGAATGTGCGCATGCGTCGATTTACAAAAAAAATAAACCCAATGTACTCTGAACAATTTAAAGGTATTTTACATAACTGTAGAGTTCATGACTGAGAAAATAAAATTAATTTTATACAAAAAATATTTTTTTACAAAAGTCGGGAGCTTAAAATTAAAATCGGGAGTCAGGAGAAACGATACGATTTCGGGAGTCTCCCGATCAAATCGGGAGAGGTGGCAACCCTCCAAAAGACTTTTCAAGGTTTAACAAGATATTTTGTCTCAATAATCAAAATGGCTATATATTTAATTTGTTAAAAGAAAAAGTTCAGTATGTTCAATTTTAAAAACGAGTTAATAATTTTTTCACATTTTGCACGAAATATTGTGCACAGAAAGTTTTTCACTTTAATAATTGCTCGTGCACAATTATTCGTGCACGGTGTATAATTCATTTTGTTTATTTTTGTTAAGTGTACAAAATAAAATTAAATAATTATGCGATGAAAAACTTTCTGTGCACAATCTGTCTGTGCATGAACCCAGTTTTACCAGTAAGAAGTATATTGAAAATGTAAGATAATAAACAAAAGTGTTATTTTTAACCGACTTCGAAAAAGGAGGAGGTTCTCAATTTGACCTGTATATATTTTTTTCTGTTTGTTCGCGCATAACTCCGAAGGCATGGTATGGTTTGTGCACATGAGAATTGTACACTAAAAATTATGCACCAAGTTTTGTGCACAAGTACAGAAAAAAGATTTTTATTATGCACAAGAGTTTTTATATTAATTATTAATATTGCAGAACGGTCACTTATAAAGACAACATATATTATTCAGTAACCATGTTATTTAAGTTAACACTTCTGTCGGCACTCCCACGACTGCCAGATTTTTCAGATTATAAAACTTTCCTCTTGAAATACACTTTCATATTTTTTTCAGTCGGTAAGATATTTTACTTAGATATTTTAAAAGTCGTCCGGCGACCCACCTGAATAGATCCCGCGACCGACAGTTTGGGAACCACTGCTGTAACATATAAAATTAATGTGGCTAAGTAAGCTAGTACTTTACTGAAATTGAGTGTATCTAATAAACATAAACAATTAGCAGGGTTGGTTTTGATGACTATTTTGCAACTAGAGACATCTGCTATGACGATAAAAAGAGCTGAGTATTGCGAGTTTAGGAACGGATAGATGCAGTTGGGGATAAGCGCATATTTACGATATCATCTTTGTAAAGCGTAAATTCGACAAATTCAACTTTCTTCAGTAACCTTACATTAATTCGCTATTGAATATTCTAATAGAAAATATATTTAGGTCATCGCGTATCATGATAGTTTTCAGTATATTAAATGTATTCTTTTTTATCAATGACTTCATAATATGACTGTCTTATAAGAGGCTTGTACCGGGTGAGCCAGAAGTCACGCAACCCAGTAATTAATATTCTCAAAAAATCTTTATTAATGTAATATACTCACAATTTTCCTTAGTTGAGGAAATTTTCCTCTAAGATATTTAAATCCCTCACAGTCATCTGGGAGTAGTTGATAGTTTTGTGAAGGGTTAGGCACCGGAAGACTACCACCATGTGGGACGGGACGAATAGCTGATGGAATATTCGGATATTCTGTAGTCCACTTTTTTTCTTTGAAACACCATCCTGTAAAGGCGATGTCATACAGAAATAAGTCATTTACATGATTTGTTGGTTCTTGCCATATCACCGGTACACCAAAGTTCATTCAACGTCTCTTTCCAGTTAACCAACTACGAAGATTCACTGAACATGTATTGCAAAAAACGTAAGGCGCCCATAATTTGTCTTGATCCCCTATTTTGACTTCAAAGAAATGAAAGTAGGCTGTTTTTACTAGCTGGGTTATAAGCTGTTTCTGAGCAGAAAATGTCACATCACCACATACATAGCAAAAGTTGTCAGCACTATCAATGCATTTGAGAGCCATTTTCACAGTTTCTAGACACAATATAAGGAAGGAAAGAAAATATCACTAACACTCACTAACCTTACAATGCAATTAGACGAAAACTAACCTCACATGACAATAAAAGTGGTCTCAGACAGATCTGCCAACCTTAAAAATTTAAATTTCCCAGTTTGAAACGAAAATTCCCCTAACTACTTAAACTGTTGGATCTTGAAAATAAGAGCTAACTAACCATTTTAAAGGTTAAATTAGTTTTTTATAGTGATGGGTCGAATCCAAGAAATTACCGAATCCGAATTCGAACCCGAACCAGAATATTTTGTTTGCGAATCCAAAACCGAATCCGAAACCGAATCCTTAGTGACAATTCTGAGTTGAGTAACGTGAATGATGTAAATTCAGTAATAGGATGCTGATGAAGGCTAAAAGAATATTATATAATTCTTCTATATTATAAAAATTATGTTTAATGAAATAGTTATTGTAATAATTCTGAAATTATACATAAATATATAAGAAAGCTAGGTTTAATTAAATTTACTCAATTGTTAAACCAACTTATACAGAAATATGTGAACCTATATTTGTACAATGTGAAATTAAATGTTAATACAATTAAAATTATACAATTTACCGAATAAATTTATGTTACCTTATTTTTTCTGATGGGTTTACAGATTCATTAAGTTAATACAAAAAAAGCTACTTAGAAATCAAATTTGCAATTTTTTCTACAATGTAGAAATGGCCTTAACATAAGTCACATGATAAATAATTGTAACGCATTAAGTTACTTAAGAGATGAACTCATGCAAACAGAATAACTGTATATGCTGAAAACAGAATAACCTACCTAATCTAAACAAATCTAATATAAAATCGTTTAAAGAAACTCACATTGAACTTAAAATTGAGTAGCACTAATTGACAATATTGTTTTCTTATTCTTCTAAAATTTAAATATAAAATATTATAAAGAAAACTTAGTAGGCTACTAATTACTATTTCCAGCCCTTGTTTTTTGTTCTTAGACTAAATTTAATAATGTATTCTATTTATTTATTAGATAACAAAAGATTGTTATCAACATAAAAAAAAAAATTAAAATTTTTGTTATTTAAACTATGAGCACTTGTTTTAATAAAACATTACAATAGGCCTACTGAGCAAGGATGAAACATCACTGTTTTAAAACTATTTTTAATATTGGGCCACACTGTTCTATTATTGTTGAACATCACTTTTTTCAACAATTCATATGAAATTATTCAAATTTAGGTTTAAATTTTGGATATAACAACATTAGCTAAAATATATAGTTAAATATAGTCTTGATGGCAAGTAAAAAACTAAGTATAAGTACTGTACTAGAAGAAATACACAAATAAAAATTGAAGAAGTCTCACAAAACTATTTAAGGAATTTTCAACAGTAAACTACAATGACTAAATAACAATTCAGGCCTATTACAGTAAAATGGCAGTCCATATGTCTTAAGAAATACAAATAAAATATAACCTAACCAACTGAAATAGTAGGTAACACACTAACAAGCTATGTAATTTAACATCTATATTTTAAATTTTTGTTCAAAAATATCAGCATTTTTACACGTTCTGGGTCTAGTCTATTTCTCTTTTTGTTTGGGTTCTAGAGCACCTGCTGCACTAAAAAGCCTTTCTGAAGAAACTGTAGATGGACGAATGCATAGGTACCTTTTCGCAAGTTTTCTTAGAGATGTATATCTGGTATTGTTTCGCCAGTAATCTAAAACATTATGTTCTTGTTTCACCAAACTTTCCTCAAGGTACTGTCTTACTTCTTCTTCTGCTGTAAGAGTTCCTTGATTAGATCCAGTTGATTCTCGGTTGAGTATTTTTGAATACATTGAGAAAATTTTATTTTCAGAAGATAAAGCTGGTGAAATACTTGTTTTTGATTGTTCGTCAGTTGCTGAAGTAGGTCTGTTTTTTTTAATTTCATTGATTAAAATATTTTTTGCAATATCAAAATTTCTTTCATTTGAAAACATTCTACCTTTGAATCTAGGATCCAGCATCATTGGCAAAGTATATAAAGCCTCAAGTTCCCAATTTTGGAAACGATGTTTCATTTGCGACAATAATTCATATTTTAAAGCCAGCATCCCTGTACTCAAATTTGTTTGTAATTTAAGAAATTCTTGAGTACTATGTATAATTGGAATTATTTCAGATGCAGATGTTTCAGTCTTGCTCAAGATTTTTGTTGCTTCATAAAATACCTTTAATATATCTTCAAGGTTGTCAATGTATGTCCAGTCTGTGGTACGCAGTTCAGTAGTCATTTCAAGAGTTGATGATGCTAGAGCAATTGCATGTTTCTGTTCCTTTAGCCTAGCAAGCATCTCATAAGTAGAATCCCACCTTGTAGGTTCATCCTGTATAAGACGATGCTGCTTAGTCTTTACAGTGGCCTGGGCATCTTTTAAGACTTTTGTAGCTTTAGCAGAATGCTTGAAATGGCTGACTACTCTTCGACATGTTCCAACTATTTTTGATGTAGTTGCTTCTTTAAATAGGGCACTGTCCAACACGCGTTGCAGTAAATGTGCAAGGCAAGGAATATGACCAAAGTCTGATGTATTCATTGCAGCAACCATATTGGCAGCACTATCATGAACAATTGCTTGCACTTTGTCTGCAACATCCCATTTAGCTAAAGTGTCTTTCAGAAATTCCAGTATATTTGCAGCTGTATGTGAGATTTCTGAAAATGGAGTTACTTCCAAACAGAATTCTTGCAGATTAAAATTATCATCAATAAAATGGGCTGTCAAGGACATGTAATCTTGATTGGACAGTGATGTCCAAAAGTCAATTGTAAAACATATGTGTTCAACTTTTCTTAGTTCAGATCGTATTGCAGTACACTGTTTTTCATAAAGTTCAGGTAAAACATTGTTGGCCAGATATTTCCTGGTAACCATTGGATAACGTGGCTCCAAATACTGAATAAGTTTCCGGAAACCTATGTCTTCAACCACTGACACAGGCTGCATGTCTGTACAAATCATTTCAGCAATTAAATGAGTAATTTTTTCTCTTCTTTTGTCTCCGGCTTTGAACGATTGCGTCTTGCTTATAACTTGCTGTATTGTAGGCTGATTAACAGAACGCTTGAACTTCTTAGTGGATGGAATTTTGTAAGTCCATGGTGATTTAGAAGAAGAAGAAGACTGTTCGGATTCAAAAGATTCTGCAGGAGACAGAATAGGTATGTCTACTGGTGAAGAACTGGTCAAATTTAATTGATGAAGATTTTCAGACGACTTTTCAGAAACAGTAGGGTTTTCTATGGGCTGAAGATTTTGTAAACTAGTGGTACTAGTGAATGGAAGTGGTGATAACATAGGAGAATCTACAAGATCTTCCGTTGAAGTAGTGGTTGCATCGGCAGCATTTAGGTGACGTTTTTTAATGGCTTCCTGGAGTTCCAGAAAATTGTGTTGTTTTAAATGTTTAATCAAAGGAGATGTTGTTTTAGATACGCCTCCACGTGAAATACGAGCTCCACATATGCCACATATAGCATATCTGTTGTCAATGTCGATTTCAAAATAATTCCAAACTTCACTCATGATTTTGGGTTTCTACACACGATCACTATTAATTTATTACTAGTCCAGGGAAATTGTCAAAAAAACAACGATTCTGTGCCAAAAATACTATCCAACAGGTGAAATATGGAAAAATTCTGTAGAATTCAATAAAAATAAATAGTCCAGTAAGGAGAGCAGAAAAAACGCCAAAACGTAACAAAATTTTGACTGTACATGTATCAACATGATATTTTGTTTATGTACTCCATTTGTGTCCTAGATCAAAATTAAAAAAAAAATAATTATACGCTTTCACCCCTAAAGGGTGAAAACCACCCCCAAAAATATGTGGAAGACAAAAATTGGAATTAGAGGCTGCAAATTTGTTTGGGTGAGGTTTGAAGGGTGCTGAATGTAAATATGACATGATAATTAACATTAATTCTATATTTGGGGTGATATCGACAATTTTTCGGGGGTGGTTATGAGAACATTAGCATTCTTAATGCCGCGTTTTGGTGTATAATTAGTTTTTAGACCAATATCAAAGACTACTATGTAATACCATGTCCAGGGTAGACACAAATATGCGTGGCAACGACGTAAGAAAGTGAAAACTACCCCTGTAATTAAAAAATAAAAATAAATAAAAAATGACTGAAAATTTGTTTCTGGATGTTTTTGAGGTCGATAAATTCAAATAAGATGCTAGAAAAGTTTTTCATCCACTATATCAGGGTGAACCACCCCTATTAATAAATAGATAATAAAATAAATAAATGTAGCTATAACTTTGTTCACTTTTACTGTACACAAATAATTCAAAAACGAATAGATAGATAATTTCAACCCTTACAAATAATGTCCTGAGGACTAATCTGTCTAAAATTTGAACGACAAAAAATATTCAAGGTCAAAGGGAAAAGCCACCCCTTAAATTCGGTATTTGACCACCTTGTGACAGCTGTATCTTTGTAACGATGACAGATAAAAACATGGAACACAAGGCATTTTAGTCATTTAATTGTGTACTTTGACTTTGATCTGCATAACATTTTTGCCTAAGTTAATCCTTATTCCGCAATTTCACAAAATGTATTAAGATTTGCAAATTTCCGAAAATGTGAAAAAAGGAAAAATCACCGCCATTTTTGTCAAGAGCACCGAAATAAATCTAAATAATTTTTAGTTGGTCCTTATGGTATGTATAAGTTAACTCTAGAAATATTTTTAATTATGTCTATTTTTGGACATGTGGGAAACATCGCGCGGGCCAGAGTTGGGAAAAAATTTCAAAAAATGCGCAATTTTTATGATGTAACTTTTTTTATAATAGATATTTACCATATATCCGTCGTGCGACTTCGTTTTTCTTGTCTTATGACGTGTTTCGGCAACGAATTGCCATTTTCAGAAATCTTAATCACTCATTAGAGATCGTTAAAAAATTAAAAACACCAAAATCATTACAGTAAAAGTGCACTTTTACGACAGTGGGAAATCACATACGCGAACATGAAATTTTATGTTTCTCGCGTGGACATTATCGATCGACTGATTCACTGTTTATATAGCCACTGATCAGTTATTAGATTTATTGGTGGGACTATTATCGTCCTCTTCCAATAATTCATGTCGGATGTTCTTCAGGTAGTTACATCCGATTATAGTGATACGATTATTTTCATTTTTATTTGTCAACTCATTATAATACCCAGGTTTTAGGAGCAGTAACGGGTTCCGGTGATTTATTACTGCCTCCTCCCGTTTAAAGGCTCGACGTCATTGTTATGTTGTGTCGCACTGGTGGATGCATCATTCGGGATGCCTATAGTGGGTCCCTGCCGCACTGTTCTATTATCTACCGGTCGTTCGCTGTTGGTCAGCCGTTCGGTGTTATCTAAACTGGTACTCCGTCTCGCAGGATAGTACCTTGGTTGATCACGTTCTCGGCTCCTCCGCCTATCTTCGTATTCGTGATAGCTGTTTCTTCTCTGGTGGTAGTACCTCCGTTGGCGACCATCTTCCGCTCTGATGAAATTTACTCGCGGTCGAGAAAACCTATTATTATTGGGGTTACTATTCGGTGGACTACCATGATTATTATTATTATAGTAATGATCGTTATTATAATTGGGGCTTCTCTGACTATTAGGGTTTGGAGGGTATTGGTTTCGGTTACCCTGATAACCATTATTGGGTCGATTATGGTTCGTATTATTTTGAACTGTGTTATTATTATTGTTGTTATAGTTGTTGGTCTGTGGGTATGCTAGGCTTCCATGGTATACCGTGCTGGTGTTGCTCGTACCATGGTTGTTATTTGGATACGTCCTAGGTTCGGGCCGATCGTTTCTTCTCCGGCTTTGTCGGTAGTATTCTTCATTTTCGTAATTCTCGAGGAGTTCGGTCATGGCCTGTATGGTCTTAATTTGGCTGCCTCTCCTCGCTCGAATCACTTCCTCGTCATAATGATACGAGAGTTTGTTGATTAGGCATTCCTCAGGTATGGCCGGTTCCAAATGTTTGGCCATACATACCTTGCCGAGGAAATATGCCGTCATGGAGCTACCCACTTGTTGTTTATAATGGCCGTGGCATATGTTGTCAAGTATTAGGTTTTGGGTCGTTTCAGACCAATACTTTGCCTTGAAGAGGCTTTTAAATTGCTGGTAGTTCTCTATGTCACTTCGGTTAGCCATCCACCAATGATCGCTCATTTCCCGAAACGACTCATCTAAAAGTTCTCGGTTTTGGACCCATCTGTTTCCTCTATGTTTGTCCATGTATTCTTCAATTCGGGCCAAGAACTCCATTGGCTTTCGTTTATATTGTCTGAAGTTTAGCCATTCTCTATGTTCAGACATGGGGAAATTATTGTAGCCAGTCGGCCGGTTTCTGATTACCTCCATCTCTTCCTGGCTCTGTCGCACTTGTGCCGTGATATTGGTCATAGCTGCTTCCATACCTTCGCATCTTTCTGTGACATGGGTTCGCACCTTATTGATTTCCATCTGCGTTTCTTTTTGGTTTTCATCCCATTTAATTTTCTGGTGTTCCTTGACCTGGGTAATTTCCTTGTTTATTACCTCCCTGACTTCCAGTACTTCACACTCCATCTGACGTCATCTTTCGTCCACCTCCCTAATCTGTTGGTTTACAACAACTACCTCTTGTTCCAACTTTTTGACTATGGATTTCTTAGTGTCATTTATTTTTCTATTCAATTCTTCTTTCACCAACTCTATTCTCTCGTCTAATTTGTTCATGTTTTCCTGGTTGACTTCCCTTAACTCTTCTCTCAGTAGTTGGTTATCCTCTCTCAATTCTTCCAACCTCTCCCCCATCATCTCTTCCATTTTCTTGTTATTTTCCCTTAATTCTTTCTGTAACTGTTGGTTGTCACTTTCTATCTTCTTACTCAAGGATTGGTTGTCCTCCTTCAGATCTTCCATCTTCTTATTCAATGATTGGTTGTTTTCCTCAATCTTCTCTTCCATCTTCTTGTTATTTTCCCTTAATTTTTCCTTCGTGGATTCTATGTTTTTGTTTATTCCACTCAAATCTTCCTTGGTGGACTGGTTGTTGTTATCCATTTTCTTGTGTAAGTCTTCCTTTAAATCTTCCATTTTCTTATTATTTTCTTTCATTGTCTCCATCATCTGCCTGAACATTTCTTGTGTTGTCATGTTCTCTGATTGTGAGGGTTTTTCAGGTTGTTCCTCTGGTGGTGCAGTTTGTTTATCTTCATTGAGTTCAATCGGTTAATTTTTGCACTTCTGGTAGATCGTAACTAAATCTGGAGTTAATCAGATTATCTCCTTGCAGCTATCGATTGATGATTTTCAGCGCTGCTCCAGTATCTCGCTTTTAGTTAAGATTTATCGCCTTCCAGTAAGTCTTGTAGCTAATTAAACCCTTAAATTAAAATGTGAAATAAATTTACAATCCAAATAGTTGAAATAATTTGACTTATTAACAATAATTTATAAAAATCGATGTAGAGCAATTGTTCGACTCTGTCACAGGGATATATTGATTTGTGATTACAGGTTGATTTTTATATAAGTATTAAAAAAGGTTCTTTCAACGATTATTTTATATAGTCAGAGAAGGGCAGGCCAAGAAAGTATAACATATACAGAAAATAATCTTAATAATTAATAATTAACAAATTGTGAATAATATATAATGTTTAATATATTTGAATTCTCAAACCAATGCTGCGTCTATGAAATCAGTCTGGAAGGTTGCAGTGCATCACGGGACCATCATGGCGGCTAGCTGAATTGATGAGGTTAACGTATATCTGGTCGCTGGAAAATCTCACAATAAATTCACCTTTATAACTGTTTTATGGATCTCCGTAATCGTGTATAGTGTCTATTATGTTGTTTGAGGTATTCTGGATAAGTGTGCAGTGTTCACTGGTGTTAATTGTTTTCTGTTAGAGGTGTTCACTTTATGTCTGTTCGTGGCTAAGAATCGTTAATCTGTTGTATAGTGAAATATTAGTAGTAGGTAGTTTTAATGGTTTAAATCACTTGTATTATGTGGTGTATTGTTCGTTTTCACTGTTGTCGTAGAGTATTTCATAGTTTTTAAATCGAAAAGTGTTAATTTATGTAACTCCCGTTTTTCACTGATTTTAGGCTTTACCCATTACACTCCATTATACGGTTTTAGAACGCGATTCAGCATCGACCGTTCCGTTTGAATGTTAACAAAGAACTAACTTACTTCCTTCATCTTAGGAAATATCTTGCCAAGTTAATATTGGAAAAGTATTGTTAAAATAATTTTCACTTCCCATGTACATAATTCCAAGGTACATTATATATGGAATATTTTTATTTTATTGTTCGCTTTCATGAACTATTAACCATATAATTGGTTTATTTATCTCATTCTGTTTAATTTGATATGTCATAGTCCATATTTGTTGAGATTTTTGTTAAAATTACCATATTTCTGTCTTTTTGGAAATCTAGGCCCAAAAAACCTGTTTCCGTTCTTGTACACAATTACTGCCATTTTAAGTGTTATTAATATAATTATAATAAATTTCAAATGGTCACAAATCTTTCGCTTTCCTTAATACCTTATAAATTTAACATTTGAACTGTCTTTTAGTGATAACTTCTGAATTTACCATTCCTCTTTAAAAATAGTTATTTTTTACATTTCGAAAATTTTTAATAATTTAAGATATTTTTCTATATTACTCTTTTAAATCATAGGATCATTTACAGTAGTTATTTATCGATCCACCTTACATAAATCTTGTTAGTTTACATGGTTCATAAATTAACTGGTTTATATTAATTTTTGTGAATTCATTATTTGGCCTAGAGTTTAGTATTTTACATATATGGTTTTTTCAAATAAATTTAATTCTACTCCTCTGACTCTTAAAAGTTAATACAACATGAAATAAAATTGTTTACTTAATTATTGAGATGTGTAGCATCTAATTCATGCTACTGTTACAAAAAATAATATTTAACATTAATCAGCAGTCTTTAAAGTTAGACATGTTTGCTTAAACTGTTTTGAACATACATTTAACACATTTTATAAATGAATACAGCATCCATACTTAAACATTTTAATTTGTATGTATGCTGTTATATAACTAATACATCTTACTCTAAATATAGTCCTTATTCTATTGGAACTCTTTTAAAAAATGGAGTTCATGGCTTTGAACAATATCAGCCATTTAAACTTCTTAACTCTATTAAAACTTAATCTATTATCAGTCCTTTCTGATTATACTATTATTATCTAACATCCCCTTGTACAGTAAACATTTCCCCCACATATTTTCTTTATTATTGGCATTTCTATGAATGTCTTGAGATAACAAAGTGACCTTATTTAATGAAATATTGGAAATATTTTCCATTTTAATATTTCATTACTTGTTAATTATAAAATATAAAAGTTTTTTTATAGAACTTTGTTTAAGTTATAGATACCCTACAACTTGAAGTTTATTACATTTAAAAACACTTCCACTAGTACACATTCACTGTTGGTTTTGACTTATATTTGAGTTTTATTATTCTCACACCAGACCTTTAGTCATAATGGACTGTGAAGATTTGTTTATTTTTTATCATATAATAACTTTAGTTGGTGCACTTCTTATCATACTACACAATACTTTTGTTTATAAATAATTACAATTTCATAAGGTTTTGGGGTGTTATACTTTCTTTAATGGTATCATTTGGTTTGGAGTTAATGGTAGTTAATAATAGGTTTTTATTGTGGTTCTTCCCTCCTATTTCTTCCTTTCTTCTCGTCTTCCTTCTTGTGTTCATTCTTGGGTAAACCAAGGTACTCGGTGTTATCTTGTCCGATGGTTGGTTTGGAGTATCTTCTTTATTATCTGCTTTTAAATTTCTTCTTCCTTCTTGGGTTTGGAGTATCTTCTTTATCATCTGATTCTAACTTTACTCTTCTTTCTTGTTTCGGGATATCTTGTTTATCACCTGATACTAAACTTCCTTTTCTTCTTTCTTCTTGTGTTTGGGGTATTATATTTATCACCTGCTCCTAATCTCCTGGGTAATCTCCTGATTTTTTAATATGGGTTTCCTTTAATTTATTTTCTTTGACTTTTATGGTTGCATTTTTATTATTTAATTATTGTTTTTCTTTTATAGTGGTGTTTTCCTTTGAAGTGTAATTGAATTTCATTTGACATTCTTTGAGTATATGTAATTTAATTATTTTTATGATCTTATTTGAATTAATTATTGGTGGAATATCTGTCATGCTACACATGGAATGCACCACATACAGTAAAAGTTTTAATACGCAGTGTTAAAGGTTATGAAAAAACGCGTATTTTTGTTTCTTGTTTGTATCTGCACTTTAAAAGCTGACTGAAATGTGAATTTTTTAAATTAATTTTATAATATGATTTTCATATTTGACATTTAAATCTATGTATACACAACTATTTCGCTTTTTTGCATGAAATGTATCACAGCAGAAATTGTCATAACATTTTGTTTGTAGTTCTACAATAGACGTGTACTTTAAAAATTTTAGTGAATTTGTGTTTTATAAAACTTTGTTTAGGCTAAATATCTTAACTCTTGAATCCATTGTATAACAGAAACTGAATTAAGAAATATTTTATTTTCTACAATGTTTATAAATGAATGAATTTTTTAATAGTAATTATAAATCTTATTTTTTTATTAATACAAAATAATAAATTATTTACAATAAGTTTTCACAAGATTCTCATAAAATGCAATGTTATACACATTTAATCCTCATCACTGTCAATATCTATTACTGGACACACATTATCCAAATCAAAGAGGTTTGTCAGCACTTCTGATGGTCGAATGATTCTTGCTAAATATCTTCCATAAGACAAATGATAGATGATAGCTGCTACGTGAGAACAACATCCAATCATGCGTAATCCGTTCGCACAATTACAACAGTACCCTTTGATTGCCGATATTCCTACATCAACAGCGTCGTATTCTATAAATGTCATATATGTTTTACTATTAATATGCCTTGATTTGACTTTAAATCGCACAATTCCTGGGCATGCTATGAGATAAGAAAATTTTATTGAGTTATCTTCTTCAAGCATTTCCCCCAAATACAATATTGCTTGCGAAGTTTGATAAGATCCAGTAAAAAGAATATTTAAATATTAAATGGTCATTTCTGGAAAACCTAGTAAATCTTTTGATGATATTTCTTTATAGCAAGTAGTCATTTTATGATAATTATTTTTCTGTACTTTGATAGACAAGTCGTTTGGCACGTTTTTTTGTGTCTTCATTCGATGTACAATAATTTCCAAATTTTTAACATCAGAGTTTAGAGGCTTTCTTGTCAAATTGTATAGTAAACATGCTATCCTACAATAGGTTCCAACATCAGGTAACATTTGGTTGTTAAATTGATGGTGTAAAAGTTTATATTTTTGAGCTAGGTTTCCGTGTACTGGTTCAACAACCCAACGATGTTTTGTAACCAATCTTGATTCATTGGACTCTTCACTTGTAAGCTGTTGTTATCAGACAACACACACAACTACACAACAACATTGCAGTAAAAAACAACACAGACCTAGTAACAAAAATAAAAGACATACATATCCCACATAATGCCACATTAGCCTCCTTTGACATTAAAAACCTGTACACAAACATCCCCATCTCTGAAACAATCACCATCCTACAAAACAAACTCAAACAGAACAACACACCAGATGAACTTATCAACGAAATAACAGAAACTCTGAACATTATCACAAAACAAAACTACTTTACTTATAACAAATATTACACACAGAATGATGGCTTACCCATGGGCTCCCCCATATCCAGCATTGTAGCAGAAGTCTTCCTCCAACACTTAGAAAAAACAAAAATACTCACAAACAATGACAGACACTCACATAAAATACTATATTGGCACAGATACGTTGATGATATTCTAATACTATACAGGGGAAACAAAAGACAATGTGAACAGTTACTAACACACATAAACAAAATACATAAAAACATAACCTTTACTGCCGAATACGAACACAACAATACCATAAACTTCTTAGACCTCTCCATCACAAAACTTGAACACAGGCACATATTCAGTATATACAGAAAACCAACTACAACTGACACACTAATACACAACTCCTCCAATCACCCAATACAATGCAAACTAGCTGCCTTCAGAACCATGATACATAGACTTAACAACATCCCCTTATATGAAAAAGACTACAAAGACAAACTAAACATGATAAAATATCTAGCAGAATCTAACGGATATGACAGAACAATAGTCAGTAAACTCCTACACAAAACAAACAACAGACAAAGACAGAAAACAACAAATTCATAACACTAACATACATCAACAAACAAACTGAAAAAAAAACCCACAAATTCAAAAAAGCAGGCTACAGAATCGCTTACAAAACTACTAACAAAACAGAACGGACACACAAACACACAAAACAAATTCGATCTACCCGGTGTTTACAAACTAAATTGCTCAAATTGCAACAAATTCTACATAGGCCAGACAGAGGACGTAGCTTCAAACGAGATACATTGAACACACAAAGGCACTCCACTCCACTACAGAATCCACCTTTGCAAACCACCTCATCAAAGCAAACCACACATACAAAAACATCAACAATAACATGAACATTCTACACGTACACACAAAAGGCCGAAAACTAGACACTCTAGAACAATTGGAAATATACAAACACACGAAAACAAATAAAAACGACATCCTAACCGAACAGACACAATTCAAATCGCACGCATTATTCGAACACATCTCACCCCACACACACAACATCGATCTTTCGTAATTCGATTCCATCGCCCACAACAGGACAGAGAAGAAGCCTTTTAAAGGTGAAAACCGGTTCAGGTTGTAAGGTAAAACTTTATGTTTTTACTTATAAAAATTTGTGTTCCGAGTCGTGAATATAATAGTTGTATTTAGTTAAGTAACGGACACGTCATGGACAACGAAATCCACGAAGATAAATTGTTTAAAATGATATGATATAGTACGATATACCGTAGTAATTACGATTGCCATAAATTCAATATTAAATAACGTAAATAACACAATAAACATTTGGTGAATACCGTAAAACACAGCTTACGTTTTCACAAACCGGTACAGAACGAACCGAATTTTAACAGTAGACTGTTAGAAACACTATGAAATGCTACCTGCTATTTTGCAGTGGGGGTTGAAAGTGTTGTCTGTGCAATGCTTTAGTCAAGGTCAATATCCGCCCGATGTACGGTACATAGTTGTGACTGAGGTTTGAATAGGAATTGCAGTAGCATAAGGTCAATGACCACTCTGATGAAGACTGGCAAGTTAGTTTCCTCGTGTAACACTCGCACCCCATTTCTACGAAATATTTTTTGGTTAAAAAAGGTGCGCGTGGTACACGTGAAAATACGGTATATCATTTTATTAACTTTAGTTTTTTTGAACTATTCGTAAACAGTATAAAACAAAAAATGTTTATAAAACGTAAAAATGAATACCTCCTGGTCCCTTTTTTAAAATAACACGGTTATCAACTTACCATTTTCGTTATTAACTTCTTTTGCAACATTTTTGCTGTCTGTCACTTGCTTATTGGAATAATCTGGCAATTTATATTGGAACAAACATGGACATTTCTCCACTGCCTCAACAAGTTTAATGCAAAACTGTTGATCAGACATTACGTGGCCTTTTTTGAAACCACTTTCAAAAAATTTTTAAGCACAAATGAATTTAAACAATACCAACACAACTTTAAAAAATATGGCAAAAGATAAAATGAAAATACAACGAAAAAAGAGCTCAATTCACATTTTTTGTTGCGTCACAGTTGCTTTCCAACTGGCCAAGCCGGTAGCAAAGCAGTCGGTCACAATAGAGTAGGAACCAAAGCGCGTTGCAGTCGTGCCAGTGGAAGATGTTACATATGCATACGTCAGACCAACTGTCATGTGACCCAAATGCTACTCGAATGCAATGTTTTTTCCAGTTGCGTTGCAGTTCAGTTGTGGCGGTGGATAAAGGGCGTTAGTACGGCTGCAGTTTCTTTTTCTAGCTTTCGGAGACTCAATTCTGGCTCGCACTTTAGAAATGAGTAGTACCGTTCTTTATCTAAAATCCTTTTTTCTATTTTGAACTAGTTTTGATGATGCAGGTTCTGCTTGAGGATCTGATATGCTAAATGTGTGACATCCAGTAGAATAAGTCCGATGGAGTTGACTCAAATTCTAAGACGAGTCGAACAAATTATTCCGGCATTAGGTTGTAACGTGACCTATGATAGCACAAGGTTTACAAGTATAAATAATTGAAGAAAAGCTGTATACTAAAGGAAAATAAAAATTATTAAATGAGAAATGATAGAACAACACCACTAACTGATTTTGACTTAGACAAAGACAATGACGATGACTAGACCCAATAGATTGGATAAGGTGAGACAGAGAAAATAGTTCAAGCCACAAAATAACAACACCAAAGTGTTAAAAAGAATTATATATAAATAAAAGTACAAAATTAGATGGGAAAATAAATAATATGTAATCCATAGGAAATGTAAAAAGAAAATGAAAGGTAAGAACAAATTTACTGATAATATATAGAAAGAGTGATAATAAGTAAACAATCAAAAGACAATAATACAAAATAAACTTGAATAACAATATTTCAGTAGGAAAGTGGTGATAATTAATAAACCTTGTTAGGACCCTGTGATAATACATACATGAAATCTAGAATACAATTTTAGGAGGTGAACACAAAAGTGATAAATGAATAAGAAAGATAATAATCAATAATGAACCATAATACGACCCAGTGTTAATAAATGAACTACATAAACACACTAGTTAATAAAGTGCAGTGTAGTCAGAAATAAAGAAATAACTTTTAATAATAGATTATAACCCAAATATGATAAACCGTATAAATTAGAAGGGACAGTTATAAGTAGTCATGCGCCTAGTTTAATGGAAAAAAAAAGAAAATGTTGTATTAGTTGTAATAAAACTATAATATTCTGTGTAGGAATGTTGATAATGTTCCACTTTGGAAACGCCAATTTTGTAACGTTCCTTGTGTCTTCGTTAAGCCCCCACTGTTGGGCTAGCCAATTTTGTAATAAAACAAAATAAACTGTTTGTTAATGTTGTACAAAATTTGAAATAAAAAAATATAATTTTATTTCAAAAAAAAAAATTTTTGTTATTGTAAAAAAATATTTTTTACAATGTGTAATGTATGTTCCTAATATTTAAAAAATAATCGTGGTTATTGTTTGTGTTTAGAAATTGAATGGTATTATGTTTATTAGTGTAATAGTGTCACTTTCTGTAAATTCACTTAATGACAATCTGGTTAACTCCAGTCCTAGTCGAAAGACGGCTCTCTTCTTCTTCTTTTTCGATGCGTTCGTTATTTCGTATATACCGCCTTTCGGTTAGTCTGTATTCTCGATTAATTTATTTGTTAAGTATTTTTAAAGAAAAAATAAATCCAAATTGCATAACAGAAAGTTTATTAATAAATTATTTAAATTTATCGATAAGAATCAATATTACACAGCAGTATCGACTCACTCAGGGCCGGTCGATAAAAAAGTTTACATTGGTTATATATAATAATATAGTGTTCTTTGAACGGTTATTTAAGAATAGCCAGAGAAGGGTAGGGACAGGAAAGTATAACACTTACAATGATAAATGCCTTAATACTAACAAATACAATGTTATAATTAATAAATAAAAGTTTATATATAATATTTATTTCAAACCCAAAGCAGTAGAAATTCGTTTCTTCCCAGCTGGAGTGGTATGATGACGAGTCAAAATGGCTGACTGGCGCATGCGTAGTGGAACGTCTAACCTTGACGAAATATTTGTTTAAATAAAGATGTCTTTTCTCCGTTTAAATGGTCTCAGCAACTGTGTATAATGGTTCTGGAGTTAATTGAGTGTCACTGGTGTATTGTTTAATAGTTCACTTGGTGTAAATTGTTGTGATTATGTCTATCTCACTTTGTCTATATGTGTCGGGTTTAACCTTGATTGTTCGTCTGTAAATTTTATTGTATTGGTGTTATTTTAATTAATTAGGCGTGTGTGGTTCTGTTTATTGGTGATGCACTGTTCATAGTTTAATTTCACCGGTTCACAAATAACAAAAACTCAAAATAAAAATTTATCAAAATTTTCACCGAACTCGGTTTACTTATAGTTCGCCATTATAGGTTATTTCGAGCAAACAATCTCGTTTAAGTACACTCTTCAACGGATAATAATGAACTGTTCTCATTTCCTTCGTCTCCTGAAAATCTTAGCCAATTTAATATATATTATACATTGTTTCAAATTATCTTAGCTTCCGATACATTTTATTTGAATACATTATACTCGGAAAATAATTTCGTTATTAATTAACTGTACGAAATACTAAATACATATTCGGTTTCTTTATTATATTCTGCTTATTTTGATACTAATTAATATAGTTTTACAAAGTTTTCATTAAAAAAAATTATATTTCTTACATTTTGGAGAGTAGGCTTAATTTTGTATTTCCTGTTCTTTATAAAGTATTATTTACATGGTATCACTATATGTTGGGTTTATCTTACATAAAAATTATCAGTTGAACTGGTTTATAGGACTAGATTTGTTGGAATTCTAGGAATGTTCTAATAAACAGTGGCATTTCATTAGCAATATTATTCCTTGCTCCTTCACAATATCACTTAAGTAACTATTATTATGATACTGTTCAAAAACACTTAAAAGTTATTTACTTGCACGGTAACTCATGTACTTTTTCAAAGTTTATTGATTATAATTTAATAACTTGCACTTGTCCCTGGTTATTTATTGATATTATCACTAGTTCTTTTATAGTTTTACAATATGAAATATTTAACCATGGGGGGACTGTTAAGGTTTGTCTGTATAAACTACACAATAACTTTTTTGGGTGCACTGTTACTTAATACTCTAAACACTTTTGGTTTTTATCAGTTTTACATTAGTATATGGTTTTTTGGGGTGTTATACTTTCTTTTGGGACATTCCTTTATTTTTGGGGTTTTTTGGTTTTCTCCCTATGGGGTTTCTATTTGGTATTGTTCGAGTTTCACCTCCTTTATTCTATTTGAGCTTCACTGGTTTCTTATTCTTCAGTTTATTGGTTCATTTTATATTTCTTCTTTCTTCGTTCTTGGTTCTTCAGTACCATTTCACTTTATATTCTTTTGTTTACTCTGGTCTGTTTTCTTTGTCTGGGTATCTTCATTGCCTGCTTCTATCCTACCTGGGTAATCTTGTTATTCAAATTTTAGTTTTCTGAGTTTTTAATTTGTAGTATAATTATATTATTTGCTGATTTTTTCTTTATGTTTACCTTTCTTGTTATTATAATAATTTATAGTGCTTTTTAATTGATTTTCATTTGTATATTCCATATATTTGATTTTTATTAATGATCATTTAGTAATTGATTTATGTGGATTATCTGTCATGCTACATAGTATATAAAAATATTTGTTGGAAGCAAGCCACTAATAATTGTTTTCCATTATGTTAAAGAGGTTTTTTAGTATAGTATAAGGATGAGAAGGGATATATATTGTTTTATTGTTAATGAATAAAATTTACAAATTTATATGAACCACTATTAAAATAAGGATAAAAGACATGTTATGCTGAATACAGTAAAGGGAGTTAGACACTATATTCTCTAAGTGAGTTTATAAGGGAATATTAGTGCACATCTAATGTTCAATTTTATTATATTTTTCTTTGATTGTAATTAACCCAAATGTTATTATGTTGAAAATTATGTTTAACAAAACCGTTTAAAAACATGTAAAACTTTAGATACAGGCATGGGCCTAACAGAGTTATTAAGTATTTATATTATGTTATATGATGATTAAAAATAATCAAATTTTATGATTTATACTATTATTAAAACTTGTTTGGTCTTGACAGATGGAACTGTTGATTAAACAACTGCCTGCTACGTGCCTCTCAACCAATCGCCGTACTCAAAACTGTAAACCCGTAACCGTAGCAACGCACACTGTTGCCAATATGTCCCACACGTGCTGTTATTAAAACCAGTGTGGAATGTCGCACCACAGAGTGAACTGTTAGTGTAGGTTCTATGTAACGAAGTCTGTTTGTTAACAGTGCTGTGTTCTCGGTTACACTTGTTTGATTATTCGTGGGTGTACATTAGTTTAATACTGAAATAGTTGTGCTGCAGATACAAGTTTATTGCTAACTAATTTTAATTACTTAACTAATTTCTGGCTGGTTTAATATAATTATCACTTGTTATTCAGTGTAAAGTTTTTATTTATTTTAATTCTCTGTCATATTTTGACTGTTATTACAATCTCCTTCTGGTCATTGGTAGCATATATTTTGTATTATATATATTTTTTTTCTTAATTCTTATGAATCGTTCCACTAGTTTATGTTCTTGCAATTACTCTTTTAATTGTCCTTCTTATAATTGACATTTATTTTATGATCATATTTTCCTTATGGATTTATTTGTACATAGTTATTTCTTTCTTTTTCAAAATTTTATTCTGCTCTTGCTTTTTATCCAAATGCACTCTTTAATTATTAATTCTATGTGGTCATTGTCTCTGCTTATTTTGCTTAAAAGTCTTATTAATTTTACTTCACAATAAGTTTATTCATTTTAATTGTATCAGTGGTTTTTACTGCCATTTCTTTATTCTCGAAATTTTTTTCATAATTGGTTCCATATCTACTTGTTTGTAATGTGAACTTATTCTTCCTTTTGAATGTTGTGGATATTCTTCAAAATTCTTTTTCTTTTCCTTTATATTCCATGATTTGAGTTTCATAGATGTTTGGTAGTAAGTGGTACTTATTTGGTTTTTTTAAATTTGTTTGTATTTTACTAAATTCTTTTTCTTTTAGTTTTTTCACAAATAGTTTCATAAATATTTGGGTAGTAAGTAGTGCTTACCTCGTTCTAAAAATCGTTCACAAATATGTGGTAGTAAGTTGTGCTTACTTCGTTTTGGAATTTTTTTATATTATATAAATTCTTCTTATTTTTGTTTTTTCATAAATAGTTTCATAAATATTAGGTAGTAAGTAGTGCTTACGTTGTTTTGAAATTTTTACATTGTATTTCAGATTCTTCTTTTTCTTCATTAATTCAAAAGTCGTTTCAAATATTAGGTAGTAAGTTGTGCTTACTTTGTTTTGGAATTTAGACATTTTATTATCAAATTCTTCTTCTTTTAATTCAAAAATCGTTTCACAAATATTCGGTAGTAAGTTGTGCTTACCTTGTTTTGGAATTTTTTATATTATAAATTCTTCTTTTTGTTTTTTCATAAATAGTTCATAAATCATAGGTAGTAAGTAGTGATTACATTGTTTTTGAATTTTGATAGTATATGCCAAATTCTTTTTCTTTTCATTAATTCAATAGTTGTTTCAAATATTTGGTAGTAAGTTGTGCTTACCTCGTTTTGGAATTTTTTTATATTATATAAATTCTTCTTCTTTTTGTTTTTTCATAAATAGTTCATAAATCATAGGTAGTAAGTTGTGCTTACATGGTTTTTGAATTTTGACAATTTTATTCCAAATTCTTTTTCTTTTTCATTAATTCAAAAATTTTTTTATAAATATTCGGTAGTAAGTTGTTTACTTTGTTTTGGAATTTTGATAATTTATGCCAAATTCTTTTTCTTTTCATTAATCCAAAAGTCGTTTCAAAAATTGGGTAGTAAGTTGTGCTTACCTCGTTTTGGAATTTTTTATATTTTATTCCAAATTCTTTTCCTTTTTCATTAATTCAAAAGTAGTTCAAATATTAGGTAGTAAGTATTGCTTACATGGTTTTTGAATTTTGGCATCTTTATTATCAAATTCTTCTTCCTTTTAATTCAGTAATTCAAAAGTTGTTTCAAATATAAGGTAGTAAGTTGTGCTTACCGCGTTTTGGAATTTTTTTATTTATAAATTCTTCTTCTTTTTTCATTAATTCCAAAAGTTGTTTCAAATGTTTGTTAGTAAGTTGTGCTTACTTTGTTTTTGAATTTAGACACTATATGTCAAATTCTTTTTCTTTTCATTAATTCAATAGTTCTTCGTATTGTTTAAATTAGCAGCCATCCTTACAATTTCTTTTATGAATTTGCTAACTGCTATAATTTTTTTTTTTTTTTATCGTTCGACTAAGCTTTTCGTCATTACTGACATCTTCAGGTCTTAAACAAGCTGAAGATGTTTAAGACCTGAAGATGTCAGTAATAACGAAAAGCTTAGTCGAAAAAAAAAAAAAAAAAAAAATTATAGCAGTTAGCAAATTCATAAAAGAAATTCAATAGTTGTTTCAAATATTTGGTAGTAAGTTTTGCTTACCTCGTTTTGGAATTTTTTTATATTATATAAATTCTTCTTCTTTTTGTTTTTTCATAAATAGTTCATAAATCATAGTTAGTAAGTTGTGCTTACCTTGTTTTTGAATTTTTTTTATATTTTATAAATTCTTCCTCTTTTTCTATACACGCAAAATTCAAACTTCTATACATCCAATTACTCATAATATTTTTTCATGGAAGCCTTTATCCTTTCTGAAACTATTTCCTTTATTTCATAAGTATTATTATTTTTTACATTGGATATTACATATGGTCCAGTGTATAACAGCAATAACTTCTTCGTTATTCCTTCCAGTGTGCTGGGTAGTTCACGATTTTTTAATAAATTTTTTCTCCCTTTTCATAAATTATTAATTTACCACTAGCCTTTTGTACTTATTTTGCCGTTTTACTTGGTCTTCTGCCACCTTGTTGTAGAATTCAGCCTTGTCAAATTTGTACATATTGTTGCTAGGGAACTCGAGGATATCTGCGATCTCTCGTGGGGGTGGTTTTTCGTACATAGCGGAGTATGGGGTTATCCCTATAGCTGGATGGTATGCCAAGTTGAGGAATTCCTCCGTGGCTTCTAGATAGTCTTGCCACCTTTTTTGTTGATGGTGACAATAAGTTCTTAGGATCCTCCCCACTTCTCGTAACACCCGCTCTGCCGGATTACTGCTCGGATGGTAGACCGAGGTCTTGTATGTACGAATACCCATTGACAATAAGGTATCTCGCCATTTTCTACCCTTAAACTGGGTTCCATGATCAGTGATGATCGAAGATGGTTTCCCCAGGTTTGGGGTATACTGTTCCATTAATACCCCAGGTTTTTCCGGGTAGTCGCTCGATTAGTAGGGTATAGCTTAACATACTTTGTGAAGTGGTCCATTATGATTGTCAGGTATCGATATTGGTGTCGACCTCCACTACGGGGAAATGGTCCGCAAATGTCTAGGAATACCTTCTCCAATTTTGCTTGGGAGGTGATAGGAATCATCACACCTTCCTTCTTCTCATTATTTGTTTTCACAAGCTGACAGATTTTACAGCTTTTAATATACATTCGGACCTTCCTATTTATATTTTTTATCTGGCAGCTCTCCTCCAGAGCTTTTATTACCTTGAGGGCGCCCATATGCCCGTATCGTATGTGGTTGTTTACTATTAATTCCTTTTCGATCTGTGTTGGAATAACTACCTTCCAGGTCTCCTCCTTCAGGGATGTTTTAACGAACAATATCTGTTTATTTAGTTGGTAATAATGAGCAACGGTTTCGTCTCCCTCTTCTAATCGAGTTTTAAGGTTTCTCAATTTCGGGTCCGCTTGTTGGTGGGTGCTCATATTCGTTAAGATTGTTGTTAAATTGGCTCTGGTGCTAAGAAGATGGTATATTTTTAGCACGCTTTCCTTCTCCCCTTCGAAAGTTTGTTCTTCCACATTGACCCGGGATAGCACATCAGCTACGACATTCTTTTTACCTGGGATATATTCCCATTTTAGAAGGTATTCTTGAAGGGCAAGTATCCACCTCGTTAGTCTGCCATGGTTCAATTTGCAGCTTTTCAAGAACGAAATAGATTTATGGTCTGTTCGGACTGTAACAGGGTATCCCAAAATGTAAGTGCGGAACTTACCACAAGCAAATACTACGCTCAGTAATTCTTTTTCAGTCACCGTATAGTTTTTCTCGCACTGGTTCAAAGATCTGCTCGCGAAGCTAATTACTTGGTGTTGACCCTTCTCGTCTTCTTGATACAGTGTCGTTCCCAGACTGATGTTGCTGGCATCGCAATTCATGAAGAATGGTAATTTAAAGTTTGGGTGGCGAAGTATTATTGTTGCCAGAAATTTGTCTTTAATTTGTTGGAAAATCATATCCTGTTCTCTACACCATACCCATTTATTCTTTGACGACAATTGAGGTTGAAACTTTGCGGTTAATTCCGAATATTGTTCCTGGAACTTTCTGTAGTAATTACAGAGTCCCAGGAACGACTGTAATTGCTTCCTGTTTTTGGGTGCTGGGAATTTCTGGACTGCTTCCACCTTTTCTGCCGATGGTGAGATTCCTTGATCGTCCAAGTTAAACCCTAAAAATTGCACTTCTCTGGCAATAAACTTGGATTTTTCTAACTTCAGCGTGACGTTACTGACAGATAATTTCTCAAGCACGTGTTCCACACGGTAGCAGTGTTCCTCCCACGTTTTGGATGTTATTAGTAGATCATCTACATACACTGTGGTAAACTGAAGTGCTTCCTGTCCCAATATCTGGTCCATGCAGGTCACAAAGATGGCAACTGAGTTTACCAATCCGAAGGGCAATCTTTTGAATTGGTAATTGCGTCCCTCGAATATGAAAGCCAGATATTGGCGACTCCGTGGGTGTAACTCTACCTGCCAGTAACCGCACACCGTATCCCAGGTACTGAAGTACTTGGTACCGTGGAAACGTTTCAGGATTTCTTCAATCTCACCGGGCGATGTTCTATCATTGATTATTTTTTTGTTTATTTCCCGTGCATCCAAGCAAAGCCGGACTTGGCCGTTTTTCTTGGGAATAGCGACAATAGGGCTGGTGTATGGGGATTGGCTATGTTCTATAATATCGCTATTAATCATTCGGTTTATTTCCGCTCTCACAGCCTCCTTTCGAGAATGCGCAATAGGGTAGGATTTTCTATTAAATTCCACTGTATCTCTGAACTTAAGGGTACATTGATAATTTCTTACCTTGCCTGGCTCATCTGAAAATACTGAGCGGTACTTCTCATAAATCCTTATCAACTGATTTGCTTGAGTAATGGGCAATTTCTCTCTAGTAATTCCGCTCCGGAAATCCCTTATCTCCTGTATTTTTTGGGACCATAAATCTTCGTCCGTGTTGTCGTATACTATTGGATTAGAAATGGTGTTATTATTCGTATAGTTAATGTTACGAATTTGCTGGTGGATACTGCTGGGAAGTGTTATCTCGCTACCGACTAAATCGGCCGTCCAGGTCAGACCTCCGGTAAACAGCGATACCTTCTCCGATCGTTAATCGATGATAGCAGAGTTTTTTCTCAGCACATCGCATCCCACTAATATATTGAAAGGTAATCCTGCTGCAATTAGGAAGACCATGTTTACTGCTATACCCTTACTAATCACATTCAACGACACTTGCTTTCTTATTGTTTTGTTTTGGTGACCAGTGGCACCGATTAATATGATGTTATTGATAGGTAAGGTCGGCAATAGTTTACCACATTTCTCTTGGATCCTCTCCAATTCTGTTGAGTTAATTATAGATACATTCGCACCTGTATCGATCATTAGCTGTGCGAATGTTCCTTCGATTTCTGCATTAATATAAATTATCTCGTTATTGATACTATGGAGGCGACTGTCGTCCTCCTCCAGTAGTTCTTTCGACTGTTTTTTAAATAGTTACACCGAATGATAGTAATTTTGTTGTTATTATTTGCTCTTGGCAATTCTCTTATATACCCAGGCGACAGAAGCAGCAAAAGGTCCTTATTATTTATTACTGCCTCCTCCCGTTTAAATTCTCCTCATCCTGGTTATTATTTGGACCAACAGAGGCGTCAGTTGGGAAACCCCTATCGTTATTATAAAACCGCTCGGTATTATTGGTATGGTTGGGGTTTCTCTGGCTATTTACATTGTTATTTGGGTAATAATTATTTCTATTACCGGGGAATCCGTTATTATTTCGGTTAATGTTTGGATTTACATTACCGTGGTTATTGTTGTTATTATTACCATTGGTAGGGTGCTGATTATGGTAATTTGGATTATACCGGTTCCCCTGGTACCCACTGTTGATCTGTTGATTACTATTGTTCGAGGACGGATTATTTTGAAATTCTGGCCGCTCATTTCTTCTTCTACTTTGCCTGTAATATTCTTCGTTCTCATAATTTTCTAATAGCTCCGTCATCGCCTGGATGGTCTTTATCTGACTACCTCTTCGTGCTCTTATGACCTCTTCGTCATAATGGTAGGAAAGCTTATTCGCCAGGCATTCCTCTGGTATGGCCGTTGCAGGTGCTTGGCCAGGCACACCTTCCCAAGGAAGTACGCAGTCATGGTATTGCCGAACTGGGTCTTGTATCGGCCATGGCAGATGTTGTCCCTTATTAAATTCTGGGTGGTCTCCGACCAATACTTGGCCTTGAACAAATTTTTAAACTGCTGGTAATCATCTATTTCGCTCCTGTTCGCCATCCACCAATTGTCCGTCATTTCATGGAATGATTCGTCCAATAGTTCTCGATTATTTGACCATCTATTACTTCTATGTTTGGTCATATATTCCTCGACACGGGCCAAGAATTCCATCGGCTTCCTTTTATATTGGCGGAAGTTAAGCCATTCCCTGTTTTCGTTGATGGGGATATTTGTGAAGCTGGTTGGTCGGTTCCGAATTGCTTCCATTTCCTCCTGGCTCTGCCGCACTTGACCAGTGATGTTAGTCATCACTACCTCCATTCCGTCACATCTTTCGGTAATTTGAGTCCGTACTTTACTGAGTTCTTCCTGGCTTTCCTTTCGGTTCTCTTCTGCCTTCTTGCGACTAGATTCTTCAAGATTTGTGACCTTGGTGTTTATCACTTCCTTGAACTCTTGTACCTCCCCTTCAGTCAGCCGACATCTTTCATCAACTTCTCTTATCTGTTGATTTATAGTTATTGTTTCGTCTTCCACCCTTTTGGTCATAGATTTCTTATTATCTTTGAGTTCTTTGTTCATTTCCTTTCTTAATAGTTCCATTCGTTCGTCTAACTTGTCTAGATTCTCCTGGTTAACTTCCCGTAATAGTTGGTTATCCTCTCTTAACTCTTCCAACCTTTCCCCCATCGTCTCTTCCATTTTCTTGTTATTTTCTCTTAATTCTTCCCTTAATTGTTGGTTGTCATCTTCTATTTTCTTACTGGTTTCTTCCATCTTTTCTTCCAAATTCTTCTTATTTTCTTCCATTTTCTTTTCCACCTTCTTACTGGTTTCCTCAATTTTCTTATTGGTCTTTTCGATCTTACGTCCCAATTCCTCCTTTGTGGATTGGTTGTCCTCCTTCAATTCTTCTAACCTTTTCCCCATTTCTTCTTCCATCTTCTTACTGTTCTCTTCAATATCCTTCCTTAATTCTTCCTTCGTGGATTCTATGTTCTTATTTATTTCATTCAATTCTTCCTTGGTTGAATGGTTGTTGTCGTCCATTTTCTTGCTTAAATTTTCCTCCATCTTCTTGTTACCTTCTTCCATTTTCTTACTGAAAGATTGGTTGTCTTCCTTCGTGGAATCCATTTTCTTTTCCATCTTCTTGCTGTTTTCTTCAATGTCCTTCCTTAATTCTTCCTTTGTGGCATCCATTTTTGCCATTATTAATCGGAGCTTTTCTTGCATGTCCTCTTTCTCTGTTCGTGTGGATTTTTCTCCTTGTTGCTTCTGGACACTACGTTCCCCTGTTTGTGTGGTCACTTCGGGTTGTTCCTCTGGTGGTGCCGGCTGTTTATTTTCCACCGGGGTTAATATCGTTTCTACGTCCTCCACTGGGGTCGCCTCCTTATCCTCCATATTAAGTTCTTTTTCGGCCTCCGCCGCTCTTTTCTTTGATGTGGCACGACGTTGCATTTTTCCTGTTTCTCTGGCTGGATAACCGCTGCCAAGCTGAATTAGATATTGGGCGATTTATTACAGCCTTTCAATCCCTAATTACAGCCCTTTAGTTGGACGCCAATTTTGTAATAAAACTATAATATACTGTGTAGGAATGTTGATAATGTTCCACTTTGGAAACGCCAATTTTGTAACGTTCCTTGTGTCTTCGTTAAGCCCCCACTGTTGGGCTAGCCAATTTTGTAATAAAACAAAATAAACTGTTTGTTAATGTTGTACAAAATTTGAAATAAAAAAATATAATTTTATTTCAAAAAAATAATTTGTGTTATTGTAAAAAAATATTTTTACAATGTGTAATTTATGTTCCTAATATTTAAAAAATAATCGTGGTTATTGTTTGTGTTTAGAAATTGAATGGTATTATGTTTATTAGTGTAATAGTGTCACTTTCTGTAAATTCACTTAATGACAATCTGGTTAACTCTAGTCCTAGTCGAAAGACGGCTCTCTTCTTCTTCTTTTTCGATGCGTTCGTTATTTCGTATATACCGCCTTTCGGTTAGTCTGTGTTCTTGATTAATTTATTTGTTAAGTATTTTTAAAGAAAAATTAAATCCAAATTGCATAACAGAAAGTTTATTAATAAATTATTTAAATTTATCGATAAGAATCGATATTACACAGCAGTATCGACTCACTCAGGGCCGGTCGATAAAAAAGTTTACATTGGTTATATATAATAATATAGTGTTCTTTGAACGGTTATTTAAGAATAGCCAGAGAAGGGTAGGGACAGGAAAGTATAACACTTACAATGATAAATGCCTTAATACTAACAAATACAATGTTATAATTAATAAATAAAAGTTTATATATAATATTTATTTCAAACCCAAAGCAGTAGAAATTCGTTTCTTCCCAGCTGGAGTGGTATGATGACGAGTCAAAATGGCTGACTGGCGCATGCGTAGTGGAACGTCTAACCTTGACGAAATATTTGTTTAAATAAAGATGTCTTTTCTCCGTTTAAATGGTCTCAGCAATTGTGTATAATGGTTCTGGAGTTAATTGAGTGTCACTGGTGTATTGTTTAATAGTTCACTTGGTGTAAATTGTTGTGATTATGTCTATCTCACTTTGTCTATATGTGTCGGGTTTAACCTTGATTGTTCGTCTGTAAATTTTATTGTATTGGTGTTTAGGCGTGTGTGGTTCTGTTTATTGGTGATGCACTGTTCATAGTTTAATTTCACCGGTTCACAAATAACAAAAACTCAAAATAAAAATTTATCAAAAATTTCACCGAACTCGGTTTACTTATAGTTCGCCATTATAGGTTATTTCGAGCAAACAATCTCGTTTAAGTACACTCTTCAATGGATAATAATGAACTGTTCTCATTTCCTTCGTCTCCTGAAAATCTTAGCCAATTTAATATATATTATACATTGTTTCAAATTATCTTAGCTTCCGATACATTTTATTTGAATACATTATACTCGGAAAATAATTTCGTTATTAATTAACTGTACGAAATACTAAATACATATTCAGTTTCTTTATTCTATTCTGCTTATTTTGATACTAATTAATATAGTTTTACAAAGTTTTCATTAAAAAAATTATATTTCTTACATTTTGGAAAGTAGGCTTAATTTTGTATTTCCTGTTCTCTAAGCAGATAATAGCCATTTTCTCTGATATAATTATTATTCTATTAAATCTAAAATTGATATAATTGTCTATTCTTACTTAATTTCTTGCAATTTAGTTTATTAATGATTGTTTTTAAATATAATTCATTTATCTATGACTCCTCCTCTGATAATGTCAGTTAGTACATTCCATTTTTATTTATAATTTTACTTATCTGCTGACCATATCTTTATAAAGTATTATTTACATGGTATTACTATATGTTGGGTTTATCTTACATAAATATTATCAGTTGAACTGGTTTATAGGACTAGATTTGTTAATTATTCTGTAGTCTAAATTTATTATATGGCCTAGATTTGATCTGTTGCTATTTGCAAAGTTTTTACTAATATAGTTAGTTTGTACCCTTCTCTGACCTTCTATTCTTATATAATTTATTAACAATTTGTTCCTTGACTATTATAACATTGAATATTGATTTTACAATTAAAATATAACACTTATTTACTATTAAATCTGGTACTTTGAATCATACCTTTTATGTGTACTGATTACACATAGTAACATAATAAAAACATTTTATAATATAGGAATGGTATCTACGTTTAGATATTCCATTCCTAATTTAAATTAATAACAAACTAATATTTTGTAACTATAATATTGCTTAATACTAAATCTTATTTATCTAGTTAATATTTGGAAATAGGAACATAACATATTGGTTCCATTAAATGGTTAACACTTTCTTAAACTATTTATTTACAGTCTGATCTGTACTTCCCAATTTTAAGGATGTATTCCCCGTTACTTTATGCTAAACACAAGCTATCTGTTTATTATTATTCATTCTATGGAATGTTCTAATAAACAGTGGCATTTCATTAGCAATATTATTCTTTGCTCCTTCACCATATCACTTAAGTAACTATTATTATGATACTGTTCAAAAACACTTAAAAGTTATTTACTTGCACGGTAACTCATGTACTTTTTCAAAGTTTATTGATTATAATTTAATAACTTGCACTTGTCCCTGGTTATTTATTGATATTATCACTAGTTCTTTTATAGTTTTACAACATGAAATATTTAACCATGGGGGGACTGTTAAGGTTTGTCTGTATAAACTACACAATAACTTTTTTGGGTGCACTGTTACTTAATACTCTAAACACTTTTGGTTTTTATCAGTTTTACATTAGTATATGGTTTTTTGGGGTGTTATACTTTCTTTTGGGACATTCCTTTATTTTTGGGGTTTTTTGGTTTTCTCCCTATGGGGTTTCTATTTGGTATTGTTCGAGTTTCACCTCCTTTATTCTATTTGAGCTTCACTGGTTTCTTATTCTTCAGTATATTGGTTTATTTTATATTTCTTCTTTCTTCGTTCTTGGTTCTTCAGTACCATTTCGCTTTATATTCTTTTGTTTACTCTGGTCTGTTTTCTTTGTCTGGGTATCTTCATTGCCTGCTTCTATCCTACCTGGGTAATCTTGTTATTCAAATTTTAGTTTTCTGAGTTTTTAATTTGTAGTATAATTATATTATTTGCTGATTTTTTCTTTATGTTTACCTTTCTTGTTATTATAATAATTTATAGTGCTTTTTAATTGATTTTCATTTGTATATTCCATATATTTGAGTTTTATTAATGATCATTTAGTAATTGATTTATGTGGATTATCTGTCATGCTACATAGTATATAAAAATATTTGTTGGAAGCAAGCCACTAATAATTGTTTTCCATTATGTTAAAGAGGTTTTTTAGTATAGTATAAGGATGAGAAGGGATATATTTTGTTTTATTGTTAATGAATAAAATTTACAAATTTATATTAACCACTATTAAAATAAGGATAAAAGACATGTTATGCTGAATACAGTAAAGGGAGTTAGACACTATATTCTCTAAGTGAGTTTATAAGGGAATATTAGTGCACATCTAATGTTCAATTTTATTATATTTTTCTTTGATTGTAATTAACCCAAATGTTATTATGTTGAAAATTATGTTTAACAAAACCGTTTAAAAACATGTAAAACTTTAGATACAGGCATGGGCCTAACAGAGTTATTAAGTATTTATATTATGTTATATGATGATTAAAAATAATCAAATTTTATGGTTTATACTATTATTAAAACTTGTTTGGTATTGACAGATGGAACTGTTGATTAAACAACTGACTGCTACGTGCCTCTCAACCAATCGCCGTACTCAAAACTGTAAACCCGTAACCGTAGCAACGCACACTGTTGCCAATATGTCCCACACGTGCTGTTATTAAAACCAGTGTGGAATGTCGCACCACAGAGTGAACTGTTAGTGTAGGTTCTATGTAACGAAGTCTGTTTGTTAACAGTGCTGTGTTCTCGGTTACACTTGTTTGATTATTCGTGGGTGTACGTTAGTTTAATACTGAAATAGTTGTGCTGCAGATACAAGTTTATTGCTAACTAATATTAATTACTTAACTAATTTCTGGCTGGTTTAATATAATTATCACTTGTTATTCAGTGTAAAGTTTTTATTTATTTTAATTCTCTGTCATATTTTGACTGTTATTACAATCTCCTTCTGGTCATTGGTAGCATATATTTTGTATTATATATATTTTTTTTCTTAATTCTTATGAATCGTTCCACTAGTTTATGTTCTTGCAATTACTCTTTTAATTGTCCTTCTTATAATTGACATTTATTTTATGATCATATTTTTCTTATGGATTTATTTGTACATAGTTATTTCTTTCTTTTTCAAAATTTTATTCTGCTCTTGCTTTTTATCCAAATGCACTCTTTAATTATTAATTCTATGTGGTCATTGTCTCTGCTTATTTTGCTTAAAAGTCTTATTAATTTTACTTCACAATAAGTTTATTCATTTTAATTGTATCAGTGGTTTTTACTGCCATTTCTTTATTCTCGAAATTTTTTTCATAATTGGTTCCATATCTACTTGTTTGTAATGTGAACTTATTCTTCCTTTTGAATGTTGTGGATATTCTTCAAAATTCTTTTTCTTTTCCTTTATATTCCATGATTTGAGTTTCATAGATGTTTGGTAGTAAGTGGTACTTATTTGGTTTTTTAAATTTGTTTGTATTTTACTAAATTCTTTTTCTTTTAGTTTTTTCACAAATAGTTTCATAAATATTTGGGTAGTAAGTAGTGCTTACCTCGTTCTAAAAATCGTTCACAAATATGTGGTAGTAAGTTGTGCTTACTTCGTTTTGGAATTTTTTTATATTATATAAATTCTTCTTATTTTTGTTTTTTCATAAATAGTTTCATAAATATTAGGTAGTAAGTAGTGCTTACGTTGTTTTGAAATTTTTACATTGTATTTCAAATTCTTTTTCTTCATTAATTCAAAAGTCGTTTCAAATATTAGGTAGTAAGTTGTGCTTACTTTGTTTTGGAATTTAGACATTTTATTATCAAATTCTTCTTCTTTTAATTCAAAAATCGTTTCACAAATATTCGGTAGTAAGTTGTGCTTACCTTGTTTTGGAATTTTTTATATTATAAATTCTTCTTTTTGTTTTTTCATAAATAGTTCATAAATCATAGGTAGTAAGTAGTGATTACATTGTTTTTGAATTTTGATAGTATATGCCAAATTCTTTTTCTTTTCATTAATTCAATAGTTGTTTCAAATATTTGGTAGTAAGTTGTGCTTACCTCGTTTTGGAATTTTTTTATATTATATAAATTCTTCTTTTTGTTTTTTCATAAATAGTTCATAAATCATAGGTAGTAAGTTGTGCTTACATGGTTTTTGAATTTTGACAATTTTATTCCAAATTCTTTTTCTTTTTCATTAATTCAAAAATTGTTTCATAAATATTCGGTAGTAAGTTGTTTACTTTGTTTTGGAATTTTGATAATTTATGCCAAATTCTTTTTCTTTTCATTAATCCAAAAGTCGTTTCAAAAATTGGGTAGTAAGTTGTGCTTACCTCGTTTTGGAATTTTTTATATTTTATTCCAAATTCTTTTCCTTTTTCATTAATTCAAAAGTAGTTCAAATATTAGGTAGTAAGTATTGCTTACATGGTTTTTGAATTTCGGCATCTTTATTATCAAATTCTTCTTCCTTTTAATTCAGTAATTCAAAAGTTGTTTCAAATATAAGGTAGTAAGTTGTGCTTACCTCGTTTTGGAATTTTTTTATTTATAAATTCTTCTTTTTTCATTAATTCCAAAAGTTGTTTCAAATGTTTGTTAGTAAGTTGTGCTTACTTTGTTTTTGAATTTAGACACTATATGTCAAATTCTTTTTCTTTTCATTAATTCAATAGTTGTTTCAAATATTTGGTAGTAAGTTTTGCTTACCTCGTTTTGGAATTTTTTTATATTATATAAATTCTTCTTCTTTTTGTTTTTTCATAAATAGTTCATAAATCATAGGTAGTAAGTTGTGCTTACCATGTTTTTGAATTTTTTTTATATGTTATAAATTCTTCCTCTTTTTCTACACACACAAAATTCAATCTTCTATACATCCAATTACTCATAATATTTTTTCATGGAAGCCTGGTTATATACACCCTTTATCCTTTCTGAAACTATTTCCTTTATTCATAAGTATTATTATTTTTTACATTGGATATTACATATGGTCCAGTGTATAACAGCAATAACTTCTTCATTATTCCTTCCAGTGTGCTGGGTAGTTCACGATTTTTTAATAAATTTTTTCTCCCTTTTCATAAATTATTAATTTACCACTAGCCTTTTGATACTTATTTTGCCGTTTTACTTGGTCTTCTGCCACCTTGTTGTAGAATTTAGCCTTGTCAAATTTGTACATATTGTTGCTGGGGAACTCGAGGATATCTGCGATCTCTCGTGGGGGTGGTTTTTCGTACATAGCGGAGTATGGGGTTATCCCTATAGCTGGATGGTATGCCAAGTTGAGGAATTCCTCCGTGGCTTCTAGATAGTCTTGCCACCTTTTTTGTTGATGGTGACAATAAGTTCTTAGGATCCTCCCCACTTCTCGTAACACCCGCTCTGCCGGATTACTGCTCGGATGGTAGACCGAGGTCTTGTATGTACGAATGCCCATTGACAATAAGGTATCTCGCCATTTTCTACCCTTAAACTGGGTTCCATGATCAGTGATGATCGAAGATGGTTTCCCCAGGTTTGGGGTATACTGTTCCGTTAATACCCCATAATTTTCCGGGTAGTCGCTCGATTAGTAGGGTATAGCTTAACATACTTTGTGAAGTGGTCCATTATGATTGTCAGGTATCGATATTGGTGTCGACCTCCACTACGGGGAAATGGTCCGCAAATGTCTAGGAATACCTTCTCCAATTTTGCTTGGGAGGTGATAGGAATCATCACACCTTCCTTCTTCTCATTATTTGTTTTCACAAGCTGACAGATTTTACAGCTTTTAATATACATTCGGACCTTCCTATTTATATTTTTTATCTGGCAGCTCTCCTCCAGAGCTTTTATTACCTTGAGGGCGCCCATATGCCCATATCGTATGTGGTTGTTTACTATTAATTCCTTTTCGATCTGTGTTGGAATAACTACCTTCCAGGTCTCCTCCTTCAGGGATGTTTTAACGAACAATATCTGTTTATTTAGTTGGTAATATTGAGCAACGGTTTCGTCTCCCTCTTCTAATCGAGTTTTAAGGTTTCTCAATTTTGGGTCCGCTTGTTGGTGGGTGCTCATATTCGTTAAGATTGTTGTTAAATCGGCTCTGGTGCTAAGAAGATGGTATATTTTTAGCACGCTTTCCTTCTCCCCTTCGAAAGTTTGTTCTTCCACATTGACCCGGGATAGCACATCAGCTACGACATTCTTTTTACCTGGGATATATTCCCATTTTAGAAGGCATTCTTGAAGGGCAAGTATCCACCTCGTTAGTCTGCCATGGTTCAGTTTGCAGCTTTTCAAGAACGAAATAGATTTATGGTCTGTTCGGACTGTAACAGGGTATCCCAAAATGTAAGTGCGGAACTTACCACAAGCAAATACTACGCTCAGTAATTCTTTTTCAGTCACCGTATAGTTTTTCTCGCACTGGTTCAAAGATCTGCTCGCGAAGCTAATTACTTGGTGTTGACCCTTCTCGTCTTCTTGATACAGTGTCGTTCCCAGACTGATGTTGCTGGCAACGCAATTCATGAAGAATGGTAATTTAAAGTTTGGGTGGCGAAGTATTATTGTTGCCAGAAATTTGTCTTTAATTTGTTGGAAAATCATATCCTGTTCTCTACACCATACCCATTTATTCTTTGACGACAATTGAGGTTGAAACTTTGCGGTTAATTCCGAATATTGTTCTTGGAACTTTCTGTAGTAATTACAGAGTCCCAGGAACGACTGTAATTGCTTCCTGTTTTTGGGTGCTGGGAATTTCTGGACTGCTTCCACCTTTTCTGCCGACGGTGAGATTCCTTGATCGTCCAAGTTAAACCCTAAAAATTGCACTTCTCTGGCAATAAACTTGGATTTTTCTAACTTCAGCGTGACGTTACTGACAGATAATTTCTCAAGCACGTGTTCCACACGGTAGCAGTGTTCCTCCCACGTTTCGGATGTTATTAGTAGATCATCTACATACACTGTGGTAAACTGAAGTGCTTCCTGTCCCAATATCTGGTCCATGCAGGTCACAAAGATGGCAACTGAGTTTACCAATCCGAAGGGCAATCTTTTGAATTGGTAATTGCGTCCCTCGAATATGAAAGCCAGATATTGGCGACTCCGTGGGTGTAACTCTACCTGCCAGTAACCGCACACCGTATCCCAGGTACTGAAGTACTTGGTACCGTGGAAACGTTTCAGGATTTCTTCAATCTCACCGGGCGATGTTCTATCATTGATTATTTTTTTGTTTATTTCCCGTGCATCCAAGCAAAGCCGGACTTGGCCGTTTTTCTTGGGAATAGCGACAATAGGGCTGGTGTATGGGGATTGGCTATGTTCTATAATATCGCTATTAATCATTCGGTTTATTTCCGCTCTCACAGCCTCCTTTCGAGAATGCGCAATAGGGTAGGATTTTCTATTAAATTCCACTGTATCTCTGAACTTAAGGGTACATTGATAATTTCTTACCTTGCCTGGCTCATCTGAAAATACTGAGCGGTACTTCTCATAAATCCTTATCAACTGATTTGCTTGAGTAATGGGCAATTTCTCTCTAGTAATTCCGCTCCGGAAATCCCTTATCTCCTGTATTTTTTGGGACCATAAATCTTCGTCCGTGTTGTCGTATACTATTGGATTAGAAATGGTGTTATTATTCGTATAGTTAATGTTACGAATTTGCTGGTGGATACTGCTGGGAAGTGTTATCTCGCTACCGACTAAATCGGCCGTCCAGGTCAGACCTCCGGTAAACAGCGATACCTTCTCCGATCGTAAATCGATGATAGCAGAGTTTTTTCTCAGCACATCGCATCCCACTAATATATTGAAAGGTAATCCTGCTGCAATTAGGAAGACCATGTTTACTGCTATACCCTTACTAATCACATTCAACGACACTTGCTTTCTTATTGTTTTGTTTTGGCGACCAGTGGCACCGATTAATATGATGTTATTGATAGGTAAGGTCGGCAATAGTTTACCACATTTCTCTTGGATCCTCTCCAATTCTGTTGAGTTAATTATAGATACATTCGCACCTGTATCGATCATTAGCTGTGCGAATGTTCCTTCGATTTCTGCATTAATATAAATTATCTCGTTATTGATACTATGGAGGCGACTGTCGTCCTCCTCCAGTAGTTCATTCGACTGTTTTTTAAATAGTTACACCGAATGATAGTAATTTTGTTGTTATTATTTGCTCTTGGCAATTCTCTTATATACCCAGGCGACAGAAGCAGCAAAAGGTCCTTATTATTTATTACTGCCTCCTCCCGTTTAAATTCTCCTCATCCTGGTTATTATTTGGACCAACAGAGGCGTCAGTTGGGAAACCCCTATCGTTATTATAAAACCGCTCGGTATTATTGGTATGGTTGGGGTTTCTCTGGCTATTTACATTGTTATTTGGGTAATAATTATTTCTATTACCGGGGAATCCGTTATTATTTCGGTTAATGTTTGGATTTACATTACCGTGGTTATTGTTGTTATTATTACCGTTGGTAGGGTGCTGATTATGGTAATTTGGATTATACCGGTTCCCCTGGTACCCACTGTTGATCTGTTGATTACTATTGTTCGAGGACGGATTATTCTGAAATTCTGGCCGCTCATTTCTTCTTCTACTTTGCCTGTAATATTCTTCGTTCTCATAATTTTCTAATAGCTCCGTCATCGCCTGGATGGTCTTTATCTGGCTACCTCTTCGTGCTCTTATGACCTCTTCGTCATAATGGTAGGAAAGCTTATTCGCCAGGCATTCCTCTGGTATGGCCGTTGCAGGTGCTTGGCCAGGCACACCTTCCCAAGGAAGTACGCAGTCATGGTATTGCCGAACTGGGTCTTGTATCGGCCATGGCAGATGTTGTCCCTTATTAAATTCTGGGTGGTCTCCGACCAATACTTGGCCTTGAACAAATTTTTAAACTGCTGGTAATCATCTATTTCGCTCCTGTTCGCCATCCACCAATTGTCCGTAATTTCATGGAATGATTCGTCCAATAGTTCTCGATTATTTGACCATCTATTACTTCTATGTTTGGTCATATATTCCTCGACACGGGCCAAGAATTCCATCGGCTTCCTTTTATATTGGCGGAAGTTAAGCCATTCCCTGTTTTCGTTGATGGGGATATTTGTGAAGCTGGTTGGTCGGTTCCGAATTGCTTCCATTTCCTCCTGGCTCTGCCGCACTTGACCAGTGATGTTAGTCATCACTACCTCCATTCCGTCACATCTTTCGGTAATTTGAGTCCGTACTTTACTGAGTTCTTCCTGGCTTTCCTTTTGGTTCTCTTCTGCCTTCTTGTGACTAGATTCTTCAAGATTTGTGACCTTGGTGTTTATCACTTCCTTGAACTCTTGTACCTCCCCTTCAGTCAGCCAACATCTTTCATCAACTTCTCTTATCTGTTGATTTATAGTTATTGTTTCGTCTTCCACCCTTTTGGTCATAGATTTCTTATTATCTTTGAGTTCTTTGTTCATTTCCTTTCTTAATAGTTCCATTCGTTCGTCTAACTTGTCTAGATTCTCCTAGTTAACTTCCCTAATAGTTGGTTATCCTCTCTTAACTCTTCCAACCTTTCCCCCATCGTCTCTTCCATTTTCTTGTTATTTTCTCTTAATTCTTCCCTTAATTGTTGGTTGTCATCTTCTATTTTCTTACTGGTTTCTTCCATCTTTTCTTCCAAATTCTTCTTATTTTCTTCCATTTTCTTTTCCACCTTCTTACTGGTTTCCTCAATTTTCTTATTGGTCTTTTCGATCTTACGTCCCAACTCCTCCTTTGTGGATTGGTTGTCCTCCTTCAATTCTTCTAACCTTTTCCCCATTTCTTCTTCCATCTTCTTACTGTTCTCTTCAATATCCTTCCTTAATTCTTCCTTCGTGGATTCTATGTTCTTATTTATTTCATTCAATTCTTCCTTGGTTGAATGGTTGTTGTCGTCCATTTTCTTGCTTAAATTTTCCTCCATCTTCTTGTTACCTTCTTCCATTTTCTTACTGAAAGATTGGTTGTCTTCCTTCGTGGAATCCATTTTCTTTTCCATCTTCTTGCTGTTTTCTTCAATGTCCTTCCTTAATTCTTCCTTTGTGGCATCCATTTTTGCCATTATTAATCGGAGCTTTTCTTGCATGTCCTCTTTCTCTGTTCGTGTGGATTTTTCTCCTTGTTGCTTCTGGACACTACGTTCCCCTGTTTGTGTGGTCACTTCGGGTTGTTCCTCTGGTGGTGCCGGCTGTTTATTTTCCACCGGGGTTAATATCGTTTCTACGTCCTCCACTGGGGTCGCCTCCTTATCCTCCATATTAAGTTCTTTTTCGGCCTCCGCCGCTCTTTTCTTTGATGTGGCACGACGTTGCATTTTTCCTGTTTCTCTGGCTGGATAACCGCTGCCAAGCTGAATTAGATATTGGGCGATTTATTACAGCCTTTCAATCCCTAATTACAGCCCTTTAGTTGGACGCCAATTTTGTAATAAAACTATAATATACTGTGTAGGAATGTTGATAATGTTCCACTTTGGAAACGCCAATTTTGTAACGTTCCTTGTGTCTTCGTTAAGCCCCCACTGTTGGGCTAGCCAATTTTGTAATAAAACAAAATAAACTGTTTGTTAATGTTGTACAAAATTTGAAATAAAAAAATATAATTTTATTTCAAAAAAATAATTTGTGTTATTGTAAAAAAATATTTTTACAATGTGTAATTTATGTTCCTAATATTTAAAAAATAATCGTGGTTATTGTTTGTGTTTAGAAATTGAATGGTATTATGTTTATTAGTGTAATAGTGTCACTTTCTGTAAATTCACTTAATGACAATCTGGTTAACTCTAGTCCTAGTCGAAAGATGGCTCTCTTCTTCTTCTTTTTCGATGCGTTCGTTATTTCGTATATACCGCCTTTCGGTTAGTCTGTGTTCTCGATTAATTTATTTGTTAAGTATTTTTAAAGAAAAATTAAATCCAAAATGGCATAACAGAAAGTTTATTAATAAATTATTTAAATTTATCGATAAGAATCGATATTACAAAGCAGTATCGACTCACTCAGGGCCGGTCGATAAAAAAGTTTGCATTGGTTACATATAATAATATAGTGTTCTTTGAACGGTTATTTAAGAATAGCCAGAGAAGGGTAGGGACAGGAAAGTATAACACTTACAATGATAAATGCCTTAATACTAACAAATACAATGTTATAATTAATAAATAAAAGTTTATATATAATATTTATTTCAAACCCAAAGCAGTAGAAATTCGTTTCTTCCCAGCTGGAGTGGTATGATGACGAGTCAAAATGGCTGACTGGCGCATGCGTAGTGGAACGTCTAACCTTGACGAAATATTTGTTTAAATAAAGATGTCTTTTCTCCGTTTAAATGGTCTCAGCAATTGTGTATAATGGTTCTGGAGTTAATTGAGTGTCACTGGTGTATTGTTTAATAGTTCACTTGGTGTAAATTGTTGTGATTATGTCTATCTCACTTTGTCTATATGTGTCGGGTTTAACCTTGATTGTTCGTCTGTAAATTTTATTGTATTGGTGTTTAGGCGTGTGTGGTTCTGTTTATTGGTGATGCACTGTTCATAGTTTAATTTCACCGGTTCACAAATAACAAAAACTCAAAATAAAAATTTATCAAAAATTTCACCGAACTCGGTTTACTTATAGTTCGCCATTATAGGTTATTTCGAGCAAACAATCTCGTTTAAGTACACTCTTCAATGGATAATAATGAACTGTTCTCATTTCCTTCGTCTCCTGAAAATCTTAGCCAATTTAATATATATTATACATTGTTTCAAATTATCTTAGCTTCCGATACATTTTATTTGAATACATTATACTCGGAAAATAATTTCGTTATTAATTAACTGTACGAAATACTAAATACATATTCAGTTTCTTTATTCTATTCTGCTTATTTTGATACTAATTAATATAGTTTTACAAAGTTTTCATTAAAAAAATTATATTTCTTACATTTTGGAAAGTAGGCTTAATTTTGTATTTCCTGTTCTCTAAGCAGATAATAGCCATTTTCTCTGATATAATTATTATTCTATTAAATCTGAAATTGATATAATTGTCTATTCTTACTTAATTTCTTGCAATTTAGTTTATTAATGATTGTTTTTAAATATAATTCATTTATCTATGACTCCTCCTCTGATAATGTCAGTTAGTACATTCCATTTTTATTTATAATTTTACTTATCTGCTGACCATATCTTTATAAAGTATTATTTACATGGTATTACTATATGTTGGGTTTATCTTACATAAATATTATCAGTTGAACTGGTTTATAGGACTAGATTTGTTAATTATTCTGTAGTCTAAATTTATTATATGGCCTAGATTTGATCTGTTGCTATTTGCAAAGTTTTTACTAATATAGTTAGTTTGTACCCTTCTCTGACCTTCTATTCTTATATAATTTATTAACAGTTTGTTCCTTGACTATTATAACATTGAATATTGATTTTACAATTAAAATATAACACTTATTTACTATTAAATCTGGTACTTTGAATCATACCTTTTATGTGTACTGATTACACATAGTAACATAATAAAAACATTTTATAATATAGGAATGGTATCTACATTTAGATATTGCATTCCTAATTTAAATTAATAACAAACTAATATTTTGTAACTATAATATTGCTTAATACTAAATCTTATTTATCTAGTTAATATTTGGAAATAGGAACATAACATATTGGTTCCATTAAATGGTTAACACTTTCTTAAACTATTTATTTACAGTCTGATCTGTACTTCCCAATTTTAAGGATGTATTCCCCGTTACTTTATGCTAAACACAAGCTATCTGTTTATTATTATTCATTCTATGGAATGTTCTAATAAACAGTGGCATTTCATTAGCAATATTATTCCTTGCTCCTTCACCATATCACTTAAGTAACTATTATTATGATACTGTTCAAAAACACTTAAAAGTTATTTACTTGCACGGTAACTCATGTACTTTTTCAAAGTTGATTGATTATAATTTAATAACTTGCACTTGTCCCTGGTTATTTATTGATATTATCACTAGTTCTTTTATAGTTTTACAATATGAAATATTTAACCATGGGGGGACTGTTAAGGTTTGTCTGTATAAACTACACAATAACTTTTTTGGGTGCACTGTTACTTAATACTCTAAACACTTTTGGTTTTTATCAGTTTTACATTAGTATATGGTTTTCTGGGGTGTTATACTTTCTTTTGGGACATTCCTTTATTTTTGGGGTTTTTTGGTTTTCTCCCTATGGGGTTTCTATTTGGTATTGTTCGAGTTTCACCTCCTTTATTCTATTTGAGCTTCACTGGTTTCTTATTCATCAGTATAATGGTTTATTTTATATTTCTTCTTTCTTCGTTCTTGGTTCTTCAGTACCATTTCGCTTTATATTCTTTTGTTTACTCTGGTCTGTTTTCTTTGTCTGGGTATCTTCATTGCCTGCTTCTATCCTACCTGGGTAATCTTGTTATTCAAATTTTAGTTTTCTGAGTTTTTAATTTGTAGTATAATTATATTATTTGCTGATTTTTTCTTTATGTTTACCTTTCTTGTTATTATAATAATTTATAGTGCTTTTTAATTGATTTTCATTTGTATATTCCATATATTTGAGTTTTATTAATGATCATTTAGTAATTGATTTATGTGGATTATCTGTCATGCTACATAGTATAAAAAAATATTTGTTGGAAGCAAGCCACTAATAATTGTTTTCCATTATGTTAAAGAGGTTTTTTAGTATAGTATAAGGATGAGAAGGGATATATATTGTTTTATTGTTAATGAATAAAATTTACAAATTTATATGAACCACTATTAAAATAAGGATAAAAGACATGTTATGCTGAATACAGTAAAGGGAGTTAGACACTATATTCTCTAAGTGAGTTTATAAGGGAATATTAGTGCACATCTAATGATCAATTTTATTATATTTTTCTTTGATTGTAATTAACCCAAATGTTATTATGTTGAAAATTATGTTTAACAAAACCGTTTAAAAACATGTAAAACTTTAGATACAGGCATGGGCCTAACAGAGTTATTAAGTATTTATATTATGTTATATGATGATTAAAAATAATCAAATTTTATCATTTATACTATTATTAAAACTTGTTTGGTATTGACAGATGGAACTGTTGATTAAACAACTGACTGCTACGTGCCTCTCAACCAATCGCCGTACTCAAAACTGTAAACCCGTAACCGTAGCAACGCACACTGTTGCCAATATGTCCCACACGTGCTGTTATTAAAACTAGTGTGGAATGTCGCACCACAGAGTGAACTGTTAGTGTAGGTTCTATGTAACGAAGTCTGTTTGTTAACAGTGCTGTGTTCTCGGTTACACTTGTTTGATTATTCGTGGGTGTACGTTAGTTTAATACTGAAATAGTTGTGCTGCAGATACAAGTTTATTGCTAACTAATTTTAATTACTTAACTAATTTCTGGTTGGTTTAATATAATTATCACTTGTTATTCAGTGTAAAGTTTTTATTTATTTTAATTCTCTGTCATATTTTGACTGTTATTACAATCTCCTTCTGGTCATTGGTAGCATATATTTTGTATTATATATATTTTTTTTCTTAATTCTTATGAATCGTTCCACTAGTTTATGTTCTTGCAATTACTCTTTTAATTGTCCTTCTTATAATTGACATTTATTTTATGATCATATTTTCCTTATGGATTTATTTGTACATAGTTATTTCTTTCTTTTTCAAAATTTTATTCTGCTCTTGCTTTTTATCCAAATGCACTCTTTAATTATTAATTCTATGTGGTCATTGTCTCTGCTTATTTTGCTTAAAAGTCTTATTAATTTTACTTCACAATAAGTTTATTCATTTTAATTGTATCAGTGGTTTTTACTGCCATTTCTTTATTCTCTAAATTTTTTTCATAATTGGTTCCATATCTACTTGTTTGTAATGTGAACTTATTCTTCCTTTTGAATGTTGTGGATATTCTTCAAAATTCTTTTTCTTTTCCTTTACATTGATAATTTCTTACCTTGCCTAGCTCATCTGAAAATACTAAGCGGTACTTCTCATAAATCCTTATCAACTGATTTGCTTGAGTAATGGGCAATTTCTCTCTAGTAATTCCGCTCCGGAAATCCCTTATCTCCTGTATTTTTTGGGACCATAAATCTTCGTCCGTGTTGTCGTATACTATTGGATTAGAAATGGTGTTATTATTCGTATAGTTAATGTTACGAATTTGCTGGTGGATACTGCTGGGAAGTGTTATCTCGCTACCGACTAAATCGGCCGTCCAGGTCAGACCTCCGGTAAACAGCGATACCTTCTCCGATCGTAAATCGATGATAGCAGAGTTTTTTCTCAGCACATCGCATCCCACTAATATATTGAAAGGTAATCCTGCTGCAATTAGGAAGACCATGTTTACTGCTATACCCTTACTAATCACATTCAACGACACTTGCTTTCTTATTGTTTTGTTTTGGCGACCAGTGGCACCGATTAATACGATGTTATTGATAGGTAAGGTCGGCAATAGTTTACCACATTTCTCTTGGATCCTCTCCAATTCTGTTGAGTTAATTATAGATACATTCGCACCTGTATCGATCATTAGCTGTGCGAATGTTCCTTCGATTTCTGCATTAATATAAATTATCTCGTTATTGATACTGTGGAGGCGACTGTCGTCCTCCTCCAGTAGTTCATTTCGACTGTTTTTTAAATAGTTACACCGAATGATAGTAATTTTGTTGTTATTATTTGCTCTTGGCAATTCTCTTATATACCCAGGCGACAGAAGCAGCAAAAGGTCCTTATTATTTATTACTGCCTCCTCCCGTTTAAATTCTCCTCATCCTGGTTATTATTTGGACCAACAGAGGCGTCAGTTGGGAAACCCCTATTGTTATTATAAAACCGCTCTGTATTATTGGTATGGTTGGGGTTTCTCTGGCTATTTACATTGTTATTTGGGTAATAATTATTTCTATTACTGGGGAATCCGTTATTATTTCGGTTAATGTTTGGATTTACATTACCGTGGTTATTGTTGTTATTATTACCGTTGGTAGGGTGCTGATTATGGTAATTTGGATTATACCGGTTCCCCTGGTACCCACTGTTGATCTGTTGATTACTATTGTTCGAGGACGGATTATTTTGAAATTCTGGCCGCTCATTTCTTCTTCTACTTTGCCTGTAATATTCTTCGTTCTCATAATTTACTAATAGCTCCGTCATCGCCTGGATGGTCTTTATCTGGCTACCTCTTCGTGCTCTTATGACCTCTTCGTCATAATGGTAGGAAAGCTTATTCACCAGGCATTCCTCTGGAATGGCCGTTGCAGGTGCTTGGCCAGGCACACCTTCCCAAGGAAGTACGCAGTCATGGTATTGCCGAACTGGGTCTTGTATCGGCCATGGCAGATGTTGTCCCTTATTAAATTCTGGGTGGTCTCTGACCAATACTTGGCCTTGAACAAATTTTTAAACTGCTGGTAATCATCTATTTCGCTCCTGTTCGCCATCCACCAATTGTCCGTCATTTCACGGAATGATTCGTCCAATAGTTCTCGAGTATTTGACCATCTATTACTTCTATGTTTGGTCATATATTCCTCGACACGGGCCAAGAATTCCATCGGCTTCCTTTTATATTGGCGGAAGTTAAGCCATTCCCTGTTTTCGTTGATGGGGATATTTGTGAAGCTGGTTGGTCGGTTCCGAATTGCTTCCATTTCCTCCTGGCTCTGCCGCACTTGACCAGTGATGTTAGTCATCACTACCTCCATTCCGTCACATCTTTCGGTAATTTGAGTCCGTACTTTACTGAGTTCTTCCTGGCTTTCCTTTTGGTTCTCTTCTGCCTTCTTGCGACTAGATTCTTCAAGATTTGTGACCTTAGTGTTTATCACTTCCTTGAACTCTTGTACCTCCCCTTCAGTCAGCCGACATCTTTCATCAACTTCTCTTATCTGTTGATTTATAGTTATTGTTTCGTCTTCCACCCTTTTGGTCATAGATTTCTTATTATCTTTGAGTTCTTTGTTCATTTCCTTTCTTAATAGTTCCATTCGTTCGTCTAACTTGTCTAGATTCTCCTGGTTAACTTCCCGTAATAGTTGGTTATCCTCTCTTAACTCTTCCAACCTTTCCCCCATCGTCTCTTCCATTTTCTTGTTATTTTCTCTTAATTCTTCCCTTAATTGTTGGTTGTCATCTTCTATTTTCTTACTGGTTTCTTCCATCTTTTCTTCCAAATTCTTCTTATTTTCTTCCACCTGGTTTCTTATTTACCTTCTTACTGGTTTCCTCAAGTTTCTTATTGGTCTTTTCGATCTTACGTCCCAATTCCTCCTTTGTGGATTGGTTGTCCTCCTTCAATTCTTCTAACCTTTTCCCCATTTCTTCTTCCATCTTCTTACTGTTCTCTTCAATATCCTTCCTTAATTCTTCCTTCGTGGATTCTATGTTCTTATTTATTTCATTCAATTCTTCCTTGGTTGAATGGTTGTTGTCGTCCATTTTCTTGCTTAAATTTTCCTCCATCTTCTTGTTACCTTCTTCCATTTTCTTACTGAAAGATTGGTTGTCTTCCTTCGTGGAATCCATTTTCTTTTCCATCTTCTTGCTGTTTTCTTCAATGTCCTTCCTTAATTCTTCCTTTGTGGCATCCATTTTTGCCATTATTAATCGGAGCATTTCTTGCATGTCCTCTTTCTCTGTTCGTGTGGATTTTTCTCCTTGTTGCTTCTGGACACTACGTCCCCCTGTTTGTGTGGTCACTTCGGGTTGTTCCTCTGGTGGTGCCGGCTGTTTATTTTCCACCGGGGTTAATATCGTTTCTACGTCCTCCACTGGGGTCGCCTCCTTATCCTCCATATTAAGTTCTTTTTCGGCCTCCGCCACTCTTTCCTTTGATGTGGCACGACGTTGCATCTTTCCTGTTTCTCTGGCTGGATAACCGCTGCCAAGCTGAATTAGATATTGGGCGATTTATTACAGCCTTTCAATCCCTAATTACAGCCCTTTAGTTGGACGCCAATTTTGTAATAAAACTCTATAGTATACTGTGTAGGAATGTTGATAATGTTCCACTTTGGAAACGCCAATTTTGTAACGTTCCTTGTGTCTTCGTTAAGCCCCCACTGTTGGGCTAGCCAATTTTGTAATAAAACAAAATAAACTGTTTGTTAATGTTGTAGAAAATTTGAAATAAAAAAATATAATTTTATTTCAAAAAAAAAATTTGTGTTGTTATTGTAAAAAAATATTTTTTACAATGTGTAATTTATGTTCCTAATATTTAAAAAATAATCGTGGTTATTGTTTGTGTTTAGAAATTGAATGGTATTATGTTTATTAGTGTAATAGTGTCACTTTCTGTAAATTCACTTAATGACAATCTGGTTAACTCCAGTCCTAGTCAAAAGACGGCTCTCTTCTTCTTCTTCTTTTTCGATGCGTTCGTTATTTCGTATATACCGCCTTTCGGTTAGTCTGTGTTCTTGATTAATTTATTTGTTAAGTATTTTTAAAGAAAAATTAAATCCAAATTGCATAACAGAAAGTTTATTAATAAATTATTTAAATTTATCGATAAGAATCGATATTACACAGCAGTATCGACTCACTCAGGGCCGGTCGATAAAAAAGTTTACATTGGTTATATATAATAATATAGTGTTCTTTGAACGGTTATTTAAGAATAGCCAGAGAAGGGTAGGGACAGGAAAGTATAACACTTACAATGATAAATGCCTTAATACTAACAAATACAATGTTATAATTAATAAATAAAAGTTTATATATAATATTTATTTCAAACCCAAAGCAGTAGAAATTCGTTTCTTCCCAGCTGGAGTGGTATGATGACGAGTCAAAATGGCTGACTGGCGCATGCGTAGTGGAACGTCTAACCTTGACGAAATATTTGTTTAAATAAAGATGTCTTTTCTCCGTTTAAATGGTCTCAGCAATTGTGTATAATGGTTCTGGAGTTAATTGAGTGTCACTGGTGTATTGTTTAATAGTTCACTTGGTGTAAATTGTTGTGATTATGTCTATCTCACTTTGTCTATATGTGTCGGGTTTAACCTTGATTGTTCGTCTGTAAATTTTATTGTATTGGTGTTATTTTAATTAATTAGGCGTGTGTGGTTCTGTTTATTGGTGATGCACTGTTCATAGTTTAATTTCACCGGTTCACAAATAACAAAAACTCAAAATAAAAATTTATCAAAATTTTCACCGAACTCGGTTTACTTATAGTTCGCCATTATAGGTTATTTCGAGCAAACAATCTCGTTTAAGTACACTCTTCAACGGATAATAATGAACTGTTCTCATTTCCTTCGTCTCCTGAAAATCTTAGCCAATTTAATATATATTATACATTGTTTCAAATTATCTTAGCTTCCGATACATTTTATTTGAATACATTATACTCGGAAAATAATTTCGTTATTAATTAACTGTACGAAATACTAAATACATATTCGGTTTCTTTATTCTATTCTGCTTATTTTGATACTAATTAATATAGTTTTACAAAGTTTTCATTAAAAAAAATTATATTTCTTACATTTTGGAAAGTAGGCTTAATTTTGTATTTCCTGTTCTCTAAGCAGATAATAGCCATTTTCTCTGATATAATTATTATTCTATTAAATCTGAAATTGATATAATTGTCTATTCTTACTTAATTTCTTGCAATTTAGTTTATTAATGATTGTTTTTAAATATAATTCATTTATCTATGACTCCTCCTCTGATAATGTCAGTTAGAACATTCCATTTTTATTTATAATTTTACTTATCTGCTGACCATATCTTTATAAAGTATTATTTACATGGTATTACTATATGTTGGGTTTATCTTACATAAATATTATCAGTTGAACTGGTTTATAGGACTAGATTTGTTAATTATTCTGTAGTCTAAATTTATTATATGGCCTAGATTTGATCTGTTGCTATTTGCAAAGTTTTTACTAATATAGTTAGTTTGTACCCTTCTCTGACCTTCTATTCTTATATAATTTATTAACAGTTTGTTCCTTGACTATTATAACATTGAATATTGATTTTACAATTAAAATATAACACTTATTTACTATTAAATCTGGTACTTTGAATCATACCTTTTATGTGTACTGATTACACATAGTAACATAATAAAAACATTTTATAATATAGGAATGGTATCTACATTTAGATATTGCATTCCTAATTTAAATTAATAACAAACTAATATTTTGTAACTATAATATTGCTTAATACTAAATCTTATTTATCTAGTTAATATTTGGAAATAGGAACATAACATATTGGTTCCATTAAATGGTTAACACTTTCTTAAACTATTTATTTACAGTCTGATCTGTACTTCCCAATTTTAAGGATGTATTCCCCGTTACTTTATGCTAAACACAAGCTATCTGTTTATTATTATTCATTCTATGGAATGTTCTAATAAACAGTGGCATTTCATTAGCAATATTATTCCTTGCTCCTTCACCATATCACTTAAGTAACTATTATTATGATACTGTTCAAAAACACTTAAAAGTTATTTACTTGCACGGTAACTCATGTACTTTTTCAAAGTTTATTGATTATAATTTAATAACTTGCACTTGTCCCTGGTTATTTATTGATATTATCACTAGTTCTTTTATAGTTTTACAATATGAAATATTTAACCATGGGGGGACTGTTAAGGTTTGTCTGTATAAACTACACAATAACTTTTTTGGGTGCACTGTTACTTAATACTCTAAACACTTTTGGTTTTTATCAGTTTTACATTAGTATATGGTTTTTTGGGGTGTTATACTTTCTTTTGGGACATTCCTTTATTTTTGGGGTTTTTTGGTTTTCTCCCTATGGGGTTTCTATTTGGTATTGTTCGAGTTTCACCTCCTTTATTCTATTTGAGCTTCACTGGTTTCTTATTCTTCAGTATATTGGTTTATTTTATATTTCTTCTTTCTTCGTTCTTGGTTCTTCAGTACCATTTCGCTTTATATTCTTTTGTTTACTCTGGTCTGTTTTCTTTGTCTGGGTATCTTCATTGCCTGCTTCTATCCTACCTGGGTAATCTTGTTATTCAAATTTTAGTTTTCTGAGTTTTTAATTTGTAGTATAATTATATTATTTGCTGATTTTTTCTTTATGTTTACCTTTCTTGTTATTATAATAATTTATAGTGCTTTTTAATTGATTTTCATTTGTATATTCCATATATTTGAGTTTTATTAATGATCATTTAGTAATTGATTTATGTGGATTATCTGTCATGCTACATAGTATATAAAAATATTTGTTGGAAGCAAGCCACTAATAATTGTTTTCCATTATGTTAAAGAGGTTTTTTAGTATAGTATAAGGATGAGAAGGGATATATATTGTTTTATTGTTAATGAATAAAATTTACAAATTTATATTAACCACTATTAAAATAAGGATAAAAGACATGTTATGCTGAATACAGTAAAGGGAGTTAGACACTATATTCTCTAAGTGAGTTTATAAGGGAATATTAGTGCACATCTAATGTTCAATTTTATTATATTTTTCTTTGATTGTAATTAACCCAAATGTTATTATGTTGAAAATTATGTTTAACAAAACCGTTTAAAAACATGTAAAACTTTAGATACAGGCATGGGCCTAACAGAGTTATTAAGTATTTATATTATGTTATATGATGATTAAAAATAATCAAATTTTATGATTTATACTATTATTAAAACTTGTTTGGTATTGACAGATGGAACTGTTGATTAAACAACTGACTGCTACGTGCCTCTCAACCAATCGCCGTACTCAAAACTGTAAACCCGTAACCGTAGCAACGCACACTGTTGCCAATATGTCCCACACGTGCTGTTATTAAAACCAGTGTGGAATGTCGCACCACAGAGTGAACTGTTAGTGTAGGTTCTATGTAACGAAGTCTGTTTGTTAACAGTGCTGTGTTCTCGGTTACACTTGTTTGATTATTCGTGGGTGTACGTTAGTTTAATACTGAAATAGTTGTGCTGCAGATACAAGTTTATTGCTAACTAATTTTAATTACTTAACTAATTTCTGGCTGGTTTAATATAATTATCACTTGTTATTCAGTGTAAAGTTTTTATTTATTTTAATTCTCTGTCATATTTTGACTGTTATTACAATCTCCTTCTGGTCATTGGTAGCATATATTTTGTATTATATATATTTTTTTTCTTAATTCTTATGAATCGTTCCACTAGTTTATGTTCTTGCAATTACTCTTTTAATTGTCCTTCTTATAATTGACATTTATTTTATGATCATATTTTTCTTATGGATTTATTTGTACATAGTTATTTCTTTCTTTTTCAAAATTTTATTCTGCTCTTGCTTTTTATCCAAATGCACTCTTTAATTATTAATTCTATGTGGTCATTGTCTCTGCTTATTTTGCTTAAAAGTCTTATTAATTTTACTTCACAATAAGTTTATTCATTTTAATTGTATCAGTGGTTTTTACTGCCATTTCTTTATTCTCTAAATTTTTTTCATAATTGGTTCCATATCTACTTGTTTGTAATGTGAACTTATTCTTCCTTTTGAATGTTGTGGATATTCTTCAAAATTCTTTTTCTTTTCCTTTACATTGATAATTTCTTACCTTGCCTAGCTCATCTGAAAATACTAAGCGGTACTTCTCATAAATCCTTATCAACTGATTTGCTTGAGTAATGGGCAATTTCTCTCTAGTAATTCCGCTCCGGAAATCCCTTATCTCCTGTATTTTTTGGGACCATAAATCTTCGTCCGTGTTGTATACTATTGGATTAGAAATGGTGTTATTATTCGTATAGTTAATGTTACGAATTTGCTGGTGGATACTGCTGGGAAGTGTTATCTCGCTACCGACTAAATCGGCCGTCCAGGTCAGACCTCCGGTAAACAGCGATACCTTCTCCGATCGTAAATCGATGATAGCAGAGTTTTTTCTCAGCACATCGCATCCCACTAATATATTGAAAGGTAATCCTGCTGCAATTAGGAAGACCATGTTTACTGCTATACCCTTACTAATCACATTCAACGACACTTGCTTTCTTATTGTTTTGTTTTGGCGACCAGTGGCACCGATTAATACGATGTTATTGATAGGTAAGGTCGGCAATAGTTTACCACATTTCTCTTGGATCCTCTCCAATTCTGTTGAGTTAATTATAGATACATTCGCACCTGTATCGATCATTAGCTGTGCGAATGTTCCTTCGATTTCTGCATTAATATAAATTATCTCGTTATTGATACTGTGGAGGCGACTGTCGTCCTCCTCCAGTAGTTCATTTCGACTGTTTTTTAAATAGTTACACCGAATGATAGTAATTTTGTTGTTATTATTTGCTCTTGGCAATTCTCTTATATACCCAGGCGACAGAAGCAGCAAAAGGTCCTTATTATTTATTACTGCCTCCTCCCGTTTAAATTCTCCTCATCCTGGTTATTATTTGGACCAACAGAGGCGTCAGTTGGGAAACCCCTATTGTTATTATAAAACCGCTCTGTATTATTGGTATGGTTGGGGTTTCTCTGGCTATTTACATTGTTATTTGGGTAATAATTATTTCTATTACTGGGGAATCCGTTATTATTTCGGTTAATGTTTGGATTTACATTACCGTGGTTATTGTTGTTATTATTACCGTTGGTAGGGTGCTGATTATGGTAATTTGGATTATACCGGTTCCCCTGGTACCCACTGTTGATCTGTTGATTACTATTGTTCGAGGACGGATTATTTTGAAATTCTGGCCGCTCATTTCTTCTTCTACTTTGCCTGTAATATTCTTCGTTCTCATAATTTTCTAATAGCTCCGTCATCGCCTGGATGGTCTTTATCTGGCTACCTCTTCGTGCTCTTATGACCTCTTCGTCATAATGGTAGGAAAGCTTATTCACCAGGCATTCCTCTGGAATGGCCGTTGCAGGTGCTTGGCCAGGCACACCTTCCCAAGGAAGTACGCAGTCATGGTATTGCCGAACTGGGTCTTGTATCGGCCATGGCAGATGTTGTCCCTTATTAAATTCTGGGTGGTCTCTGACCAATACTTGGCCTTGAACAAATTTTTAAACTGCTGGTAATCATCTATTTCGCTCCTGTTCGCCATCCACCAATTGTCCGTCATTTCACGGAATGATTCGTCCAATAGTTCTCGAGTATTTGACCATCTATTACTTCTATGTTTGGTCATATATTCCTCGACACGGGCCAAGAATTCCATCGGCTTCCTTTTATATTGGCGGAAGTTAAGCCATTCCCTGTTTTCGTTGATGGGGATATTTGTGAAGCTGGTTGGTCGGTTCCGAATTGCTTCCATTTCCTCCTGGCTCTGCCGCACTTGACCAGTGATGTTAGTCATCACTACCTCCATTCCGTCACATCTTTCGGTAATTTGAGTCCGTACTTTACTGAGTTCTTCCTGGCTTTCCTTTTGGTTCTCTTCTGCCTTCTTGCGACTAGATTCTTCAAGATTTGTGACCTTAGTGTTTATCACTTCCTTGAACTCTTGTACCTCCCCTTCAGTCAGCCGACATCTTTCATCAACTTCTCTTATCTGTTGATTTATAGTTATTGTTTCGTCTTCCACCCTTTTGGTCATAGATTTCTTATTATCTTTGAGTTCTTTGTTCATTTCCTTTCTTAATAGTTCCATTCGTTCGTCTAACTTGTCTAGATTCTCCTGGTTAACTTCCCGTAATAGTTGGTTATCCTCTCTTAACTCTTCCAACCTTTCCCCCATCGTCTCTTCCATTTTCTTGTTATTTTCTCTTAATTCTTCCCTTAATTGTTGGTTGTCATCTTCTATTTTCTTACTGGTTTCTTCCATCTTTTCTTCCAAATTCTTCTTATTTTCTTCCACCTGGTTTCTTATTTACCTTCTTACTGGTTTCCTCAAGTTTCTTATTGGTCTTTTCGATCTTACGTCCCAATTCCTCCTTTGTGGATTGGTTGTCCTCCTTCAATTCTTCTAACCTTTTCCCCATTTCTTCTTCCATCTTCTTACTGTTCTCTTCAATATCCTTCCTTAATTCTTCCTTCGTGGATTCTATGTTCTTATTTATTTCATTCAATTCTTCCTTGGTTGAATGGTTGTTGTCGTCCATTTTCTTGCTTAAATTTTCCTCCATCTTCTTGTTACCTTCTTCCATTTTCTTACTGAAAGATTGGTTGTCTTCCTTCGTGGAATCCATTTTCTTTTCCATCTTCTTGCTGTTTTCTTCAATGTCCTTCCTTAATTCTTCCTTTGTGGCATCCATTTTTGCCATTATTAATCGGAGCATTTCTTGCATGTCCTCTTTCTCTGTTCGTGTGGATTTTTCTCCTTGTTGCTTCTGGACACTACGTCCCCCTGTTTGTGTGGTCACTTCGGGTTGTTCCTCTGGTGGTGCCGGCTGTTTATTTTCCACCGGGGTTAATATCGTTTCTACGTCCTCCACTGGGGTCGCCTCCTTATCCTCCATATTAAGTTCTTTTTCGGCCTCCGCCACTCTTTCCTTTGATGTGGCACGACGTTGCATCTTTCCTGTTTCTCTGGCTGGATAACCGCTGCCAAGCTGAATTAGATATTGCGCGATTTATTACAGCCTTTCAATCCCTAATTACAGCCCTTTAGTTGGACGCCAATTTTGTAATAAAACTCTATAGTATACTGTGTAGGAATGTTGATAATGTTCCACTTTGGAAACGCCAATTTTGTAACGTTCCTTGTGTCTTCGTTAAGCCCCCACTGTTGGGCTAGCCAATTTTGTAATAAAACAAAATAAACTGTTTGTTAATGTTGTAGAAAATTTGAAATAAAAAAATATAATTTTATTTCAAAAAAAAATTTGTGTTGTTATTGTAAAAAAATATTTTTTACAATGTGTAATTTATGTTCCTAATATTTAAAAAATAATCGTGGTTATTGTTTGTGTTTAGAAATTGAATGGTATTATGTTTATTAGTGTAATAGTGTCACTTTCTGTAAATTCACTTAATGACAATCTGGTTAACTCCAGTCCTAGTCAAAAGACGGCTCTCTTCTTCTTCTTCTTTTTCGATGCGTTCGTTATTTCGTATATACCGCCTTTCGGTTAGTCTGTGTTCTTGATTAATTTATTTGTTAAGTATTTTTAAAGAAAAATTAAATCCAAATTGCATAACAGAAAGTTTATTAATAAATTATTTAAATTTATCGATAAGAATCAATATTACACAGCAGTATCGACTCACTCAGGGCCGGTCGATAAAAAAGTTTACATTGGTTATATATAATAATATAGTGTTCTTTGAACGGTTATTTAAGAATAGCCAGAGAAGGGTAGGGACAGGAAAGTATAACACTTACAATGATAAATGCCTTAATACTAACAAATACAATGTTATAATTAATAAATAAAAGTTTATATATAATATTTATTTCAAACCCAAAGCAGTAGAAATTCGTTTCTTCCCAGCTGGAGTGGTATGATGACGAGTCAAAATGGCTGACTGGCGCATGCGTAGTGGAACGTCTAACCTTGACGAAATATTTGTTTAAATAAAGATGTCTTTTCTCCGTTTAAATGGTCTCAGCAATTGTGTATAATGGTTCTGGTGTTAATTGAGTGTCACTGGTGTATTGTTTAATAGTTCACTTGGTGTAAATTGTTGTGATTATGTCTATCTCACTTTGTCTATATGTGTCGGGTTTAACCTTGATTGTTCGTCTGTAAATTTTATTGTATTGGTGTTATTTTAATTAATTAGGCGTGTGTGGTTCTGTTTATTGGTGATCCACTGTTCATAGTTTAATTTCACCGGTTCACAAATAACAAAAACTCAAAATAAAAATTTATCAAAATTTTCACCGAACTCGGTTTACTTATAGTTCGCCATTATAGGTTATTTCGAGCAAACAATCTCGTTTAAGTACACTCTTCAACGGATAATAATGAACTGTTCTCATTTCCTTCGTCTCCTGAAAATCTTAGCCAATTTAATATATATTATACATTGTTTCAAATTATCTTAGCTTCCGATACATTTTATTTGAATACATTATACTCGGAAAATAATTTCGTTATTAATTAACTGTACGAAATACTAAATACATATTCGGTTTCTTTATTCTATTCTGCTTATTTTGATACTAATTAATATAGTTTTACAAAGTTTTCATTAAAAAAAATTATATTTCTTACATTTTGGAAAGTAGGCTTAATTTTGTATTTCCTGTTCTCTAAGCAGATAATAGCCATTTTCTCTGATATAATTATTATTCTATTAAATCTGAAATTGATATAATTGTCTATTCTTACTTAATTTCTTGCAATTTAGTTTATTAATGATTGTTTTTAAATATAATTCATTTATCTATGACTCCTCCTCTGATAATGTCAGTTAGAACATTCCATTTTTATTTATAATTTTACTTATCTGCTGACCATATCTTTATAAAGTATTATTTACATGGTATTACTATATGTTGGGTTTATCTTACATAAATATTATCAGTTGAACTGGTTTATAGGACTAGATTTGTTAATTATTCTGTAGTCTAAATTTATTATATGGCCTAGATTTGATCTGTTGCTATTTGCAAAGTTTTTACTAATATAGTTAGTTTGTACCCTTCTCTGACCTTCTATTCTTATATAATTTATTAACAGTTTGTTCCTTGACTATTATAACATTGAATATTGATTTTACAATTAAAATATAACACTTATTTACTATTAAATCTGGTACTTTGAATCATACCTTTTATGTGTACTGATTACACATAGTAACATAATAAAAACATTTTATAATATAGGAATGGTATCTACATTTAGATATTGCATTCCTAATTTAAATTAATAACAAACTAATATTTTGTAACTATAATATTGCTTAATACTAAATCTTATTTATCTAGTTAATATTTGGAAATAGGAACATAACATATTGGTTCCATTAAATGGTTAACACTTTCTTAAACTATTTATTTACAGTCTGATCTGTACTTCCCAATTTTAAGGATGTATTCCCCGTTACTTTATGCTAAACACAAGCTATCTGTTTATTATTATTCATTCTATGGAATGTTCTAATAAACAGTGGCATTTCATTAGCAATATTATTCCTTGCTCCTTCACCATATCACTTAAGTAACTATTATTATGATACTGTTCAAAAACACTTAAAAGTTATTTACTTGCACGGTAACTCATGTACTTTTTCAAAGTTTATTGATTATAATTTAATAACTTGCACTTGTCCCTGGTTATTTATTGATATTATCACTAGTTCTTTTATAGTTTTACAATATGAAATATTTAACCATGGGGGGACTGTTAAGGTTTGTCTGTATAAACTACACAATAACTTTTTTGGGTGCACTGTTACTTAATACTCTAAACACTTTTGGTTTTTATCAGTTTTACATTAGTATATGGTTTTTTGGGGTGTTATACTTTCTTTTGGGACATTCCTTTATTTTTGGGGTTTTTTGGTTTTCTCCCTATGGGGTTTCTATTTGGTATTGTTCGAGTTTCACCTCCTTTATTCTATTTGAGCTTCACTGGTTTCTTATTCTTCAGTATATTGGTTTATTTTATATTTCTTCTTTCTTCGTTCTTGGTTCTTCAGTACCATTTCGCTTTATATTCTTTTGTTTACTCTGGTCTGTTTTCTTTGTCTGGGTATCTTCATTGCCTGCTTCTATCCTACCTGGGTAATCTTGTTATTCAAATTTTAGTTTTCTGAGTTTTTAATTTGTAGTATAATTATATTATTTGCTGATTTTTTCTTTATGTTTACCTTTCTTGTTATTATAATAATTTATAGTGCTTTTTAATTGATTTTCATTTGTATATTCCATATATTTGAGTTTTATTAATGATCATTTAGTAATTGATTTATGTGGATTATCTGTCATGTTACATAGTATATAAAAATATTTGTTGGAAGCAAGCCACTAATAATTGTTTTCCATTATGTTAAAGAGGTTTTTTAGTATAGTATAAGGATGAGAAGGGATATATATTGTTTTATTGTTAATGAATAAAATTTACAAATTTATATTAACCACTATTAAAATAAGGATAAAAGACATGTTATGCTGAATACAGTAAAGGGAGTTAGACACTATATTCTCTAAGTGAGTTTATAAGGGAATATTAGTGCACATCTAATGTTCAATTTTATTATATTTTTCTTTGATTGTAATTAACCCAAATGTTATTATGTTGAAAATTATGTTTAACAAAACCGTTTAAAAACATGTAAAACTTTAGATACAGGCATGGGCCTAACAGAGTTATTAAGTATTTATATTATGTTATATGATGATTAAAAATAATCAAATTTTATGATTTATACTATTATTAAAACTTGTTTGGTATTGACAGATGGAACTGTTGATTAAACAACTGACTGCTACGTGCCTCTCAACCAATCGCCGTACTCAAAACTGTAAACCCGTAACCGTAGCAACGCACACTGTTGCCAATATGTCCCACACGTGCTGTTATTAAAACCAGTGTGGAATGTCGCACCACAGAGTGAACTGTTAGTGTAGGTTCTATGTAACGAAGTCTGTTTGTTAACAGTGCTGTGTTCTCGGTTACACTTGTTTGATTATTCGTGGGTGTACGTTAGTTTAATACTGAAATAGTTGTGCTGCAGATACAAGTTTATTGCTAACTAATTTTAATTACTTAACTAATTTCTGGCTGGTTTAATATAATTATCACTTGTTATTCAGTGTAAAGTTTTTATTTATTTTAATTCTCTGTCATATTTTGACTGTTATTACAATCTCCTTCTGGTCATTGGTAGCATATATTTTGTATTATATATATTTTTTTTCTTAATTCTTATGAATCGTTCCACTAGTTTATGTTCTTGCAATTACTCTTTTAATTGTCCTTCTTATAATTGACATTTATTTTATGATCATATTTTTCTTATGGATTTATTTGTACATAGTTATTTCTTTCTTTTTCAAAATTTTATTCTGCTCTTGCTTTTTATCCAAATGCACTCTTTAATTATTAATTCTATGTGGTCATTGTCTCTGCTTATTTTGCTTAAAAGTCTTATTAATTTTACTTCACAATAAGTTTATTCATTTTAATTGTATCAGTGGTTTTTACTGCCATTTCTTTATTCTCTAAATTTTTTTCATAATTGGTTCCATATCTACTTGTTTGTAATGTGAACTTATTCTTCCTTTTGAATGTTGTGGATATTCTTCAAAATTCTTTTTCTTTTCCTTTATATTCCATGATTTGAGTTTCATAGATGTTTGGTAGTAAGTGGTACTTATTTGGTTTTTTAAAATTTGTTTGTATTTTACTAAATTCTTTTTCTTTTAGTTTTTTCACAAATAGTTTCATAAATATTAGGTAGTAAGTAGTGCTTACGTTGTTTTGAAATTTTTACATTGTATTTCAAATTCTTCTTTTTCTTCATTAATTCAAAAGTCGTTTCAAATATTAGGTAGTAAGTTGTGCTTACTTTGTTTTGGAATTTAGACATTTTATTATCAAATTCTTCTTCTTTTAATTCAAAAATCGTTTCACAAATATTAGGTAGTAAGTTGTGCTTACCTTGTTTTGGAATTTTTTATATTATAAATTCTTGTTTTTGTTTTTTCATAAATAGTTCATAAATCATAGGTAGTAAGTAGTGATTACATTGTTTTTGAATTTTGATAGTATATGCCAAATTCTTTTTCTTTTCATTAATTCAATAGTTGTTTCAAATATTTGGTAGTAAGTTGTGCTTACCTCGTTTTGGAATTTTTTTATATTATATAAATTCTTCTTCTTTTTGTTTTTTCATAAATAGTTCATAAATCATAGGTAGTAAGTTGTGCTTACATGGTTTTTGAATTTTGACAATTTTATTCCAAATTCTTTTTCTTTTTCATTAATTCAAAAATTGTTTCATAAATATTCGGTTGTAAGTTGTTTACTTTGTTTTGGAATTTTGATAATTTATGCCAAATTCTTTTTCTTTTCATTAATCCAAAAGTCGTTTCAAAAATTGGGTAGTAAGTTGTGCTTACCTCGTTTTGGAATTTTTTATATTTTATTCCAAATTCTTTTCCTTTTTCATTAATTCAAAAGTAGTTCAAATATTAGGTAGTAAGTATTGCTTACATGGTGTTTGAATTTCGGCATCTTTATTATCAAATTCTTCTTCCTTTTAATTCAGTAATTCAAAAGTTGTTTCAAATATAAGGTAGTAAGTTGTGCTTACCTCGTTTTGGAATTTTTTTATTTATAAATTCTTCTTCTTTTTTCATTAATTCCAAAAGTTGTTTCAAATGTTTGTTAGTAAGTTGTGCTTACTTTGTTTTTGAATTTAGACACTATATGTCAAATTCTTTTTCTTTTCATTAATTCAATAGTTGTTTCAAATATTTGGTAGTAAGTTGTGCTTACCTCGTTTTGGAATTTTTTTATATTATATAAATTCTTCTTCTTTTTGTTTTTTCATAAATAGATCATAAATCATAGGTAGTAAGTTGTGCTTACCTTGTTTTTGAATTTTTTTTATATTTTATAAATTCTTCCTCTTTTTCTATACACACAAAATTCAATCTTCTATACATCCAATTACTCATAATATTTTTTCATGGAAGCCTGGTTATATACACCCTTTATCCTTTCTGAAACTATTTCCTTTATTTCATAAGTATTATTATTTTTTACATTGGATATTACATATGGTCCAGTGTATAACAGCAATAACTTCTTCGTTATTCCTTCCAGTGTGCTGGGTAGTTCACGATTTTTTAATAAATTTGTTCTCCCTTTTCATAAATTATTAATTTACCACTAGCCTTTTGATACTTATTTTGCCGTTTTACTTGGTCTTCTGCCACCTTGTTGTAGAATTTAGCCTTGTCAAATTTGTACATATTGTTGCTAGGGAACTCGAGGATATCTGCGATCTCTCGTGGGGGTGGTTTTTCGTACATAGCGGAGTATGGGGTTATCCCTATAGCTGGATGGTATGCCAAGTTGAGGAATTCCTCCGTGGCTTCTAGATAGTCTTGCCACCTTTTTTGTTGATGGTGACAATAAGTTCTTAGGATCCTCCCCACTTCTCGTAACACCCGCTCTGCCGGATTACTGCTCGGATGGTAGACCGAGGTCTTGTATGTACTAATACCCATTGACAATAAGGTATCTCGCCATTTTCTACCCTTAAACTGGGTTCCATGATCAGTGATGATCGAAGATGGTTTCCCCAAGTTTGGGGTATACTGTTCCGTTAATACCCCAGAATTTTCCGGGGAGTCGCTCGATTAGTAGGGTATAGCTTAACATACTTTGTGAAGTGGTCCATTATGATTGTCAGGTATCGATATTGGTGTCGACCTCCACTATGGGGAAATGGTCCGCAAATGTCTAGGAATACCTTCTCCAATTTTGCTTGGGAGGTGATAGGAATCATCACACCTTCCTTCTTCTCATTATTTGTTTTATTTGTTTTCACAAGCTGACAGATTTTACAGCTTTTAATATACATTCGGACCTTCCTATTTATATTTTTTATCTGGCAGCTCTCCTCCAGAGCTTTTATTACCTTGAGGGCGCCCATATGCCCGTATCGTATGTGGTTGTTTACTATTAATTCCTTTTCGATCTGTGTTGAAATAACTACCTTCCAGGTCTCCTCCTTCAGGGATGTTTTAACGAACAATATCTGTTTATTTAGTGTTTATCACTTCCTTGAACTCTTGTACCTCCCCTTCAGTCAGCCGACATCTTTCATCAACTTCTCTTATCTGTTGATTTATAGTTATTGTTTCGTCTTCCACCCTTTTGGTCATAGATTTCTTATTATCTTTGAGTTCTTTGTTCATTTCCTTTCTTAATAGTTCCATTCGTTCGTCTAACTTGTCTAGATTCTCCTGGTTAACTTCCCGTAATAGTTGGTTATCCTCTCTTAACTCTTCCAACCTTTCCCCCATCGTCTCTTCCATTTTCTTGTTATTTTCTCTTAATTCTTCCCTTAATTGTTGGTTGTCATCTTCTATTTTCTTACTGGTTTCTTCCATCTTTTCTTCCAAATTCTTCTTATTTTCTTCCACCTGGTTTCTTATTTACCTTCTTACTGGTTTCCTCAAGTTTCTTATTGGTCTTTTCGATCTTACGTCCCAATTCCTCCTTTGTGGATTGGTTGTCCTCCTTCAATTCTTCTAACCTTTTCCCCATTTCTTCTTCCATCTTCTTACTGTTCTCTTCAATATCCTTCCTTAATTCTTCCTTCGTGGATTCTATGTTCTTATTTATTTCATTCAATTCTTCCTTGGTTGAATGGTTGTTGTCGTCCATTTTCTTGCTTAAATTTTCCTCCATCTTCTTGTTACCTTCTTCCATTTTCTTACTGAAAGATTGGTTGTCTTCCTTCGTGGAATCCATTTTCTTTTCCATCTTCTTGCTGTTTTCTTCAATGTCCTTCCTTAATTCTTCCTTTGTGGCATCCATTTTTGCCATTATTAATCGGAGCATTTCTTGCATGTCCTCTTTCTCTGTTCGTGTGGATTTTTCTCCTTGTTGCTTCTGGACACTACGTCCCCCTGTTTGTGTGGTCACTTCGGGTTGTTCCTCTGGTGGTGCCGGCTGTTTATTTTCCACCGGGGTTAATATCGTTTCTACGTCCTCCACTGGGGTCGCCTCCTTATCCTCCATATTAAGTTCTTTTTCGGCCTCCGCCACTCTTTCCTTTGATGTGGCACGACGTTGCATCTTTCCTGTTTCTCTGGCTGGATAACCGCTGCCAAGCTGAATTAGATATTGGGCGATTTATTACAGCCTTTCAATCCCTAATTACAGCCCTTTAGTTGGACGCCAATTTTGTAATAAAACTCTATAGTATACTGTGTAGGAATGTTGATAATGTTCCACTTTGGAAACGCCAATTTTGTAACGTTCCTTGTGTCTTCGTTAAGCCCCCACTGTTGGGCTAGCCAATTTTGTAATAAAACAAAATAAACTGTTTGTTAATGTTGTAGAAAATTTGAAATAAAAAAATATAATTTTATTTCAAAAAAAAAATTTGTGTTATTGTAAAAAAATATTTTTTACAATGTGTAATTTATGTTCCTAATATTTAAAAAATAATCGTGGTTATTGTTTGTGTTTAGAAATTGAATGGTATTATGTTTATTAGTGTAATAGTGTCACTTTCTGTAAATTCACTTAATGACAATCTGGTTAACTCCAGTCCTAGTCAAAAGACGGCTCTCTTCTTCTTCTTTTTCGATGCGTTCGTTATTTCGTATATACCGCCTTTCGGTTAGTCTGTGTTCTTGATTAATTTATTTGTTAAGTATTTTTAAAGAAAAATTAAATCCAAATTGCATAACAGAAAGTTTATTAATAAATTATTTAAATTTATCGATAAGAATCGATATTACACAGCAGTATCGACTCACTCAGGGCCGGTCGATAAAAAAGTTTACATTGGTTATATATAATAATATAGTGTTCTTTGAACGGTTATTTAAGAATAGCCAGAGAAGGGTAGGGACAGGAAAGTATAACACTTACAATGATAAATGCCTTAATACTAACAAATACAATGTTATAATTAATAAATAAAAGTTTATATATAATATTTATTTCAAACCCAAAGCAGTAGAAATTCGTTTCTTCCCAGCTGGAGTGGTATGATGACGAGTCAAAATGGCTGACTGGCGCATGCGTAGTGGAACGTCTAACCTTGACGAAATATTTGTTTAAATAAAGATGTCTTTTCTCCGTTTAAATGGTCTCAGCAATTGTGTATAATGGTTCTGGAGTTAATTGAGTGTCACTGGTGTATTGTTTAATAGTTCACTTGGTGTAAATTGTTGTGATTATGTCTATCTCACTTTGTCTATATGTGTCGGGTTTAACCTTGATTGTTCGTCTGTAAATTTTATTGTATTGGTGTTATTTTAATTAATTAGGCGTGTGTGGTTCTGTTTATTGGTGATGCACTGTTCATAGTTTAATTTCACCGGTTCACAAATAACAAAAACTCAAAATAAAAATTTATCAAAATTTTCACCGAACTCGGTTTACTTATAGTTCGCCATTATAGGTTATTTCGAGCAAACAATCTCGTTTAAGTACACTCTTCAACGGATAATAATGAACTGTTCTCATTTCCTTCGTCTCCTGAAAATCTTAGCCAATTTAATATATATTATACATTGTTTCAAATTATCTTAGCTTCCGATACATTTTATTTGAATAAATTATACTCGGAAAATAATTTCGTTATTAATTAACTGTACGAAATACTAAATACATATTCGGTTTCTTTATTCTATTCTGCTTATTTTGATACTAATTAATATAGTTTTACAAAGTTTTCATTAAAAAAAATTATATTTCTTACATTTTGGAAAGTAGGCTTAATTTTGTATTTCCTGTTCTCTAAGCAGATAATAGCCATTTTCTCTGATATAATTATTATTCTATTAAATCTGAAATTGATATAATTGTCTATTCTTACTTAATTTCTTGCAATTTAGTTTATTAATTGTACATATTGTTGCTGGGGAACTCGAGGATATCTGCGATCTCTCGTGGGGGTGGTTTTTCGTACATAGCGGAGTATGGGGTTATCCCTATAGCTGGATGGTATGCCAAGTTGAGGAATTCCTCCGTGGCTTCTTGATAGTCTTGCCACCTTTTTTGTTGATGGTGACAATAAGTTCTTAAGATCCTCCCCACTTCTCGTAACACCCGCTCTGCCGTATTACTGCTCGGATGGTAGACCGAGGTCTTGTATGTATGAATGCCCAATAACAATAAGGTATCTCGCCATTTTCTACCCTTAAACTGGGTTCCATGATCAGTGATGATCGAAGATGGTTTCCCCAGGTTTGGGGTATACTGTTCCATTAATACCCCAGGTTTTTCCGGGTAGTCGCTCGATTAGTAGGGTATAGCTTAACATACTTTGTGAAGTGGTCCATTATGATTGTCAGGTATCGATATTGGTGTCGACCTCCACTACGGGGAAATGGTCCGCAAATGTCTAGGAATACCTTCTCCAATTTTGCTTGGGAGGTGATAGGAATCATCACACCTTCCTTCTTCTCATTATTTGTTTTCACAAGCTGACAGATTTTACAGCTTTTAATATACATTCGGACCTTCCTATTTATATTTTTTATCTGGCAGCTCTCCTCCAGAGCTTTTATTACCTTGAGGGCGCCCATATGCCCGTATCGTATGTGGTTGTTTACTATTAATTCCTTTTCGATCTGTGTTGGAATAACTACCTTCCAGGTCTCCTCCTTCAGGGATGTTTTAACGAACAATATCTGTTTATTTAGTTGGTAATATTGAGCAACGGTTTCGTCTCCCTCTTCTAATCGAGTTTTAAGGTTTCTCAATTTCGGGTTCGCTTGTTGGTGGGTGCTCATATTCGTTAAGATTGTTGTTAAATCGGCTCTGGTGCTAAGAAGATGGTATATTTTTAGCACGCTTTCCTTCTCCCCTTCGAAAGTTTGTTCTTCCACATTGACCCGGGATAGCACATCAGCTACGACATTCTTTTTACCTGGGATATATTCCCATTTTAGAAGGTATTCTTGAAGGGCAAGTATCCACCTCGTTAGTCTGCCATGGTTCAATTTGCAGCTTTTCAAGAACGAAATAGATTTATGGTCTGTTCGGACTGTAACAGGGTATCCCAAAATGTAAGTGCGGAACTTACCACAAGCAAATACTACGCTCAGTAATTCTTTTTCAGTCACCGTATAGTTTTTCTCGCACTGGTTCAAAGATCTGCTCGCGAAGCTAATTACTTGGTGTTGACCCTTCTCGTCTTCTTGATACAGTGTCGTTCCCAGACTGATGTTGCTGGCATCGCAATTCATGAAGAATGGTAATTTAAAGTTTGGGTGGCGAAGTATTATTGTTGCCAGAAATTTGTCTTTAATTTGTTAGAAAATTATATCCTGTTCTCTACACCATACCCATTTATTCTTTGACGACAATTGAGGTTGAAACTTTGCGGTTAATTCCGAATATTGTTCCTGGAACTTTCTGTAGTAATTACAGAGTCCCAGGAACGACTGTAATTGCTTCCTGTTTTTGGGTGCTGGGAATTTCTGGACTGCTTCCACCTTTTCTGCCGACGGTGAGATTCCTTGATCGTCCAAGTTAAACCCTAAAAATTGCACTTCTCTGGCAATAAACTTGGATTTTTCTAACTTCAGTGTGACGTTACTGACAGATAATTTCGCAAGCACGTGTTCCACACGGTAGCAGTGTTCCTCCCACATTTCGGATGTTATTAGTAGATCATCTACATACACTGTGGTAAACTGAAGTGCTTCCTGTCCCAATATCTGGTCCATGCAGGTCACAAAGATGGCAACTGAGTTTACCAATCCGAAGGGCAATCTTTTGAATTGGTAATTGCGTCCCTCGAATATGAAAGCCAGATATTGGCGACTCCGTGGGTGTAACTCTACCTGCCAGTAACCGCACACCGTATCCCAGGTACTGAAGTACTTGGTACTGTGGAAACGTTTCAGGATTTCTTCAATCTCACCGGGCGATGTTCTATCATTGATTATTTTTTTGTTTATTTCCCGTGCATCCAAGCAAAGCCGGACTTGGCCGTTTTTCTTGGGAATAGCGACAATAGGGCTGGTGTATGGGGATTGGCTATGTTCTATAATATCGCTATTAATCATTCGGTTTATTTCCGCTCTCACAGCCTCCTTTCGAGAATGCGCAATAGGGTAGGATTTTCTATTAAATTCCACTGTATCTCTGAACTTAAGGGTACATTGATAATTTCTTACCTTGCCTGGCTCATCTGAAAATACTGAGCGGTACTTCTCATAAATCCTTATCAACTGATTTGCTTGAGTAATGGGCAATTTCTCTCTAGTAATTCCGCTCCGGAAATCCCTTATCTCCTGTATTTTTTGGGACCATAAATCTTCGTCCGTGTTGTCGTATACTATTGGATTAGAAATGGTGTTATTATTCGTATAGTTAATGTTACGAATTTGCTGGTGGATACTGCTGGGAAGTGTTATCTCGCTACCGACTAAATCGGCCGTCCAGGTCAGACCTCCGGTAAACAGCGATACCTTCTCCGATCGTAAATCGATGATAGCAGAGTTTTTTCTCAGCACATCGCATCCCACTAATATATTGAAAGGTAATCCTGCTGCAATTAGGAAGACCATGTTTACTGCTATACCCTTACTAATCACATTCAACGACACTTGCTTTCTTATTGTTTTGTTTTGGCGACCAGTGGCACCGATTAATACGATGTTATTGATAGGTAAGGTCGGCAATAGTTTACCACATTTCTCTTGGATCCTCTCCAATTCTGTTGAGTTAATTATAGATACATTCGCACCTGTATCGATCATTAGCTGTGTGAATGTTCCTTCGATTTCTGCATTAATATAAATTATCTCGTTATTGATACTATGGAGGCGAGTGTCGTCCTCCTCCAGTAGTTCATTTCGACTGTTTTTTAAATAGTTACACCGAATGATAGTAATTTTGTTGTTATTATTTGCTCTTGGCAATTCTCTTATATACCCAGGCGACAGAAGCAGCAAAAGTTCCTTATTATTTATTACTGCCTCCTCCCGTTTAAATTCTCCTCATCCTGGTTATTATTTGGACCAACAGAGGCGTCAGTTGGGAAACCCCTATTGTTATTATAAAACCGCTCGGTGTTATTGGTATGGTTGGGGTTTCTCTGGCTATTTACATTGTTATTTGGGTAATAATTTTTTCTATTACCGGGGAATCCGTTATTATTTCGGTTAATGTTTGGATTTACATTACCGTGGTTATTGTTGTTATTATTACCATTGGTAGGGTGCTGATTATGGTAATTTGGATTATACCGGTTCCCCTGGTACCCACTGTTGATCTGTTGATTACTATTGTTCGAGGACGGATTATTTTGAAATTCTGGCCGCTCATTTCTTCTTCTACTTTGCCTGTAATATTCTTCATTCTCATAATTTTCTAATAGCTCCGTCATCGCCTGGATGGTCTTTATCTGGCTACCTCTTCGTGCTCTTATGACCTCTTCGTCATAATGGTAGGAAAGCTTATTCACCAGGCATTCCTCTGGTATGGCCGTTGCAGGTGCTTGGCCAGGCACACCTTCCCAAGGAAGTACGCAGTCATGGTATTGCCGAACTGGGTCTTGTATCGGCCATGGCAGATGTTGTCCCTTATTAAATTCTGGGTGGTCTCCGACCAATACTTGGCCTTGAACAAATTTTTAAACTGCTGGTAATCATCTATTTCGCTCCTGTTCGCCATCCACCAATTGTCCGTCATTTCACAGAATGATTCATCCAATAGTTCTCGATTATTTTACCATCTATTACTTCTATGTTTGGTCATATATTCCTCGACACGGGCCAAGAATTCCATCGGCTTCCTTTTATATTGGCGGAAGTTAACCCATTCCCTGTTTTCATTGATGGGGATATTTGTGAAGCTGGTTGGTCGGTTCCGAATTGCTTCCATTTCCTCCTGGCTCTGCCGCACTTGACCAGTGATGTTAGTCATCACTACCTCCATTCCGTCACATCTTTCGGTAATTTGAGTCCGTACTTTACTGAGTTCTTCCTGGCTTTCCTTTCGGTTCTCTTCTGCCTTCTTGCGACTAGATTCTTCAAGATTTGTGACCTTGGTGTTTATCACTTCCTTGAACTCTTGTACCTCCCCTTCAGTCAGCCGACATCTTTCATCAACTTCTCTTATCTGTTGATTTATAGTTATTGTTTCGTCTTCCACCCTTTTGGTCATAGATTTCTTATTATCTTTGAGTTCTTTGTTCATTTCCTTTCTTAATAGTTCCATTCGTTCGTCTAACTTGTCTAGATTCTCCTGGTTAACTTCCCGTAATAGTTGGTTATCCTCTCTTAACTCTTCCAACCTTTCCCCCATCGTCTCTTCCATTTTCTTGTTATTTTCTCTTAATTCTTCCCTTAATTGTTGGTTGTCATCTTCTATTTTCTTACTGGTTTCTTCCATCTTTTCTTCCAAATTCTTCTTATTTTCTTCCACCTGGTTTCTTATTTACCTTCTTACTGGTTTCCTCAAGTTTCTTATTGGTCTTTTCGATCTTACGTCCCAATTCCTCCTTTGTGGATTGGTTGTTCTCCTTCAATTCTTCTAACCTTTTCCCCATTTCTTCTTCCATCTTCTTACTGTTCTCTTCAATATCCTTCCTTAATTCTTCCTTCGTGGATTCTATGTTCTTATTTATTTCATTCCATTCTTCCTTGGTTGAATGGTTGTTGTCGTCCATTTTCTTGCTTTTTCCTCCATCTTCTTGTTACCTTCTTCCATTTTCTTACTGAAAGATTGGTTGTCTTCCTTCGTGGAATCCATTTTCTTTTCCATCTTCTTGCTGTTTTCTTCAATGTCCTTCCTTAATTCTTCCTTTGTGGCATCCATTTTTGCCATTATTAATCGGAGCATTTCTTGCATGTCCTCTTTCTCTGTTCGTGTGGATTTTTCTCCTTGTTGCTTCTGGACACTATGTTCCCTTGTTTGTGTGGTCACTTCGGGTTGTTCCTCTGGTGGTGCCGGCTGTTTATTTTCCTCCGGGGTTAATATCGTTTCTACGTCCTCCACTGGGGTCGCCTCCTTATCCTCCATATTAAGTTCTTTTTCGGCCTCCGCCGCTCTTTTCTTTGATGTGGCACGACGTTGCATCTTTCCTGTTTCTCTGGCTGGATAACCGCTGCCAAGCTGAATTAGATATTGGGCGATTTATTACAGCCTTTCAATCCCTAATTACAGCCCTTTAGTTGGACGCCAATTTTGTAATAAAACTCTATAATATACTGTGTAGGAATGTTGATAATGTTCCACTTTGGAAACACCAATTTTGTAACGTTCCTTGTGTCTTCGTTAAGCCCCCACTGTTGGGCTAGCCAATTTTGTAATAAAACAAAATAAACTGTTTGTTAATGTTGTACAAATTTTGAAATAAAAAAATATAATTTTATTTCAAAAAAAAAATTTGTGTTGTTATTGTAAAAAAATATTTTTTACAATGTGTAATTTATGTTCCTAATATTTAAAAAATAATCGTGGTTATTGTTTGTGTTTAGAAATTGAATGGTATTATGTTTATTAGTGTAATAGTGTCACTTTCTGTAAATTCACTTAATGACAATCTGGTTAACTCCAGTCCTAGTCGAAAGACCGCTCTCTTCTTCTTCTTTTTCGATGCGTTCGTTATTTCGTATATACCGCCTTTCGGTTAGTCTGTGTTCTCGATTAATTTATTTGTTAAGTATTTTTAAAGAAAAATTAAATCCAAATTGCATAACAGAAAGTTTATTAATAAATTATTTAAATTTATCGACTCACTCAGGGCCGGTCGATAAAAAAGTTTACATTGGTTATATATAATAATATAGTGTTCTTTGAACGGTTATTTAAGAATAGCCAGAGAAGGGTAGGGACAGGAAAGTATAACACTTACAATGATAAATGCCTTAATACTAACAAATACAATGTTATAATTAATAAATAAAAGTTTATATATAATATTTATTTCAAACCCAAAGCAGTAGAAATTCGTTTCTTCCCAGCTGGAGTGGTATGATGACGAGTCAAAATGGCTGACTGGCGCATGCGTAGTGGAACGTCTAACCTTGACGAAATATTTGTTTAAATAAAGATGTCTTTTCTCCGTTTAAATGGTCTCAGCAATTGTGTATAATGGTTCTGGAGTTAATTGAGTGTCACTGGTGTATTGTTTAATAGTTCACTTGGTGTAAATTGTTGTGATTATGTCTATCTCACTTTGTCTATATGTGTCGGGTTTAACCTTGATTGTTCGTCTGTAAATTTTATTGTATTGGTGTTATTTTAATTAATTAGGCGTGTGTATTTCTGTTTATTGGTGATGCACTGTTCATAGTTTAATTTCACCGGTTCACAAATAACAAAAACTCAAAATAAAAATTTATCAAAATTTTCACCGAACTCGGTTTACTTATAGTTCGCCATTATAGGTTATTTCGAGCAAACAATCTCGTTTAAGTACACTCTTCAACGGATAATAATGAACTGTTCTCATTTCCTTCGTCTCCTGAAAATCTTAGCCAATTTAATATATATTATACATTGTTTCAAATTATCTTAGCTTCCGATACATTTTATTTGAATACATTATACTCGGAAAATAATTTCGTTATTAATTAACTGTACGAAATACTAAATACATATTCGGTTTGTTTATTCTATTCTGCTTATTTTGATACTAATTAATATAGTTTTACAAAGTTTTCATTAAAAAAAATTATATTTCTTACATTTTGGAAAGTAGGCTTAATTTTGTATTTCCTGTTCTCTAAGCACATAATAGCCATTTTCTCTGATACAATTATTATTCTATTAAATCTGAAATTGATATAATTGTCTATTCTTACTTAATTTCTTGCAATTTAGTTTATTAATGAGTGTTTTTAAATATAATTCATTTATCTATGACTCCTCCTCTGATAATGTCAGTTAGTACATTCCATTTTTATTTATAATTTTACTTATCAGCTGACCATATCTTTATAAAGTATTATTTACATGGTATTACTATATGTTGGGTTTATCTTACATAAATATTATCAGTTGAACTGGTTTATAGGACTAGATTTGTTAATTATTCTGTAGTCTAAATTTATTATATGGCCTAGATTTGATCTGTTGCTATTTGCAAAGTTTTTACTAATATAGTTAGTTTGTACCCTTCTCTGACCTTCTATTCTTGTATAATTTATTAACAGTTTGTTCCTTGACTATTATAACATTGAATATTGATTTTACAATTAAAATATAACACTTATTTACTATTAAATCTGGTACTTTGAATCATACCTTTTATGTGTACTGATTACACATAGTAACATAATAAAAACATTTTATAATATAGGAATGGTATCTACATTTAGATATTGCATTCCTAATTTAAATTAATAACAAACTAATATTTTATAACTATAATATTGCTTAATACTAGATCTTATTTATCTAGTTAATATTTGGAAATACGAACATAACATATTGGTTCCATTAAATGGTTAACACTTTCTTAAACTATTTATTTACAGTCTGATCTGTACTTCCCAATTTTAAGGATGTATTCCCCGTTACGTTATGCTAAACACAAGCTATCTGTTTATTATTATTCATTCTATGGAATGTTCTAATAAACAGTGGCATTTCATTAGCAATATTATTCCTTGCTCCTTCACCATATCACTTAAGTAACTATTATTATGATACTGACAAAAACACTTAAAGTTATTTACTTGCACGGTAACTCATGTACCTTTTCAAAGTTTATTGATTATAATTTAATAACTTGCACTTGTCCCTGGTTATTTATTGATATTATCACTAGTTCTTTTATAGTTTTACAATATGAAATATTTAACCATGGGGGGACTGTTAAGGTTTGTCTATATAAACTACACAATAACTTTTTTGGGTGCACTGTTGCTTAATACTCTAAACACTTTTGTTTTTTATCAGTTTTACATTAGTATATGGTTTTTTGGGGTGTTATACTTTCTTTTGGGACATTCCTTTATTTTTGGGGTTTTTTGGTTTTCTCCCTATGGGGTTTCTATTTGGTATTGTTCGAGTTTCACCTCCTTTATTCTATTTGAGCTTCACTGGTTTCTTATTCTTCAGTATATTGGTTCATTTTATATTTCTTCTTTCTTCGTTCTTGGTTCTTCAGTACCATTTCGCTTTATATTCTTTTGTTTACTCTGGTCTGTTTTCTTTGTCTGGGTATCTTCAGTGCCTGCTTCTATCCTACCTGGGTAATCTTGTTATTCAAATTTTAGTTTTCTGAGTTTTTAATTGGTAGTATAATTATATTATTTGCAGATTTTTTCTTTATGTTTACCTTTCTTGTTATTATAATAATTTATAGTGCTTTTTAATTGGTTTTCATTTGTATATTCCATATATTTGAGTTTTATTAATGATCATTTAGTAATTGATTTATGTGGATTATCTGTCATGCTACATAGTATATAAAAATATTTGTTGGAAGCAAGCCACTAATAATTGTTTTCCATTGTGTTAAAGAGGTTTTTTAGTATAGTATAAGGATGAGAAGGGATATATATTGTTTTATTGTTAATGAATAAAATTTACAAATTTATATTAACCACTATTAAAATAAGGATAAAAGACTAATATGTTATGCTGAATACAGTAAAGGGAGTTAGACACTATATTCTCTAAGTGAGTTTATAAGGGAATATTAGTGCATATCTAATGTTCAATTTTATTATATTTTTCTTTGATTGTAATTAACCCAAATGTTATTATGTTGAAAATTATGTTTAACAAAACCGTTTAAAAACATGTAAAACTTTAGATACAGGCATGGGCCTAACAGAGTTATTAAGTATTTATCTTATGTTATATGATGATTAAAAATAATCAAATTTTATGATTTATACTATTATTAAAACTTGTTTGGTATTGACAGATGGAACTGTTGATTAAACAACTGACTGCTACGTGCCTCTCAACCAATCGCCGTACTCAAAACTGTAAACCCGTAACCGTAGCAACGCACACTGTTGCCAATATGTCCCACACGTGCTGTTATTAAAACCAGTGTGGGATGTCGCACCACAGAGTGAACTGTTACTGTAGGTTCTATGTAACGAAGTCTGTTTGTTAACAGTGCTGTGTTCTCGGTTACACTTGTTTGATTATTCGTGGGTGTACGTTAGTTTAATACTGAAATAGTTGTGCTGCAGATACAAGTTTATTGCTAACTAATTTTAATTTACTTAACTAATTTCTGACTAATTAACTAAGTGTAGTGAAAACGTGTGAATCTATTAACTAAATAAGCATAAGCATGTTTAAATAACATGTTTACCTAAGTATATATTTACTTTGTTTTGTCATTTTACGGAACTTTGTGCATGCGATTTTTATTTTAAAACAATTTGTATAAATATCTACATTCTTAAATTTTGAATTCTTTAAAATACGTAACAGCTTTAACCTATACGCAAGTACTTTCAAACAGAAGGTATGTCTGAAAGTGAGGAAACTGGGAAAAAGCGTGGTCGACCGCGAATACACCTGGTAAAAGAGAAAACACGTATTTCCGGTGGCGGAGTACCAATTAGAGGGCAGTCCAGAGAATTCGTTTGTTCTCTACGAGATTATTTCGAGAAAGAGAAGGAACATGGTGAGCCTCTGATTTCAGTTAGTCAAGTTGTTGATAGAACAGCAGCTGCACTCTCTATAAGTAAAAATACGGTTGTAACGATAGGTAAGGAGAAGTTTAAACAAAGCGAGGAAGCTGGCCTTTCTAAACTGGAAACACCAGGTAAAAAAAGACAAATAGAAAAACGTGTTACTAATCTGGATGCTTTTGCAGAAGATGAGATCCGTCGCCACGTATATGAGTATTACAATCGTAAAGAGTATCCTACAATAAAAAAGCTACTAGTTACTCTTCATGATGCAGAGCTTTTCACTGGTAGCCACTCGTCTTTACGGTCCGTAATTAAAAATTTGGGATTTAAATTTACTACCGTTTCAGGTAGAAAAGTAGGCTATTAATGGAGCAACAACACGTAGTTGCTTCTCGCTGTAGATTTATTAGGGTTGTAATAAATGAAAATTTTAATAACGTCGTCTGGGTTGACGAAACATGGGTGAACGCATGACATTCTTTAAAAAAGTGTTGGTCGGATGATTCTACGGCGGGAACTATGCCAGTGCGAATTGGAAAAGGTGGAAGACTTATAATTATCCACGCCAGAAGTTCTCAGAGGTTTATTCCCAATTGCCTCTATGTATTTAAATCGAAAAAGACTTCTGACTATCACGAAGAAATGAATCACAACAAATTTAAAACATGGTTTGAAGAATTCCTGTTAAAGAATATTGTAGCGGGTCAAATTTTGTGTGTCTTTATTTTAACCGTTTGGGGCATATATTTATATTTTTATTTATTTCATTTTGGGCGGATTGTCATTGTGCAACGTATGTGTCAGTGTAACAGAACAGTGAAACAACGCTAGAAGACGCAGTTGTTGTTGAGGAATGCGGCAGAGCATTTGCACCTCCACCAAAATTCCAAGAACTATGCGAGAGTGTGGCATTGCGCTCCCATGCGCACACCAAGCATGGGCGCCTACCCAAGCGTTGGCAAAAAAGTAAGATGGCCAGAGAGTGAAATTTTCACCGTTCATTTGGTTTCACTACGGAAGTGCTGTTTTAAGTCCCACCCACTTTTATGACATTAGCCAGTGCCTGGTTGAAATCGCCTGCTATCGTCATTCCAACAACTACATGACTAGCATGAGTCGAAACTGTGACGACTACATACAAGGCATTGATGTCCGTCGTCTTGACTAAAATGCTCCTGGAGTGGGGAACTGAGAGACGCAGTCAGTCTTTGGTCGACTCTCGCCTGCGCAGGCCGCCCGTCAACCGGGCTCAGAAATAAAACTTTTCTAAAACGACATCCAGTGCAATAGTAGAAAAATTTGGTGTGACCGCGGTCCAGTAAAAAGAATAAAGAACGTAACTGCAATTTTCGGACAATAATAAGAAGTTTTACCGGAACAATGAGTGCGTGTGAGAAGACCGCGTGGCTGACGGGGGGAAATATCATTTAAAAAATGTTTAAGGGGAAATAAATTGTGTGTGTGTGTTTGAGTGGGTGTTTAAATATGCAGGCTGGGCTCTGTCTATATGTGTATATGAATATAAGGTAAGCTAGTAGAATAAGATAGTATATGTAACGAATCACCAGACCAAGAAAAATTATGAAGATATTTTAAATACAAAAACATGGTAAAAAATTTGTTGAAATTTGAATGATTTAAAAAATAAAATTAAAAGTCAAATTCTCTTCCAAAATGAGTTGTGTCAGTGCTTTGCATAACCTATAGACCATGCTTGTATCTAGGTACATGTGACCGAATCCTGGGACCCCGTAAGAATTATCGTAACGGTAAGAAACAATTTAATTTGACATTTCATTATAATAATAAATGTGATTGATTAGCAAGTCACAGTTGGCGCCACGAAACAGGCACGAATTGAATTAATTACAATTAATTAATTGAATTCCACATCGACATGGATACAAGCATGTTCTAGGTTAGCTTAGTAACCTAACAGTAGATTACAAAATTTAAATAATTACTGTATTTATTTTATTTAATTAATTATTCTATTTAAGCAATTTATATAATTTCATTTATATCAATAATATAAAATGTCAAATAACGAAACTGACGTAAATAAAATGAGTGTCGAAGTTTTCGACGACTCAAACGTTAGTAACTATGAAACACACTCGACTCCAAGTGTGAGTCAGAGTGAAGCAGAAATAAGTATAACAGATCAAAGTAAAATAAATGAAGATTCAGGGATTCAAATAACCCCGAAATTAGATAGGGAAAGTAGAATTGATAGTAAAGAAGTCGGCTTCACTGACGGAAATATAGCAGCGCAATCTACTCCGTCGACAACACGAACTAAAGGGTTGTCGATGGACGATTTGTTTAATTTAATGAAAACCATGGCTGAAAATATAAATAGCAATTATAAAGAGCAACAAAGTGATTCCAATGTCAAGTTTCACGAGTTAAAGAACGAGATTCAAGAAATTAATAAACGTTGTGAAAATACCAAAGTAGAATTTACCAATAGAGTTAACCAAGTAGAAACCAAGTTAGATGATTCAATGCAAAAGGTAGATGTTAAATTTAATGAAATAGACAGTCAGATAGATAGAGTTGAAAAGCAGATAAATGAGAATAACGAGTATTTAATAAGTTCAATGAATGAGTATAACAATGACACAGAATCTAAAATTAATAAATGTAGTATTGAAACTGAATGTAAGTTGAATAGTGTAGTAATGACAGTTGAAAAAATCAGTCAGAACTTTGATGAACATCAAAATAAGATAGAATCTAAAATGAATGAAATTGAAAATAATTATAAGACAGAAATACAAGCAGTAAATGAATCTATCGATGTGATAGCAAAGAATAACGTACAGTCTGAATATAGTAATGATAAAAAATTATATTCACTTGAACAGAATATTAATAATATGAGAGATGAATTAAGTGTAGTAAAAAATCAAAATGTAAACAATGTTACTGAACGCATATTTATGACACGTGACACAAACAATGAAATAGAATTAGAAACTTTTAGTAATGAAAATAGGAGAGTGCATCCAATGCAATTTTTAAATCGAGTATGGGAGTTTGACAGATTTAATGGTAGTAGCTGGGAGGTTAAACTTATAAAAATTTTGAAATGTTTTAAAGGTGATTCAGAGATATGGGCGGAGACGCATCGAAACGAATGGGAGAGTTATGGAGATTTTGAAAGAGCATTTCGAAACAAATACTGGTCGGAGGAGGAGCAGGAGATACTGCGAAGCCAAATAATGGGAACTGGGAGTTTTGGAAGAAACAGCCGTAGTATTACAGTATATACGATGAAGCTGTACAACGAAGCGAAGTATTTGGAACCACCGTTGCCATTTCAGTCGTTTGTACGCCACGTTAGCAAGCACCTACCAAGGGAGGTGCAGATCACATTGATGACCAGAGAGGTAAGCGACATAAATGAATTAGAAAAAATATTAGACGTTTTTCAGAATATTAAGGACCAGGAAGACAGCAGACGCATGCAACAACATAATATACAAAATGGAGGTAATTATGTACCAAGAGGAGGACCAAACGGAGGAACCACACACAATGGTCGAGAACGGGACAGACGATACCCAATGTGGAAATGTGACGGGTGTCTGGTGGAAAATTATGCTGATCGTAATTTCTGTTATAGATGTAGAAGGGCGAGGCCCGGACAGCAGCCGAGAACACCACCGAGGTTCAACAACCCACAGCAGAGGAACGGTGACCGACGAGTAGAGAATCTGAGAAATGAAGGAGGAAATCAGCAGATGGGCAGAGTGTACACGCCCCGTAACGCAGACGAAAGAATGGGAAACTAAGGAGGACAATGGATGAGGAGGCCCGGCCATTGTCGAGGAATAATCACGGGGTCCATGAAAATAAATACAGGAATAACACGATTCACACGGACTTGGCCACAGAATTGTTGGAAGAAGAGGAGACGGAAACGAGGAGACAAGAGGCGTGGTTGACTGAGGTAAAACTGGAAATAGAAGGTAAGTCAATCTTGACACTTATAGATACAGGTAGCGAAATATCTGTAATAGCAGAACATGTACTCAATAAATTGAAAGAAACTAACAAACATATTCCGTCTTTGCCAGTAGCAGGGGTAGCAATTGTAGGTATTACGGGTGTTAGAAGTAAACGGGTTACAACACAAGTCCAGTTGAACATGTTAATAAATGGGGAAAAATATGAGAATACATTTTTAGTTGTAAGAGGTTTAAATTTAGAAGTGATTTTGGGTAATGATTTTTTAATAAGAAATAATGCTGTCATTAACTTTCGAAAAAGAATTTTAGAATTGAGTAATGAAAATAAACAAATAACAGTTAATTTTGAACGGGTTCTAGACACAGTAAAGATTTCGGGTATAAGGGTTATACCAGATAAAACCATAAATAGGGATATGGAATTTAGTATACATGCGTGTAGAGAGAGTGTGAGTGAAGAGAGGGGAGATAGAATATGGGCCGAAAGAGAGGTTAAATTTTGTGGAGAAGGTGATGAAAGGGGGAGTTCTCAGCGTAAAGCGCTGTGGCGGGTAGTTGAGGATTATCGGGGAGTGTTTGCCGGGGAACCAGGGAGGGCAAAAGGTTATGAATGTGAATTAAGGGTGAGGGAGCATGCACCATATGTCCAACGTAGTTATCCGGTACCATATTCGAAAAGGGAGGCTGTACAGTCAGAATTAGATAGGATGTTAGCGGGGGATATTATAGAAAGGTCGGTATCAACTTATTCCAACCCTTTAGTAGTAGTAATCAAAAAAGATGGGAGAGTGAGATTATGTCTAGATGCCCGCAAAATCAATCAAATAATCATTCCAGACCGGGAGTCACCAGAAGCGATAGAAGAGATTTTTCAGAAGTTCAGTGGTGTGAAATATATGACTTCTTTAGACCTGACCGCCGGATATTGGCAAGTCCCGTTGGCAGTAAATAGTAGAAAATATACAGCGTTTTTGTTCAACGGAAAAAATTACCAATTTAAAAGACTACCGTTCGGTTTGAACACAAGTGTAGCTAGTTTTATTAAGTGTCTCAACGAAATTTTGCAACCACATAACTTAGATTTTCTAACCATATACGTAGACGACATACTAATAGCTTCTAGAACATTTGAAGAGCATGTAGAGCATTTGGAATATGTATTGGAGAAATTATATCAGGGAGGTTTGACGGTGAATTGGGACAAATCAAAATTTTTGCAAACTGAGATACATTTTTTAGGTTTCATCATAACACCTACAGGAATACGTGCCAATCCGGATAAGGTAGAATCCATCCTGACGTTCCCGGAGCCCAAAAATATAAAACAATTGCAAAGTTTTCTTGGTCTTTGTAATTTTTACAGGAAGTTCCAGCGGAACTACGCCCAGACGACGGCCCGACTAAGCGCAGTGCTGCAAAAGAATAAGCAATGGAGATGGGGCGATAACGAAAGAGCGGCGTTTAATGACATCAAAATTAAGTTCACAGACATGATACTAATGAATCATCCCAATTTTAATGACAAATTTTATTTACAAACAGATGCTAGTAATATAGCATTGGGAGCAGAACTCTACCAAGAGGACGAGGAGAAAGAGCATAAAACCATCGCCTTCGCCAGCCGGACATTGCTAGCCGCTGAGCGCAACTACACTACCACAGAAAAGGAGCTCCTCAGTATAGTGTTCGCCGTGAGGAAGTTCCGAACGTATCTGCTGGGTAACAGGACCATCATCAGGACGGACCATAAAGCGCTATCGTTCCTCAATACTTGTAAACTCACCCACAGCCGGATTACCAGGTGGGTGTTAGCTCTTCAAGAGTATAATTTTTCTTGGGAATATATCAAGGGTGTAGAGAACAGGGTGCCAGACACACTATCACGAATAGACACAGACAGAAATAGAACAGGTAGAGATATTAAAGAGATAGAAATTTATAGACTATCCCGGGAAGATAAGCTTTTTGGGGAGGAATTAAAAGATATAAATGTAATGCAAAGAGCTGATAATAAATAAAATAAAATAATTACTAGTATAGAATCAGATATAGACGAATTAGGGTATAAGCAATATTTTCAAGTGTTCAAAGGGAGTTTGTTTAAAAAAGTAGAGGGGAGAGAGAGAGATTGGAGGTTAGTCATACCTGAAGGGTTGATAGAGAAAATAGTGTGGGACTGTCATTTTAGATACGGGCATTTTGGGGCACGGAAGTGTGTGAATGTATTAAAGGAATCTTGTTTATTTAAGAACATGGAGAAACGAGTCCGAAGAATACTTAGAGTTTGTGAGTTATGTCAGAAATCCAAAGTTGTAAATTATAGGTTAGAGGGAGAACTAAATTATATTAAAGTAGAAAAACCATTCGATTTAGTAGCTGTAGATTTGTACGGCCCACTGCCGAAAGGTAGGGGTGGAGTGATGCATATTTTTGTTGTACTTGATACTTTTTCTAAATATGTCAGGCTATATAGTGTAAAGCGAGCCACAAGTAAGGTGCTGAGCGAGAAAATCACACGCGACTATATGATCAACGTGGGAAAGCCGAAGGTGATATTATCCGACCACGGTCCGCAGTTCATCAGCGGAAGATGGCGCCAGACTCTTGGATGGGAAGGTATTATCCCAAAGCACACTGCCGTATATCATCCACAGTCGAATCAAGCTGAGAGAGTCATGAGGGAGTTGGGCAGAATTTTTCGAACATACTGCCATGCCAAACATAGCGAGTGGCCACTCTATGTGCAGAAGATTGAAAACTGGCTAAACTGCACCACCCACGAGTCGACGGGGTTCACGCCTTATGAGCTAATAAGAGGAAAGCGTCCACAGAGGATTCTGGAACAACTAATTGAATATCCACCGGAAACCAACACTATCGGTAACGATGTTAAGCTGAGACTAGCCAATGAAAGTCTGTTGACAAAAGGGGAGAGGAGAAAACGGAAACATGACATGAAAGGTAAGTGGACGCAGTATGAGATTGGACAGCTGGTATTGGTACGACGACACGATTTATCAAGTGCACAAGATAAGGAGATCAAGAAGTTTTTCTTATTGTACGAGGGGCCGTACGAGGTAGTGGAAATAAAAATGAAAAATTCATGTGTGTTACAGAATAGAGAAACCAGGGAGATAGTGGGTACGCACAACGCTACAAATTTGAAATTATTTTGGTCAGCATAAGTATTTTGTTAATTTGTAAAGGTATGAATGTTATTTAATTATTCTTTTATGTTTTTAGAAGGGCTCCTCCCCCATTTTCGGGCGGCCACGATCTTACCAGTCCTGGCCGTGGAATTCGGAAAGCGGAGGCGGGCCATGGTTGGCAGGATCTTCCTTCGGGCAGTGAAAACAACGATGGTCCGGCTCCACCAAAATTGGTACAAAATAGAAATTTAACCACATATATTTGAACGGGGAGGGGGACCCCAACAGGTACGTGACTCGACTTAAAATTTTTTAATACACTCATGGTGCAGCAGATCGGTGTGCCTGTCACGTGCCTGCACTGCCTTAGAGTGTTTGTATATAATGGAGGCTGCATTAAAGAAAAGGCAGTGCATACAAATTTAAATATTTTTGTGCTAATGGCAAAATTAAAATTAGCCATTGGTCGTAGTTCTGTTTAGTCTGAAAAGACGAATTTTGTGGCAAGACGGTTGGGCGCACGGTAGAAAGTAGGGTAGAAGAAATGGTAGGAGAGGGGAGTAGTGTGTTTTAGAGGGGGGACGTGAATTCACGTAGTATATCTACCTAGTGCCGATCCGTTTTGCGACAGGACCCGACTTTTCAGGTGATTACTGCCTTACTACCACTTATCATAAGAATGTTAGTCAGCCTCCAGTGTAAATAGATTTTTGAAAAAAAAAAAAAAAAAAAAAAAAAACCCCAAAATAATTTTGGATGTGTATAATTTTAAATTTAAGATATAATTTTTTTTTCTTCTAAATTTTTTAGCATTAGGTGACCAAATATAATTGTTAGATTTTAGTATTAGTGGGTATAGGAACGTTTGGAAGAAATGTGTAGTAACATAAGAACTTGTTATCAATACAAGATGTGGGGATAATTTTGGGGGGTAGTTTGGTGCTCAATGAAGTGACATAACAGTGTAGTGTGGAACTGCTATGGGGGAAGGTTGTAGATTTTGTATTTAATATTTTATGTTAATAATGGTTAAGCTTCCATATAGAGTGGGTTAAAAACCCCATCTAAATTAATATTGTCATTTAAATATAAATTCGTAAATTTAATATTACGAAAGATATTTTACTTGTGATTCCCCAAATTTTCGGGCGGTCACGGCCTCACCGAACCCTGACCGTGGAATTGGTTTAGCTTTAACAGCTATGGTTGGGGCACATTACGATTACGCGCTGACCATAACTGGCCATAGCTGTTATCGTTGTAAAGGTGTATTTTGAAATTGATGGGGGGTAATAAAAAGGGGAATCACCAAACTATGGAACAGCGGCTGCCACTCTGTTCGAGAAGGAACAGCAGAGCCAGGTGGTAGATCCGTTTAAGGGTGCATGATTATTAACGAGAACATGATGATGTTCACCAATGTTAAAACTTAACAGCGGAAGCAGAGACACGGAGAGGAAAAAACCTGCTCCAAAATATACCGTCTCTGTGGAAGCGAAAGGGCGAGACAGTCCTCCATAACCTGAAATAGTGTGTGTGGCTGGGAGGTGACGCAAAGGAGTCACGAATTTTAAAATCTTATGACGTAACAGTTTTGCTTATTCAAGGTTTAATCCAATCAAAAATGCTTGTGCTCTGTCCACATAATTATATGCTCAGACTCGTAAAATAAGGTTCATACTATAATTTTAAAGGTATCATTTTATTGTTGTGTGTTAGATATAGTTGTTGATAAAATGTATTTTCATTATGTGTGTAATTTTTTTTCTAAGCCAATCATTAGACGCCTGGCAGGCAATCAACATAATAGAAGTAAGTGTTGATAATGTATTACATGTAATTGTTCAATTTTGAAAGGTATTCATGGTGTTTTAATTATGTTAGGATATCAGCTGATCAACAATACCATGTCACTGATATATTGGTTTGTAAATGTTACAAGTAATTAATGTTTAGTATACTACAGATATTTTGAAGTAAAGATAAAAAGAATATGCAAATTAATAAAAGATAATTCATGGGTGATAAGTGTTTTATGGGACATGTAGACCTGTCCAAGTTGAATTAAAAGTTGAATGTGAAATGATGGAGATGAATATAATGTAATGCTGTTTTTGAGTTGATGTGATATAACAGGATTTTGTGAAATATAGATGTTGACACAGTGGTAATGGAGACTTTATGTAGATTTTGAATGATATATTGTTGTTTTTATAGTTAATGAGGTTATTTTGTGTATTTGTAGTAATGTAATGAGATTGAGAATTTTGGGGATGGCAATTTTGTATTAGGGGGTAGTGTATTTGGGGAGTCCGCAACAAGGGTTGGGACGGGATAGGGACCGATTGGCGCCGGAAAGGGTTACCTAGGGGGAGTCCAGGGACCAACATAAGGGAATGAGTTTTGGGAAGGAAACACGTATCCTATGTACAAAGGGTTAGAGAGTATTTTATATGTAGAGAAGGCGGCGAATTGTGTTAAATGATAAGTTGGGGTTTAGAATGTCCTGATTAGTAGATATTTTTGATAGAGTTGGGTGTCTTGGGAGTTGCAGTTGATAAATATTAGAGTCAGGGGGAGAAAGTTTATATATGTATAGAAATCTCATACAGAAAAACGAGAATAAATAATTTACATCACCCACAGTATATTAAAGTAAGATTGTTGAAAAGACGGAGAGGTTCATGATAAAGAATATACAATTGTTTATTTTTTTTTAACCAGTGACAGAATTTTGATAAAATTTGAAAATAATGTAAAGTTAAGAATTGTTTGTTGTAAATAATTTAAATGTCAAGTTGATGATTGATTATATTAATATTTTGTTTATTATAAATATTTTATGTTACTATGTTTTGTATTTCAAGGTAGGATATTACAGATGTTTAAAGTGTTTTCAGAAATCATACATAACATATGTAGGTCAAGGGTTTTGGACTTGACCTATTTATGATCAGCTGATGAGTTCATACACCTACTAAGCTTGTGTATAGTAGGAAGCCAATTGTGGTTTGTTTGTTTAATTAATTCAAACCAATATTTGAATAATTTTAATAGATGTTATTTAATAAATAAATTTAATAAATATTTAATGAATAATTTTTTTGAATGTTAAAATTTTGAAAATTTTAAAATTTTTTTGAAGAAAAAAAAAATTTTTTTTTTTTATTTTTCGCCTGCCAGCGAGTGAATATGTTGAGTAATGATCATTTTATTGTGTATGTATTAATGATGTTTCTTTTATTGTATTGCTTCATATTGGTAGACTATAAGTGATTCTCCATGTTAGAATAGAAATGTTTGTATTAATAGGAATGTTTAGGTTAAGTCATTGAAACAAAAATTAGAAAAAAGAGGAAGAGAATTTTTTGATAAACGATTATTTTTTGAATTTTGAATTTTTTAAATTTTTGAAAAATTTTAAAAGAAAGCTTTATTCTTATGTGTTATGGTAATATGTAATGTTAAAGTGTGTGAGCCCAGTATTTGCCAAAGGCAGCCCAGCTTGCAAAAAGGGGATCCATATCGGCGGAGGAGCTGGAATGATTTTAGCCAGGGATTGAGGATTTTTGGGGGTAGTATGTTGAAGGGCGAGGTGGGCTATGGTGCGAGTCTGATCGATTTCTCGGTGTTGGGATCTCTTACGGAGAAGTCCAGTGATCTCGTTCAGATGAATCCATGGTCGCTGAGCCAGGGGGGTCGTGTACCCATGCAGATTAAGAACCAGGGGGTTGTTGGCACCCGTTCCTCACCGATCCTCTTCGGGGTTATCGATGAGATTTCTTCTGTCGTGGACAGCAGAATTCTCATCGAGGGGGTATTGTAGCGGGTCAAATTTTGTGTGTCTTTATTTTAACCGTTTGGGGCATATATTTATATTTTTATTTATTTCATTTTGGGCGGATTGTCATTGTGCAACGTATGTGTCAGTGTAACAGAACAGTGAAACAACGCTAGAAGACGCAGTTGTTGTTGAGGAATGCGGCAGAGCATTTGCACCTCCACCAAAATTCCAAGAACTATGCGAGAGTGTGGCATTGCGCTCCCATGCGCACACCAAGCATGGGCGCCTACCCAAGCGTTGGCAAAAAAGTAAGATGGCCAGAGAGTGAAATTTTCACCGTTCATTTGGTTTCACTACGGAAGTGCTGTTTTAAGTCCCACCCACTTTTATGACATTAGCCAGTGCCTGGTTGAAATCGCCTGCTATCGTCATTCCAACAACTACATGACTAGCATGAGTCGAAACTGTGACGACTACATACAAGGCATTGATGTCCGTCGTCTTGACTAAAATGCTCCTGGAGTGGGGAACTGAGAGACGCAGTCAGTCTTTGGTCGACTCTCGCCTGCGCAGGCCGCCCGTCAACCGGGCTCAGAAATAAAACTTTTCTAAAACGACATCCAGTGCAATAGTAGAAAAATTTGGTGTGACCGCGGTCCAGTAAAAAGAATAAAGAACGTAACTGTGCAATTTTCGGACAATAATAAGAAGTTTTACCGGAACAATGAGTGCGTGTGAGAAGACCGCGTGGCTGACGGGGGGAAATATCATTTAAAAAATGTTTAAGGGGAAATAAATTGTGTGTGTGTGTTTGAGTGGGTGTTTAAATATGCAGGCTGGGCTCTGTCTATATGTGTATATGAATATAAGGTAAGCTAGTAGAATAAGATAGTATATGTAACGAATCACCAGACCAAGACAAATTATGAAGATATTTTAAATACAAAAACATGGTAAAAAATTTGTTGAAATTTGAATGATTTAAAAAATAAAATTAAAAGTCAAATTCTCTTCCAAAATGAGTTGTGTCAGTGCTTTGCATAACCTATAGACCATGCTTGTATCTAGGTACATGTGACCGAATCCTGGGACCCCGTAAGAATTATCGTAACGGTAAGAAACAATTTAATTTGACATTTCATTATAATAATAAATGTGATTGATTAGCAAGTCACAATATTCCTCCCAATTCAGTGATCGTGATGGACAATGCCCCATATCATTCAGTGGTTAAAGACAAGGCTCCAACAATGGCTTCAAAAAAAGAAGAGATGGTTGAATGGTTAAAACGTCGAAACATTCCATTGACAGAGGATATGAAAAAGGCTGAGTTGATGGAATTAGTACTATTTAATAAACCAAAGTTTCCTGTGTATATTGTTGACGAGTTGGCTGAAAGTTACGGTCATAAAGTCATCCGGTTGCCTCCATATCATTGTCACTTTAACGCCATAGAACTAATATGGGCCAGGGTTAAAAAATACGTTGCCATAAATAATACAAAATTCACGATGACTGAAGTAGAAAAATTAACAAATTAAGAAATGCAAATGATTACTGGAGAAGACTGGAAGAAGGTACTAGAACACACCAAGTCAGTTATTGAAGACGCTTGGAAAAATGAAGGTATAGTGGAACAGCAGGTAGAAAATTTGATCATTTCTGTGAATTGTTCGAGTGACAGTGAATCAGTTGAATCTGAAGATAGTGATTCTACATTAAGCGGAGTTCACTCATTATAAACATAAGTTTTTATTTTGTTTAATGTTAGAAGTAATGTTAAATATAAAATTGCAGTATAAAAGTATTTAATTTAATCTTTAACTAAACAAAAATTAACAAACAAAATATTATAGTCCAATGTTACAATTTCTATCAATTATAAATTAATAGACGTTTAATGAAGAAATTTGTGTTAGTGGTTGAAATCACAATCAGAATGATCAATATTGCACACCACTATATAAAAATTATTCCGATTAGCGCTTTCAAGCTTCACAGCTCATCGTCAGATCAGGAATAGACAGGAAATATGTAAAACCTAACCCTTCACCCCTCTCCCCCACCCTGCTCACCCACAACAAACTAAAAATTAATGACCCTTCCCCACCCCCTAAACTCTGTCTCACCATCTGTACAGTTACATATTTTTCTAGTAAATTCCTTATGTTTCAGTGTGTGTGTGTGCATCCTTTTAAACTACCCTCTTCCTCTCCACACACCTGGGTCAGTCACACACCCTTATTTTAAAACAACCAATTAGTACTATGAAATATAATTCTTAATCTTATCTATCTGCCCTCTCTCATTTACTTCTTAATCATGTTATAAAATATTTCTTCATTATCAAATTTAATTTTAATATTAATTAAATTGTCTAACCCTTTTTCTCTTTCTTTCAATATTTCTAACTCCTCTCTAAGCTTCCTTTCAACTGTGTTATTTACTACTTTTACAATTTCGTATTCTTCCAAAGGATTAACAAACTTGTGGTTGTCTTCTATGAAATGTCTTGCATATAACGAATTGGTTGTTCTATTACCTTCTCCACGTTTGTGGTCAGACAACCTGCATGCGAATTTTCGTCGTGTCTCCCCTAGGTACACTTTGTTGCAGTCTTTACATTTTAATTTATAAATTCCGCTTTTCTGTAATACTGGAATTTTTTCTATATTCTTATTCCTTATCTTATCAAATACCGTTTCACATTTTTTAATAGCTATATCTACTCCATATTTATTAAAACATTTTATAATTTTTCTAGTATGTGAACCTATGTATGTCAATGACCCTGCATAATTCTTTTGTTCTGGTTCTATTTTAGCTTTTTGTATGTTGACCCTTTTCATAACCTTATCCACTATGTTGGTGCTATAATTGTTATTCCTTACAATTCCCTTTATCGTTTTTAACTCCCTATCTTTTGATTCGGTCTCTTTTAAACACTTCTGAGCTCTGTAACAAAAGGAATTGATTGCCGCCATTTTATATCTGTATGGGTGGTACGACTCTCTTGGTATAATTATATCAGAATACAACTCTTTCCTAAATATCCCAAACTGTAGTTTCTCATTATCTTTAATTTCTATGTTTAAATCTAAGTAATTTATTTGCTTACCTCCTATCTCTTCCTTAAATTGTAAGTTTTTATCCTTATTATTTACCTCCTTTATAAACTCATGCACTTCTTCTATGCTTCCTTCCCAAATTACTAATATATCATCAACGTATCTAGACCATAATTTTATATTGTCTTTATACTTAGTGGAAGTTATTAATTGCTTTTCAAAATCATTCATGTATATTTCAGCAAGAATAGGGGATAATGAAGACCCCATAGGTAAACCTTTTTTCTGTATATAAAACTTGTTATTAAACCTAAAATAGTTCTGATTTACACATTCTTTAATTACTTTCATCAACTGCTTTTTATACCTGTATTCTCCCATATTATTATCGTTTATTAACTTAATAACTTTATTTACTGTGATATTAGTAAACATGTCCTTAACATCCAGTGATATCAATTTTGTATTTACATTAATGCTAATATTTTCTAATTTTTCTATCAATTTTATATTATTCTCTATGTTGTATTTCTTTTATTAATGCACCTATTTATAAATTATCAAAGGAAGTTAGCAGAGTACTGAAAGAGAAATATGAATTTGGGACAAAATACAACATAATACTACAATACAAGAAAATACAAGTTGTATATAACCCCTCTCTCTGTTATTTAGCAGCTGCCTTTTTGCTTAAAATGCTTCTATTTATATTTACGTGGAGACTATATGCAAACCAACGCCTCAGCTTGGCTGTCGACAGTCTGTCATGCACGCTTTCCTTTCTCACACTCACTCACTCATTCTGAATATATTTTATACGTTTTTATATATGTGTTTACTGGATGGTTAATTCTTTGAGCTCAATAAAATTATATGAAGGTTTTACACTTTCCTGATTGTAGACTGGAAGTTCTGGTAGGTGGTCTCACATGATGTTTCAACAAAGGTTCCTTGGTTACATTTTCAACTGACTGTTATTACACTGACTCTAATTTATGACTTTTTGAAAACTATTGTGCACTGCTGTTAATACATTTTGACTGATTGGTATTTATATATTACATTTTTGGTTGTTTTAGACTCACTAGGCCGGTATTGCTTGCCGGCGACTTTTTGTAACGTGTTACCGCTGATGCGGTGTTGTGAAGACTGGGCTGAGGCACTACGCACTTTTTACGTATGTGCGTGTGTGCGTACGTCATTATTCTTTGTCTCTAGGCAAGGAAACGCCCTGGTTATTGCGTATTTTATTTACGTCATTCTTATTGTTAATGACGTCTGGCATTGTTGACCAATGAAACAAACGTATCTAGAGCCTGTATTAACTTATGCAACCATTTAAAGTGTTCTTATCCGCATGTCCGCCTTTGACCTTGGAATGATTCTGTTGTGTCAAAACTGCGTTGTTTTCGGCAAAACAAGGGAAATTTGTACCATCCATACACATGAATGCAAAATACAGTGAAATACAATAATTTGATACCTTTCGTACCATAAATCTGACATCAGGTTTTCGTACCGTTACAAAACCCCCTCAATGAAAGGTTTTATGTCGAAACATAAAAACTTTTATTGACCCATTCACACGTTCTAAAAGGATCAGTTCAGATATGTCACCACGACCCCCTGTAGTGTTAACATAAAAGAAATACAATCACTTACCCTTGGTCTGATGATGATGATCGCACCCTCTGACCTTACTGGACTTCTCAGGAGAGATCCCAACACCATAAGGCCATGAGGCACTTTACGCTCCTGGTCTGACGCACTGGCCAGCTCAGGACCGCAGTCACAACACCACCAAACTCTGAAACATGCAATAAAAATTTTAAAATAGTGGCCTTCTCTATATCCATATCCACAACCGATATGTCTCCCCTTAGTACATTGGTTTGCGTTTTGAGGCATTGGTTTGCTTAACTCTAAAATTTTCATACAACATATAACAAGAGTTAGGATAGAAAACTCCTTCTCCTTTTAACAACCCTGTATTTAGTACAACTTTCTGACTCCAGTCAATTATATTTACTCCCTTTACCACATGGAAATATATATTCTTATCCTAGGCAGAAAACAAATTTTACTTTGTAAGCAACAACCATTAACTGTACTATTTTACTTTATATAGCATTGAAATATATATCTATCATGGCAAACAACTTCAAAACTCTTTATATTTTCTTTACAACAGAACGAAATCATTTATTTTGTTCAAAACCACTGTTATCTTCATAGTTTTAACACATTAGTATTTTTACCGTCGCTACCCCCGTAATGACCTCCTATCCACACACTCTATTGTACCATCAACATAATAAAACATTGTACATTACACATTAACATTGTTACATTTATATAACTTGTATAAAATTTGATAAGACATTGTTATTTTTATCAACTCTCTATTCAACTTTTATTATTTAACATTTGTTAGATTCTATACAAAAAAAAATTTCAAATTTATCATTTACCTTTCAGTTACCTCACCTTCCTACCATGAATTTTCTTTTTCTAACCCTTCCTCAATCCTTGTCTAGTTTGGGTGACTCTCTGTTATTCATTATTATCTCTATATCTTATTTTGGCATCTGTCCGTCTAACCTTACTACCCCTTTTTTCTACTAACAACCGTTTCTAACCATTAACATATTATGACACCAATATCTCAATAATAACCCCCTTCACTAATCCCATTTAAATCCTCTGGCACCGCTTGTCTTTTGTACTAGGATGTGTGTTCCCTACCTGGCCATATCCATTCCTAACCATTTGCCCTCCACCAAATATCGGCAAACACTCTAACCCAAATAGCTCCGCCTGCCACAACGCTGCACGCTGGTCACTCCTTACACCAGATCCTTACTACAAAATATCATCATCAACAAATATAATTACCATTCACATTACTCACCTCTCTACATATAATCACTAACTACTGTGTCCCTAAATATCTAACGCTTGTTTATGTATTATCTGTATCTCAACATTCTTATTTTCACTAACTCCCATTAACTCTATTTAACTAACTCCAATGCCCTTATTTATCATTATTACCCAAACTCTTTTACAACATTTCACCTTAATATACCACTAGAAAATTCATCCCTCACCTACTAATAACAATACCTCTCAATATCCAAATATATTACATGCTTAATCATTTATTATCCATTAGAATCTAAATCCCTTAATTATTCAACATCATTATCATAATTAATTATTCTTGAATATTTAAAATTCTACAGTACATGGTTTACACAAAAATACATAAAATACACAACAGCAAAAATACACAAATACATTGACATTAATACACAAAAATATACAATCCAAATTATCATATCATTTACCATAAATCAGTCAGAAAGCAGTCCATCTCAAAAAACACTGTCACATAATTAAATGTTCATAAACACAATAAAATATCTACCCTCCATCGTCAAACAATAATCTTATCTTATATCTATATACATTGCTTAATATTGACTCTCTTATACTAACATCATAAATACATATACCATTCAAATTTTCACCATTTTCCTCAAACTCATTTAATCTGTCATGATTGGTCATTGTCCTGTCACCTTCTGTATTATTAGTCATAATTAGGTAATTTATAAAATCATTATTTCCCTTATCTCCTACTCCTTCCGTTTCATTACAAGGTAAGTATTTACTTTTATTATATATCATCTCTACTCCTAACCTTTCCATAAATTCTTCATAGTCTCTACTTATCATAAAAATCTCTATTTGTCTTTTTCTCTCACCATATCTCTCACTTTCAAAACATCTCTCTCTTTTAATATATCTCTCTCTACCACACCAAGCTACATTCTCTCTTTCTACGTTTGCAGGGGACACTAATTCACAATTACTGCACCACCTGTGAAGTGCACTAATAAAACCAAGGACAACTTTATTTGTAGACCATATGTCTCCCAAATATACATCGAAGGCACTCTCGTCTTTCCTAAAAACGTGTGAAGTTTTTACTTCACCCCCTACTCCATCATTAAGGGAAAAATCTACCCCCTGCAATCCCCTTACAATTATACTTTCTTTACACACTCTCTTTAACCCTTCAACACACACTATCATTCCATCATTATCATATTCTATTCCCCATAAAATCTCATTATCACTACCCCTGTTTACATAATCATTTTCTAATATCATACTTTTATTTATTTTGTCATAATTTTCTCCCCCACTTACCTTGTCTTTGTGTATATCTAATTTGTCTACTCCCCTCTTATTTTCTAACTCTATCTTGTCTAACCGTGCATGTATCTCATTTAATCTTTTATCATAATTACAATTTTGTTTCTTAATTTCATTAATGTCACTTTTCAAATCATTAAATTTCTCATCGAATTTCTTATTTTGTATTTCAAAAAGTGTTTGCATAATCTTTACAATCTCATTCTCTTCGTTTCTTTTATTTACAGTTGGCGTTGATTGATCGCCTTCGCTCATAATTTGCGATTCAGTAATGCTTATTTCACTATTATTCGCCATTGTGAAAAAAAAATTGTTAATGAATTGTTGCTTTCTACATATGTCACAACCTAACCTACAGTCGTACCTTTGATTTCAATACCCACTCCGTCTCCATTCAGGCCTATTATATAAAAATACAACAGGATATTTTTTTTTATATAGTCACCTGTTCGGGCACCATTTGTTATCATCTAAAATAACTTACTTACTATCACTGTTCTGGGCGTCATTTATTATCATACACATTTAGTAAGTTTATATTTATTAATTTTGTTTATGTATGTTAACTGCACCATAATTATCGTACTTACCATAACTATGCTGTACCTGTTGATCTGATCGTATTTGTTTATTGTGGGTCCAGGGTTTCGAATTAGGCGTGAATGTCGACTGAGTTGGGCCTTGAAATAAAAATACTAACATCTCTAATCATTGAAATCAATTTCGATTTATTATTTTCCCATTTTACTCCGGACTTTAAATTATTAGACAATGGCGTCTCTTAACGACCAAAACAAAATGGCGGCCGTTACTTACAATCTTTATTACTTATGATGTACAACTATATTATATTTTTGATCAAATTACCCCTCTCTCTGTTATTTAGCAGCTGCCTTTTTACTTAAAATGCTTCTATTTATATTTACATGGAGACTATATGCAAACCAACGCCTCAGCTTGGCTGTTGACAGTCTTATCATGCACGCTTTCCTTTCTCACGCTCACTCACTCATTCTGAATATATTTTATACGTTTTTATATATGTGTTTACTGGATGGTTAATTCTTTGAGCTCAATAAAATTATATGAAGGTTTTACACTTTCCTGATTGTAGACTGGAAGTTCTGGTAGGTGGTCTCACATGATGTTTCAACAAAGGTTCCTTGGTTACATTTTCAACTGACTGTTATTACACTGACTCTAATTTATGACTTTTTGAAAACTATTGTGCACTGCTGTTAATACATTTTGACTGATTGGTATTTATATATTACATTTTTGGTTGTTTTAGACTCACTAGGCCGGTATTGCTTGCCGGCGACTTTTTGTAACGTGTTACCGCTGATGCGGTGTTGTGAAGACTGGGCTGAGGCACTATGCACTTTTTACGTATGTGTGTGTGTCCGTACATCATTATTCTTTGTCTCTAGGCAAGGAAACGCCCTGGTTATTGCGTATTTTATTTACGTCATTCTTATTGTTAATGACGTCTGGCATTGTTGACCAATGAAACAAACGTATCTAGAGCCTGTATTAACTTATGCAACCATTTAAAGTGTTCTTATCCGCACGTCCGCCTTTGACCTTGGAATGATTCTGTTGTGTCGAAACTGCGTCGTTTTCGGCAAAACAAGGGAAAATTGTACCATCCATACACATGAATGCAAAATACAGTGAAATACAATAATTTGATACCTTTCGTACCATAAATCTGTCATCAGGTTTTCGTACCGTTATATTGTTGTTAATGATATGAAGGCAGAGAAGTTTAAGTTAGCAGGAAATTTGAGTAACATTTTAAAAGTAAATAAATAAAATGTTGAAAGTTTAAAGAATAAAATAAAATTTTAATTGTTTCTCTTCATAAATGCGAGTTGAGTCTGTTATTAATGTAACCTTGCAATCATTCTTGCATTTCAATGTTCGTGTGACGTAACTCTGGGCAAAAACAAGGTAAGTGGAAGGCAAATAATTTTATGATTTAATGTATTAATAATTAATTAACTGCACAATTGGCGCCATGAACTAGGAACGAGTTCTAATTAAATAATTAAAATTCCACACCTGCAGATGAATGCAAGTTTGATTCAAGGTTAAGTAACGGTACGTAAAAATTACGTAAAAGTGCGTAAATTAAGTACAGCTTGAACGATAGGTAGTATACGTAGTTAAGACATACAAGATGAGAAAGTATTGAATATAAGATTGAAATGGTGTTATGATTAAGTAAATCGAGTAGATTAAGTGAACAAATATTATAAAGAATAAATAATGGATACGAATGAAAATAGTAACAATGAAGTCAGCTTCGCTGACAGCCAGACAGAAAGTCAAATAAATAGCGATTCTGGTATTCAAACAGAGTCACTGTCAATAAGTGACAGTAATGTAGACGGATCTGTATTAATTAGTGAGGCGGGAGCAAATTCCACTCCTATTACAACTAAAACAAATATAAAAGAAAAAGAATTGTCATTAGAGGACATATTTGATTTTATGAAAACTAATTTCAGTAAAGTGAATAGCAATTTCAATAGCAAATTCGATGAACAGAAAAACGAAATCCAAGAAATTAAAAGTAGTGTCAATAAGAAATATTTGATGAACAGAATAGTCGATTCAATGAACAAAATAATAAATTTGACGCTAAATTTGAGGAACAGAGTAGACAGTTTAACGAACTTAAATTTGATATTAATGAGGTAAAAAATCAGTATGTGAGTAAGTGTAACGAATTGAAACAAGATATTGAGAAAGTGGTAGAGTCAGTAGGGAAACAAATTAAAAGTAAAGCAAATCAAATAATTAATAACAAGGTAAACAATGACTGTAAAACAAGTGAGAATTATAATGATATGTGTAAAAACGTGGTATTAGAGAGTAAGGTGATTAAGGAAGCTGTTGAAGTAGAATTTAGTAACGAAGTGTTGTTAGCGAGTGCTGATGAAAGTGTGAGAGAGTGTAATGAAAATTTAGATGGGCAAAGGGCAAATTTCTCCCAAGTTTATAGTGAAACAGAGGTTTCACAGATGTTTAATGAGAACAGAGTTTCCTCCAATGGTTATGTGGGAGACAGGGTGTCTCAAAATGGTCCCTTTATTTTTTGTGATGATCTTGGAAGTGCCAAGACATATAGTAAGTTTGTGTGGCCCTTTGCATGGAATGAGATAGTTCAGGGGGGTAGTGACAGGTGCTATGATGATGAAAGATGTTTTGAGAGAGAGTTGTGTGCAGATAGGGAGATAATAATATATCAGTTAAAGAGAAAATATAATGAGTTGAAAGAGAGGTTTGAAGTGGTGAAGATAAATGATATAAAATACTTATCTTGTAAAATAGAGATTGATAATTATTTTGATGATACCTGTATAAATAATAATAACTTACCTGATGTTTTAATGAGTATAGTAAATGAATATGATGAGAAAATAAATTGCTGTATGTTGAACAAAAATACTTACGGAGACAGAATTGAAATCACAAATGTAGACCGGTTTTATGAATCATTGGGTTATAATGGTGTCAAATATTATGTTAATAAGGGTTATAATAATAATAATAATAAATTGAATGTGAGTAAGGATGAGAAGTGTTACAAAAAATAAGACTATTATACAACGATGGCGGTTAGATAAGATATCAATAAATGAACATTTTAAATATTTTAATGTATGGTTATGACCTTGCTGAATTTGGAAATGAAGTGTGGTAAAATTGAACAATTAATGACGAAGAATTTGTAAATAATCTAGTGAAATTAATTATGTTTGTATTGTAACAAGTATGTAAGGTAAACAATGTGTGAAGGTAGTAGAATTTATTTAATAATAATAATAATATTTTGTTCTTCGTATTGTTTAAATTAGCAGCCATCCTTACTATTTCTTTTATGAATTTGCTAACTGCTATAATTTTGTCAGCAATGACGAAAAGCTTAGTCGAACAATAAAAAATTATAGCAGTTAGCAAATTCATAAAAGAAATAATAATATTTTGACAGATTAAATAAATGAGGAGAGTTATTTTGAAGATGATGAGAAGTGAATTACGATTGTGTTGAAGTAAGGTAATTAAAATATGTTGCGTTTTTAATAATTGATTGAAGTAAATAATTTGAGATGATTAAACATTTTTTGTTGGATTTAAAATGTTATACAATTGAGTTGTGATAATGAAGTTAAATTATTTTATGAGATTTCAAGTTGATAACAATTAACAAATAAATAGGTTAATAATAAATTTGAAAATTTTGAGAAATCTAATTGCAGCAATGGATAAATAATTAAATGATGATATATAAAGGAGTTGATGAAGATTTCAGATTGTAATGTTTATAATTTTCTATAAAAATTATTTAAATGAGAATTGTTTAGTAATGTGAAAATGTCAGTGTTCAAGGTAAATGTGTATTGTGTTTTCATACAAGATATATGGGTAATTTTTGGGGGGGGTTGTGTGGTGTTGATAGAAGTGATATAATTATGGAATGTAGAGACTGCAACTGTAGAAGGACATTAAGTTTAGCTATAAGTAGGCTAGTACAGTGGTGGCATGTGCCACTGTAGGTAGCAGTAAGTGTTGGGGAGTAACAGAGAGTGTTACCTCCATCGGAGGCCAAACTGGCGTAAAATACACTGCACAACTTTTATATAATTTTATATTATATGTTGATTTGTTGCCGTGGAGTGTATTATAAAACGAAGTCAAACATGCTTGAAATGAAAGATGATTTCCCCGCCTTTTCGGGCGATTACTGCCTTATCAGCACTAATCGTGGTTTTGGACGGCGGCCAGCTATGGCCAAAAAATTGTAAACCTGACCATAGTTGGCTTGAAATTGGTATAGATTTGAAATTAATGGGGGGTGACTTTAGGGGAAATCCCCGGAACTATGGAACAGCGGCTATCACTCTGTTCGCGTGGGAACAGTAAACCAAGTGATAGACCCGCATTAAGGGCTTGTAAATATATAACTTAAGGATATGATGATATCTAACTATTTTAAAATGTAACGCAGAAGCAAGGACACGGATGCCAAAATTCCTCCACCAATGCCGTGCTTGTGGACACAACTGGACGCCACAGTCCAGTGGGGGGTACAATAGTGTGTGTGGAAGGGAGGTTACTCAGGGGGGTAACGAATTAAAAATTTTGTTGTAACTGGATAATGGCGACTCGCTACTGAGCTGACTAAATAATTTTGTTTTGATTTGAGAAAAGGGGTGCAGTAGATGTTTATTATACTGTGTTTATTATGTCTTATAAATGTATTAGTTTATTGTGTTAGAGGTAAGGATTGATAAAATGTGTAATTTGTATAATTTTGAAATGTGTCTATAGAAAGGTCAGTCACCTTGCCAAGAAGATCAGCTGATTGCTGGAGTTAGATATGTAATATGTCACTTATAAATAATTTGCAAATTTCCAATGTAATTAAATGTTCGAATATAAGAGATTTTCAATGTGGTTAAAGATTTTAATTTAAATGATGGAAGTAATTTGTGATAGTTAAGAATTTTAAATGGTTGGTAAATATTAGAATTTGGGTGATTGTTGTTTTGTTCGGGCATTGAAATCAGTCCAGGTTAAGCTTAAAGGGGTACTAGAGAGAATAATATTGTTGTGAATTAATGTAATGTACAATGTGAGATGTAATAGTGACACAGTAGCTATGGGGAAAATATGTAGAGTAATGATTGAAATTTTGAGGTAATAAATAAATGGAGATATTTTGTAAATGAAAGTGATGTATTGGGAGAGTAATTAGTTGATGGGGAATTTTGTAAGGGGGGTGGTGTGTAAGGAGTCCTCAACGAAAAGCGTTGTGGCGGGAAGGGACCGATTAGCGCCGGAAAGGGTTGCCTAGGGGAAGTCCAGGAACCAACATAAGGGAGTGAGCTTTGGGAGGGAAACTCACATCCTGAGTACAAAGGGGTAGCGAGTATTTTTTTCTATATAAGAGTAGAATGATGCGATATGAGTCGAGTAGTAAGTTGGGGTTAGAGAATGATTGGTAGGTGTTTTGATAGAGGGGTGTCATATTAGTTAAAGCTGTTAGTGAGTATTAGAGTCAGAAAGGGGGAAGATTATAAATGTATACATGCCAAGTTGTAAATCAAATTATTATGAATAATTAAGTCACCCAAACTAATTGAGAATGAGAATGTTAAGGAAAGAAAGTCATAGTCAAAATATAAAATTAATTGAAACAAGTGACAGATTTTAATAGAAGTTGAAAGTAATTAAAGTTATAAAATGTAATTTTTGGTCAATTTAAAAGTCAATTTTATTGTTAATTGTAAAATAACCATGTTAATTTTAAAGGTTTTATTTTATTATATTGTATTGTGTTTGAAGATAAAGAATTTTAAAGATATTTATGTATTTCATGGTGTAGCTTTTGTATAACATAGGTATGTCAAGGTCGTTGACTTGACCCAGAGAGATCAGCTGATGGTTAATGTTATAGACAAGACCAGTTTCTGGCAATTGATTGATGCAATTTGATCGCTTAATTGAATTAAATGATTTTGATTTTTTCCGAAATGGGAAAAAATAATATTTTGAAAAAAAAAATTTTTTGATCTTGATGCCTGCCATATAGGTGATGTTTGAATTTCAAGTGTATTATTGTTTATGTGTATTACTAGTGTTTTATTGAATTATATTGTTTAGAATATGTGTGTAAACAAATGTTAGAGTAAGTAAATTCATGTTTTAATAAGGTATTCAATTTGTTTTCTTTAGGATGGTTAGTAGTATTGAATAGAATTACTAGAGTTGATGGATTCATGTAACAGATTTTTTTTTTTTTTTTTTTATTTTGAGGAAGTAACTTAAATGATTTTTGTAATTTAACGATAAATATTTTTGGGAATTTCAAATGATGAGTTTGTTTAGGATGTATTAATAAGTATATGTATGCGCCCAGTATTGCTGAAGGCGACCCAGTGTGCATGACAAGGGGGAACATATCGGTTGAGGATCTGGCATGGTATAGGGCCAGGGATTTGGAGGTTGGGGTGGCATGTTAGAAGGTTAGGTGCGCTGTGGTGCGTGTCTGTTCGATTTTATGGTGTTGGGATCTCGAATAGAGAAGTCCAGTAATATCGTTCAGGTGCAGCCATAGTCTCGAGCTTGGGGGGTAGTTTACCCATGATGTGTAAGAACTAATGGGGGGTTGTTGGCACCATATCCTCTCCGATCCTCTTAGGGGTTTAGCAATGAGATTTCTTCTGCTTCGGCAGAAGATCTCTCATTGGGGGGGTATTGTAACGGGGCAAAAAGGGGTATTATATTTTGGGGCAATTTTATTTTGTTTTATTCACTGTATACGGGCCCAAAACAGCGAGTCACCTACATAAAACGGTTCAGGGCGTTGGAAGACGGCGTGGTCAACAACAGTTAATTCGCAGAATTCCAGGGCGCACATGCCTGTGCTTTCCGTTGGGGAGAAGAGAAAAACTTTGTAGCTGTACGTTGGAATGCGTGTGTTCAACAATGCAATACAACTCTCAGAACTTTAATACCGTGTGACACACACACAAACGTGCAAACACCAGCGGGCGCGCAACCGACGCCGAGAAGCTAAAACAATATGGCTTGGAGATGATATTTTTCCAACATGTGCTTCTGTGCTGGCGGAAACGCAATGAGAAATCCCGCCCATTTATGTGACGTGCCGAGAGGCAGTGAGATTTCGTCGACGTCCAACACACGGGAGTTGCACTTGTTGAATGTGCGGTGACGGAGACTTTAACGCATAAGGCATTGTTTTCCGTCTTGTAAAAAGACACGTGGGGAGAGGGGTACTTGGTGACCGTTACTCGCAGTCCTCAACCAACGCTTCGTCTGTCCAGACGAACTACAAATCGTGGAGTCTCAATGAAATTTAAAATATTAATTAGAAAAGTAAAATAAATGGTACCAAATAAATAGTGAGTGTAGTGGTTGACAGAGAAGAAGAGAACATGGAATAATAATCTTTTTGGGACACCGTAAAAGGGACTTGGTGTGAGACGCGCCACGCTTTCGGGGAGGACGCCGCCAAAATACGTAACAATAAAAAATTAAATTATTTTGTATGAGATCTCTAAAGTAAGTAGATGGGGTTGGGATAAATTAATGGAATGAGAGTAGAGTGTGCAGCAATCTGGGTCGTCTATAATAAAATAAAATAATTAGGTTCATGTATTAAGAAATATAGATTTGTCTGTATAAAAATGATTCAAGATCTTGTTTATGTTTTAAATAATAAAAGTTGTTGTTAATATATGAAGGCAGAGAAGTTTAAGTCAGCAGGAAATTTGAGTAACTTTGAGTAAAATTTTAAAAGTAAATAAATAAAATGTTGAAAGTTTAAAGAATAAAATAAAATTTTAATTGTTTCTCTTCATAAATGCGAGTTGAGTCTGTTATTAATATAACCTTGCAATCATTCTTGCATTTCAACGTTCGTGTGACATAACTCTGGGCAAAAGCAAGGTAAGTGGAAGGCAAATAATTTTATGATTTAATGTATTAATAAAATGAAATTGAATGCACAATGTTATGTAACAAATGTTCGTAGTAAGGAGTGAGAATGTGAGATTGGGCTGTGAAAGGGATTATAACCAGAGAAATAGAGTGATAGAGATATTTAAGTTGGATATAGGTTACAGGGCCGTAGCGTGGTGGGGGGCAGGTGGGGCAAGCTGCCCCTGGCGCCGCGTCAGGGGGGGGCGCCACAAGTCGGAGAAATTTGTATTTTGCATATATTGTCATTATGCCGTATAATATACTAGCTTGTAATAGTACCAGTACCAAAAGCTTCCAATTACTAGAATCAAATGTTAATTTCTGCTGCCCGCCGTGGTCCCCACTACGTTTGCACGACGCTTCATCTATTCATGCCCCGTGGCCGATTTTACACTGTTTTCTTTGTGAAATTTTGGTAGGTTGACAGCTGACAGTACTCGATGTTGTTTACGTCAAATTTTCAGTAAATCTTTCGTGTTTTGAAGTTCATAATATTTATTTATTCTATCCAGTTTGTATAAATATTGTTTATTACTTTGTATTTTGTTAGTGTATTATAGTGAATATTAATGTTTATAGTGTATAATGTGGATGTTTATAGTGTGTATACATAACCTAGAAAGGTAAGTTAGGCCTACGTGATACATTTAGGCCTACTAAATATTTTCTCATTATTATAATTATGCATATTGACTATTGTATATTCCTAAGCATTTCTAGAATAAAAATATGTCCTAGTAAATAAACAGAAGGAAACCAATGAGTTTCCAGTTATTACATTAGCCTACATTTTTTATTTTTATATTATTATATATTTCTAAGAAATGCTTTCTTTACTGTCGTCTTATTAGATGATCATCACTCTACACTATAGGTTTTAGTAAAATTTCGCGTATATAGTGTATGTTATAAAAACGAGCGTGTAGTGTATATTGTTTTTGTGTTCATGCGTGTTGTAATGCGACAAATCAAGGGGACCCACAAAATAGGAACCTTTAGTACATAAAAGCCAAAATAAATATAATTACATTACAATCTAGAACCCCTGAAGTACAATACAGAAACCAAACTAAAAAACCAGTGTACAATAGTTTTAAGTAAACATTGTTAATAACATTAAGTTGTAAAAGTGATGTAATGACGGAAGGGTAATTGTCAATAGTCAGACAAGAACAACTAGATGGTCTAGTTAAATTCTTCTCATGACAAGAAACAGTGTAAAAATCAGTGGAAGTGACATGTGAAGATGCACTACAATGTGTAGTGTATTCAAACGAATGTAATCGATAGTAAGCAATTACATTAAAATGGAATAATAGTGAGATGAATTATAAAAGTGAAATGGTGAGTAAACAAACCAAAATATAATCAACAATAATCAGGTTAACAATACCAGTGTATGTGTGACATGCATAAACATGGACAAAGCACATGATAACACAAATGTATTTAAAACCTACCATCACAAATTAAGTGGTAATGAAAGTATAATAGAACTAAACTTTAACATTGATAATTAATTTTTCCCCACACCCCTGAACACATTACAATATTACTATTGTAACGTTCTCGTACAAAATAAAAAATATATAATAATAATAATAATTTAAAAAATTTTGTTTTCTGAAAAATATTTGTTTTCGTGTTTTTTGCTGTATGTATTTAATAAATAATTTTTATAATTGTATTATGTAAAAATTTTAATTCTTTTATGGTTGTTTCTGTGGTTGTATCACTTTTTTGGAATAACTCCTGCATTAATATAGTTATCTCCAGCACTAGGCGATAGATGGTTCTTCTTCTTCTTTCAGGATTCTCCTTATTCCTTGATAATTACCGCCTTTCGGATAGTCCGTGATCTTGAATTATCTTATTTTTAATTGTCTTTATTAAATTAATAAATAAAATTCAACAAATTTGCAGAATTATATGATTTATTAACAATTATCTGAAAGATCGATGGTTAATCGATCATTAACAACAGTATCGACTCGTTTCTCAGGGCCGGTCGATAGAAATTTTACATGAATATTGTATATAAATTATTTGGTTCTTTTAACGGTTATTTTATAAATAGCCAGAGAAGGGTAATGCCATGAAAGTATAACACTTACAGTTAAAAGTCTTAAAATTAAAAATTACAAGGTTATTAAACAATTTGAATGTTTATATATTATAAAATTCGAACCAGTGATGTCTAGATGTTCATTTGGTCAAACTCGCATAGTATGCTGGGAATATAAAAATGGCCGCCTGCCGACTGCATAGGTTAACCGTAGGTGCCTCGACGAATATTTCTTGTAATAAATGATGCCTTTTCACCGATTCCTCGTCTCCGCAATTGTGAATATTCGTTCTGGTGTTAATTGAGTGTTCCTGGTTCAGTGGTTCGTAGTTCACTTTGTTTAAATGTGTGTGATAATGTCTAACTTCACTTTGGTTAAATAGGTCGTAACTAACACTTTTCGTTTCATCAGTAATAATTATTAGTGATGGTGTTAATTTAATAATTTAGTCATATATTGTTCTGTTTCACTATAGTTTAATCGTGTGATGGTTTGTGCTCACTGATTCTAAGGTTTAAAGTCAAAATTTAAAAAGTTACAAATTTTCACTGAAGACTAGGTTTATAAACCGCACGCCATTTCTGCTTCTTATATAGGTTAATAGGAGCAAAACCTCGTTCAAGTGTTCTCTACCACGTATAATAATTAACTGTTCTCATTTCCTTCGTCTCCTGAAATTCTTAGCCAATTTAATATGCATAATACATTGTTTCACTTTCCTTTGGCTTCCGCTACATCTGTAAAGAGTACATTATATCACTGAATATATTTTCGCTATTATTTAATTTTATGAAATACTAAATACATAATCGGTTTCTTTAATTCATTTTGCTTAATTTGATATCAAATAATATAGTTTTACAAAGTTTTTTATTAAAATTGCTATATTTCTTTCATTTTGGAAAAGTAGGCTTAAATTTTTATTTCCTGTTCTCCTCCAAATATTAGCCATTTTATCTGTTATAATTATTATTATACTGAATCTCAGATTTATATAATTGTTTATCTTTCTTTAATTTCTTGCAATTTTGTCCATTGATTATTGTTTTTAAATATAATTCATTAATCTATGAATCCCCCTCTGAAAATTTTAGCTAATACATTTACATTTTTACTCATAATTTTACCCATCTTCTGACAATATCTTTTTAAAGTATAAATTACATTATATTACTATGTGATGGGTTTATCTTGCATAAATTTCATTAGTTTAGTTGGTTTATTGGACTGGATATATCAATTATAATGTAGTTTAGATTTACCCTTTGTCCTATTTTTTATCTGATGTTACATACAAATTTTTTAATAATACAGTTTGTTTATACCCTTTTCTGACCTTCTATTCTAATATAATATTCATTAATAATTCCTTATTTTACTATAATAACATTTAGTATTTGACATTAAACAATTAATACATAACAATTATTTGACATTAAAAATGGTATTTAAATTCATACCCTTTAGTACTGATTCTTTATAGTAACTCATAAAAACATTTTATCATATAAGAATGGTATCCACATTCAGACATTGCATTCCTGATTCAAACTATCAAACATAATAACATTTTATAATTATAAGAACTACTCTCTATTTCCAAACCTTAGGCATAGAGTTCATTTATTGTAAATGGAACCTAACATCTCTGTTCCCTTATTTTTTAAAACTTACTTAAAATTATTTGGGTGCAGTCTTATCTGTTTTCTTTAATTTTAGGGATGTATCCCTTGTCACTTTATGGATTAACTCCCAGCTCTCTATTTATCTTATTCACTCCATTGAATGTTATTACATAAATAGTGGCACTTTATTAGAAATATTAGTCCTTGCTCTTTCACCATACTATTTATTAAATAGCACTCATGATACTAAATTAAAACTTTTAAAGTTATTTAAAGGTACAGTATTTAATGTACTTTCTCAAAGTTTATTTATTACAGTATAATAACTTGCACTTGTCCCCTGTTATTTCTTGATACTATCACTAGTCAGTTTTATATTACCAAGATGTTTAATCATGGGGGGACTGTTAAGATTTGTCTTTATTAATTATACAATAACTTTCTTGGGTGCACTTTTACTTAGCACTTTAAACACTTTTGTTTTCATTTATTTTACATGAGTTTCTGGTTTTTTGGGGTGTTATACTTTCAATAGTGACATTTAATTTCTTTTGGGGTTTTTGTTTTCTCCTTACTGGGTTTCCTTAGGGTATTGGTCGTATTCTCCCTCTACTATCTCATATCTTCAAACTTGTCCCTGTTCATTAGGTATGTTGGTTTGTTGTGGATATCTTCCTTCTTCATTCTTGGTTTCTTCAGTACCATTTTGTTATTATTATTTTTCTTTGTTCTGGGTATCTTCCTTTTTCGTTCTCGGTTTCTTCATTATTATATCGTTATTTTGTCCGTTGATTTGTTCTGGGTATCTTCCTTACCTACTCCTATCCTACCTGGGTATTATTCTTATTTTATTTTAGTTTTTTGGGGTTTTATATTGCTGTACATTTATTTTTGTTGCAGAGTTTTTTTCTTTATATTTACTTTTTCATGTTGTGGTGGTAATTTATTTTGATATTTATTTGGTTCTCATTTGGATTTTTCTTGATATTCCATGTAATTGATTTTTACTTATGATCATATGGTAATCTTTATTAAGTGGGTTATCTGTCGTGCTACACTATGAAAGTGAAGGACAATTGTCATTTCATGGTAATCACAAAAGTGAATAAAAACATTCATAAAAGAATGATAAATGAACCTAGTTATAAATAATTAAACATTAGAAAGGTAGAAAGAGTTGAAAGGAGTTTGTTTTGTTATTATGTTAATTAATTATATAGAGTTCCCAATGTTGTGGGTTAACTAATGCAAAGTTAGTTTAAAAGTTGAATTTTATGTTAGGTATTAAGTAGTATATAAGTCATGGAACCATGATTCCAAGTTAAAATGTTTATAATTTGTCTTAGAGTAATAAGAGGATGAGAAAAGATATAATTCAAATGTAATCAAACAGTTAAGCATTAGTAGTATGTAACAAGGGTCCTAACAAAAAAAAAAAGATTAATGAACTAAAATGTAACATTGTAATTAATGTGAAACCATGACATACGCCACTGCTACATTCAACCAACTACTGTCAAAATTAAAAGCCTAATAGAAAAACCAAATAATGTAAAATAGTATCAAACAACAGATTTAACAAATAAGCTATCTTTCAGGACAGTAAACATATTTTTTGGAATATCAGAAGGCGCTAAACAATGTTTCAGAAAATGTTAAACTGAACAAGAAGCATGACCTAGGCAGAAGGTTTGAATATTAAAAATAGTACCTAGTTAAGTCAATTGACAAAAAACAAATCAATGTTAATTAACAAAAACAAGTCATGATTATTAAGTGGATGTTCTTTTTTAGTAATGATACAGTGTAATAAGAAACTTGAAGTTTGACGTGATTTTGTGAAAATCAGATACCTAAAGGGTCAATAAACTGAGTTTTTGTAAATGAAAAAGTTTACCTATTAATTAATATAAATATGGCAAAAGGAATATCAAATTGTTTGTAATTAAGTAAGGAATACAACTATGTAAATCAAATTAAGCAAAATTAGTTAATAATTAGGGCATAACTTGTTCTGGGAGGTAAAAAATCAGTTATTTGAAATAATACAAAATCCCATAATCCCAAGTGTAGCAGAATCAACCAATCAGGAATTAGAAAAATTGGTAAAAAATTCGTTGAAGGGAGAAGAGGAACAAATTACTCAATTGTTACATCTGAAAGTGAAAAGATTAACTCCTTATAACCGAGTGATAAAATATATTTGGAATCAATTCTGAGTTGACCAAAAGCAAACCAAATAGTAGGGGAGCGTTTGTAATTCCGTGGCAGTTTTCATGACGAAATGATGCCACTGGTTTTGTTCCATCAGAAACTACTTCTAGACGAATAATTTCCATAGTGTAACTCCAGGTTCCGTGGCTTATAGTTTTGGTGACGTCATCAAGATGGCCACCATCAAAACTAATACAATTGCTAATATATCAGTTAATTATAGACGGATTTCAATGTTTATGGTCTCATTTTAAAGCTAATAGTTAGCACTATCAAACATGTCAAACAACTGTTCTCATAAAGTATGTGGTTTTTAAAATATTTTCATAAATATAAAACTTAAACTAATTTTTTTATTTTTTCGACGTTATACAGTAAATAAAAATTAACACAAATGAAATGCGTGCAAATAGAATTTATTTTAAACAGTAAAATTGAATAATGACATAGAAGGATGAAAGTATGAACATAACAGAAAACAGTAACTAACGTTACATTTATTCAGCCTTCATTAATATTTCACTAATTGTGATTGAAATCATCTTCCGCCAATTCATCTTCACTCCCAGAATCTGTTACGTCTAGTTCATTGTGAAAATCATTGTCACATAGTTCATCATTACCTCCACACTCACACATATCAGTACAAGGTAGGTTGTTGGCTAAACATTTACAAGGTGCACTACATCTGTTCTTCACACATGAACATCGTATCAGCTGCAAGATGGAATCTGGGGCGCATGGCATTTCACAGAGAACAGGAACTATCTGTCCGTCCTCAATGTTCCATCCGTGCCCAATTGGAGATGGAATTGTTGGCTGTGCTTCGTCATCTTGATTCCAGATCATGGCCTGGTAGTTGACTCTTTGAATTGCAGGCACAAATGCACTCCTTGCAGGTGGTAGCTTTTCCCAGCTCGTTTGTTTCTTAGAGAACAATAACCAGCGCAAATCGGCCAGGTTCGTGACACTAGTTGTAGGCTGATACACTTGGCAAATAAATGTTTCAATTTTGTCTATTACCTCTTCAGGAATTGTATCATGTGTTCCTAGAGAAGTAAGTGCCATAAGAGTGTCTTCACTTGCTGTACTGAATGCTTTCCAGTATGAGATTTTGCCTTTCCCTGATAAAGTACCTGTTGTGTAAGAGCCTGACAAGGCGTGAAACGCAGGCAATGCAGAAGCCTTGACAGAGCCTAATGACACGAATATGTCTGCGATTGAAATGATATTTTTTGAGTTGGGCACAAAGAAAGACTCGAGGGGGAGTTCTGGATACCTTCTAATAAGAAGTATCAACACATCAGTATCCTGTGCAAATATAAAGAGTTTTGCAGCCCCCCTTTCCTTAGCATTGAGTGCATGTAAAATCATCTTTGTGTCTGCCTCTTCTTGCGTACTGCGAAGATAGTCTAAAGAACAGTGCGAAGATGCTACTTCTGTACGCCACGCTACTACAAAATCTTTGTTGGTTACTTGTGGATGCTGAAGAGTTTTTTGAGCTAGATAGGCAGTTAATTCATCTTTCGTGCTGGTATGTGAAAGTAGTTTCTTCATAGTTAGATTCGCAATGTTTGTACTGTCCATGATTTTGTAGTGGGTCGGTGCAGTTCCTTGCAGTCTCTTTTGCCTTGTCATACTCTTGATAGAGTTGTCTGTGTATGTATCAAACACTAAGTGTACTTCATCATATTCCCAGTATTTCTTTTCAATTTTTTTTTGAGAATGCTTCTGCCAGGTCTTTGCATGTCTGAATGTCTTTTGACTTTTCCAGAGCTTGAAGTTCTGCCATGCCATCAACAATTCCAACAGAGAAGTTCCTTTCAATTGAAGTATTGCTAATGGCTGTTGTTGCAGCTGTTGCTCGTTTATAGTTTGAACTGCAGCTTTGTGGAGGTGATGGTGGTGCGGATGGAATTGACCTCAAAATTTCAATAAGTTTGCTTTTCTGCTGGCAAAGATGCATAGTTCCATCAGCATTAAATAGTGATCTTGGCACAGCTGAGAATTCGTAGGTGCCTAAGGTATCTCGTAAATCTACTTGACGCTGTGAACTGCTTACTACAAGCAAATAGCTTAATATCACAATAGTGGAAACTCTCCCCACTTAGCATGCAGAGCAGCGGCGACAGCGCTTAGTGCTGCTATCTAGCGGTTCGAGGAGAACACTAACACTTCGAGCTATGAACAACAGCACAGATCGACTTCGAAAACGGAATGAAATACAGATTTTAAGCCGTTTGCGTTGTTATTGTAATTTAATATGGGAGAGGAAAGTGGATGTTGATCTGAAAGAAGCAGTAATTAGAATAAAACGAATGTTTGTTGAAATTAAAACACTGGATCATTATGTAATGACAGCAGTCTGATAACACAACATTACAAAGATTTCCAAAAGCAAATCACACATGCAATATCTTATCAAGTTTGATATTTTTAGTGGCAAGACGTTTCTCTGATAAATCATTTGTTCTGTTCACATATGCCTTAATAAGGACTTTGAAATACTTATCAGTCAGTAATTTTATACAGGTGTTACAGATACCCTCACTACATTCATTCATTGATGAAAAGCAGTCAGTTAATCTATTTCTAATGCCATGTGTGCTTTCCAACAAAAACTGACAGAAATTATTTTCAAATGCTTCTGACATTTTGGCAGCCAATTTTCCACCATACTCATTTGGAAACAGCATTTTCGAGTTATCATCATACTTCTTCATTTCTATGTGTACATTTTCCGTACTATAATCATTATCATAAGACGATAATACATTTCTACACTCAGCATGGGGAAACTTACTATATGCCCAGCCCATGACATAATGTTCTGCATTTTCTTGTACTACATCATAATCATAATCAGTTATCTGATCATTTAGGTCACACTGTTTACTGACATTCGCTTTAAAATAACACTTCATCACATCATTATGAGTCAATAGGAAGTTTGCAGCATCAGATTCACAATTACTATCATCAGAAGCACAGAGTAATTGATTTACCATGACACCTCTTATGGCACTGCGGAATTTGATTGCATCTGGGGTTACATTATTACCCCCTTTTGCCCTAATTATTGAAAAAATGTTTTCAATGCAATCTTGTGTGATCCTTCTTGTTAGCAAATAACGAAAATCGAAATGATCATGTAATTCTGACCACAATAGTTTCAAAGCAGAAATATGAACCCAACCCAACCGAATCCAACCTTGAATGCAAGGAGGATTGCCTTTACGATTATTCAACACTTCTAGTTTTTTCAGGCAATCACAAATTTCATCCAGTTTTTGCATATGCCTTGAGTCATTAGATATAGGTCTTCTGTACTCTTTGGGACTACTGAAAGTGGAAGAATTAAAAATGTCACACAATGTATCACACATTTCTATAAACTCGGCAGTGTTTGCAGCACTTGGTTCCAAAGAATTGAATGATACATGAACTAGAATTCCAGAAGCTACAGAGTGGCTGAGGGCCCTGGTGGCTAAACATACCCTCATGTTTGAAAATAGGGGAAGTGTGACACATTTCTTTGTTAACTTTGGGGCCAATCTTGGGATCATTTTGGAGTCCTTGTTGTAAAACTCTCTTATGTGAGACCAACTGCATACTTTTCCACTAGAAACAAAGTCATACTTTTTCAGATTGTTCCTCACTGACTTGATCAAGTGAGGAGGATCATGGAAAAAGTAAATGTTTTCACCATTTACCTGGATGAATGGCTTCTCTGCAGTCACACCTAACAATTTTCTCACCTTTATGTTATTGCTCCCTTGATCACATACAACTGCTTTAGGAACTAAACCTACTGCCTGAAGTTGATTGACAATAAATATTACCAGCTCTTTGATGTAGTGTCCTGCCATAGCATTCCTTGTTAGGAAGTACCCAATTATTTGTTTGTAATTGAGGTACAAACCTTTAATCATAAACACCATAGCCTGGTTACATTGTTGGCGGGTAGGAGCTGTGATTGGCTGTACAGGAGTATCTCCACCAAAATCTTCATAACCTTCCAGTCGATCCTGCTGAAAATCATATGACAATGATGACTTGATGGAAATTTCGTCAAATACCAGTGAAACAACCTTCTCCTCCCTTTTCATTTTCTTGGCTTTAATTTCCAGCAAGCTTAGAACCATTTTATTTACTCCGGGTTCCACTTCAGCATTTTGCAACCAGTTCCTTAATGACCTGGTACTGGGTAGAGAAAAATGTTTTTGCATGACTCTGTATGATTTAGAAGAACAATAGTGCAGAGCTAAAGCAAAACTTTTGTCGTTACTTGAATATCTTCGGCCCTGAGCTTTACGGTTCCTTTGATTTATTTGCAAAGTTAAAAAGTTCTGAACAACACTTTTTTCACAATTACACTTCGACTGATTTTTCTGCACCGCACATAATTTTCTTCTCAGATTTTTATTCGATAACCTGTATTTGGAAAGCAACTTCTGAGAATTTCTATATTTCAACATTAAGTTTGAACAGCATTTATTCATTCGCTTTTCTTCTGGTAGTTTGTCAGTTTCCTGGACTGCACTGTCTGTTAGCGACTCATCTGAAATTTCTGGGGTAGAATCATGCTCTAGTTTTCGTTTCTTTGGGCTGCATCTCAAGCTTGCCTGTTTGACATTGTGGCACAAGAGTGAGGGCACTGCTCCAGGCCAGATCCTGAAACAAAAATTAAAAGAAGTTGTAATTTTTTATGGGAACATGAAATGCCAGTAGTTAAAGCAAGTTCATACGCAATACCAGAAAAATTAACATAATAATAGAATATAACATAGTATTTTTATATATAGGCCTACCCTTGGCTTAAGAGATTTTTGTTTCTGAAATCCTTCTCTGTGAAGTGGTCCGAGCACACTACGTATCCTTTATTTAAATCTTCTGGTCCCTTAGTCTTCAGAATTTCATCTAAATCAGCTCTTCTACTCTTCACAACCCACTGAGTTCACCTGAAAGCTGATTAAATGCATAGGGTTAATAATAACAATAAGGAAGTATGTTCACATAAATACTGTTACGACGGTTTACTCGATCGTCGTAGGTACAGTGGAAACAAAATAAGTACAAGACACCAATTAAGTCACTAATCACACCTTTAATTGTTACAGTAAAAATAGTTCGTAATTAACAACACAGTCTCTACAACAAATCAAATGAAAATTGTACACACGTAATAAAATGTCCACAAATATTAAAACTCAATTGTATTACAATTATACCGTCTGATTATAAAACGCAACACTTCAATAATAACTACTTGAACATACACAGTAATAACTCGAACCGCTCTGGAAATATATCGCACTAATACTCTCGAACCGCACTAACCAATATCTCACATGGAACTGAAAACTAAGGCCGTGACGCGATGTATTTATAGTCACGCTCACACACCAGAAGCTTCCAAACTGCGTCTTATCTTTCGTGAATTACGTAATTACTACGGCCTTGACACAGTCCGAGCGACTGAGCGAAGCCCGGCACAGTCGAGACGATTCTCGCAAAATGCGTCTAGTAGCACGTACACCACACGCTTACGTCGAGATCTTTCTGGCACATTCGATAAACGCGTAGATTGTTCTGTGCTGTCGTAGCACTGCCCCCCTCCTTAAGCCTGTTCGTCCCGAACTGGCAAAGCGTCTTCGAAGTAATACTCGACCAGGCGATCTAGGTGGCCGTTCTTGCGAAGGATAATTTTCCCGTTCTTCGAATTCAGTCTCGTGTGATCCGAACATCACGTTCCCAGGAATGCGAATTTTTCGCGCAACCACTAGCTTCGCTGGAATCACTCTCGTTGCGTCATGTACTAATGACCTAAATACCACTGGCTGATCCAAGTTTGTTTGGTTCTCGTCAACAACCTCTTGCGTAACCTCATCTTCAGCCACTTTACCCTCGGGCGCTTCTATCAGCTCAGGAACAAGCAAGTGTTTTGTCTCGACACCCATAGTTGGCTTTCCAATCACTTCTTTTGTCGTTATACTTATTTGTACTTCCTCTGCTAGTTCTTCCTCCATTTCCGCTTGCAACAGGGAGGTTTCCTCTTGACCAGACTTGTTGACTTTTTCTTCGACTAATGCCACTCGCTTAATCGAATTGTTGGTAGACCCTGTCATTTTAGCCATGCAAAGCATTATCTTCTCTTGGCCAGCTTTCAGGACATTCTCTCTTAAGTCCACAACGAATCCGTAGGCATTCATAATGTCCGTGCCAAGAATCACTTCATCGACAATGTCTGCAACGAGCATTTGGTGGCGGACAATGGACACTGTTGCGCCCGTGTCAACTGTAAATGATGTTGGTTTACCATCCGCAAATCCATTAACAATCAAGTTTCCACTGATCTTATGTAGCGTGGAAACTGTGTGCTGTTCTGGGCCTTTACTTCTCCAATTGGTGCGATCAGTCTCTTCTCTCTGTATCTTCTCCTCCCAACAGTCTACCTGTAGATGACCACGTTATCCACAGTTGTAACATTTCGGTATTCTGTCTTTTTCAAATCGTGGCGACTCTCTTGAACTTTTGAATTGTTTGTCCGACAACACTGTTTTTCTGCACCCATCGTAACGGTAATGTGATACAGGTATCTTCTGACTGCAACGTGATGGCACAAACCCATTAATGTAGCGGGATGCTGACTTGGCAGCTTCAAACTCTAGGGCGTGAACAAGAGCTTCTGAGCTATCTCGGTGTCTTGCCATTCGTAACACTTGCTGAAGTTCACAATCTCCGATGCCATCAATAAATGTCTGCACCATAAACCTTATTCGGAAGTCTTCTGGTGCTTCAGGATAGGCCAATCTAATCAATCTGTCGATACTTGCTTCAAATTCTTGCAGACTTTCCCCGGAACGTTGTCGTCTTGTTCTCAACTGAGCGTAGTACACCTCTCGCAAATGTTTATCACCATAGCGTAATTCTAGAGCTTTTATCAACTCGGCATAGATGTTCTGGCTGTCAGGTGGCACTTTCTGTAATAGTTCTGCCGCGGGTCCTTTTAATGAGAGAACGAGTGAAACAGCCTTGTCTTTTTCTGTCCAATTATTTGCGCATGGAGCAGCTTCATATTGGCGGAGGTACGTTGCCCAGTGAGTGCTTCCGTCAAAGGTTGGAGCTTTGACATGAACTGTCCCTACTGCAGGCAAAGTGACTTTCTCTGTTAACTTATTTTCTGTGTCTTTTTCTGTCTTGATCACTGGTACAGTCTGTTCAGAAATTTGTTTTGGTTGAATCTTCATGCACTGTTCAACTTCAATTTTAATTTGTTCTCTTATGTTTGCCATTGAGTTTTCTACTGCAGATATTTTTGTTGACATAACTTCTTCCACAGTCAAGACAGATTTTTCTACTTTAGCTATTTTATTTGTCATGGATTCTTCTACGTCAGATATTCTGGTAATCTGATTGTTGAGCTCACCTCGTAATTCACCTACGTCACCACGTAGGAGATCCAATTCTGCGGTAGTGTGTTCTTGCAACTGTTTCTGCATAACTTCAAAGAGAGCTTCCGTTTTATCTTTTTGTCTTTCTTCTGTTTCTAGCATTAGTGCTTTCTGACGTTCCTCAGCCTCTTCTCTTTCCTGTCTTCGTTCTTCCTTTTGTCGTCTTTCTGCTTGCAACAGCAGCGCCTGTAAATTTTCCATCATCTGACTGGCATCCATTGTTTATCGATTAATTACGAATCACACTCGTCTTGTACAAAGTGTCCGCTGTTTCCACTGTTAACCGTTCTATCCCAGTTCTGACACCACTGTTACGACGGTCTACTCGATCGTCGTAGGTACAGTGGAAACAAAATAAGTACAAGACACCAATTAAGTCACTAATCACACCTTTAATTGTTACAGTAAAACAGTTCGTAATTAACAACACAGTCTCTACAACAAATCAAATGAAAATTGTACACACGCAATAAAATGTCCACAAATATTAAAACTCAATTGTATTACAATTATACCGTCTGATTATAAAACGCAACACTTCAATAATAACTACTTGAACGTACACAGTAATAACTCGAACCGCTCGGGAAATATATCGCACTAATACTCTCGAACCGCACTAACCAATATCTCGCATGGAACTGAAAACTAAGGCCGCGACGCGATGTATTTATAGTCACGCTCACACACCAGAAGCTTCCAAACTGCGTCTTATCTTTCGTGAATTACGTAATTACTACGGCCTTGACACAGTCCGAGCGACCGAGCAAAGCCCGGCACAGTCGAGACGATTCTCGCAAAATGCGTCTAGTAGCACGTACACCACACGCTTACGTCGAGATCTTTCTGGCACATTCGATAAACGCGTAGATTGTTCTGTGCTGTCGTAGCAATACAAACACGATAGGCAAGTCAGCATTAATACGTGGGTATACTTACAGCACTTTGTTTTTAGGAAATCTGTAAAATGATTTGCGATCACTTTGTATTTTGTAATTAAAACACCCGTACATAGCACAAATAACTCCTCTTCCCGCCATTTCCAAAATCGTGATACATAAGCTCAAAGCAATCTGGGTTGTAAAAGTGGAACTTGTAATACGCATAGTCAATTAATAGCTTGTGAGATTAAGCTATTTGCTGCAGTCGCAAGTGTAGTTATCTGCGCGAACCGCTAGATGGCACGCAGAGGTGGTGTCGCCAGTTTCTCGTGCGAGTTTCCACTATTGTCATATTAAGCTATTTGCTACAAGTAGTCGAGCAAAAAGTGATCTGTCGGCTCGTAACTCTTTAACAGTACCAGCAATTTTTAATTTGATTTTCTTTTTGGCATTCGAACACAAGTTAAGTTTGTTCATCTTTAGAGGGTCCCATACATTCATGGTGCTAGTTTCTGAGACGAGCCTTTGTGTTTTGAACTCATCATGCAATCTTATACCAAGGGCATGGAACCGACCAACGTCTTTTGTAATATTGTCACCAAACACTGCCTTGGTTGCAATGTTTACAAGTTCAGGTCCAGTATATGAAAATGGATTTCCAACTCGTCCAAGCTCAGTATGCAACTTATGTATTGCAATATCCTCCTTGTTTACGGCTTCTCTTGAGTCGTAATGCTGTTTGAGTGATGCGGTGTTCTCTTGCACTCCTGCCATTATTGATGCTTCTTGAGAAATTTGATCTAGCAATGGATCTGTTAAAAAGTATCGTGCAAGCGCTCTAGGGTGTTGTGTTATGCCTACTAAACCTCCAGTAACCTTCAAAGCTCTATTCTCATGTTCAAGAGCTTCGTCAGCTCCAAGAGCACAGAATGGAGTAGTTGTTTTTCTAACAACCCAGTTACCTTTTTCAAACTCTTCCCATATTGCAGGATCTGACTCTTTCAAAGCACTCATTTCTGACAGATAGTATGCCATCATTCCAGAGTAATTGCATAAATCTAATGCAAAGAAGTATCCAATGATTGCGTGAACTGATGAAATGTGTGCATTCCAATCGCCATTTCTTACAGACCTTATTAATTGTAGCAGAGATTCCACCATTGCCATGTATTCTCGCATCATCTTAAATGTTGGGTTTTACTGCCCCTGAACATTGTCAAATTCTTCCATCTTTTTAGAGAGGTTACATTCCTTGATGGCTGCAAGCAGTTCTTGAATGTCACGTCTTTCGAAACATTTGGTTTTAAGTACCTTGTTAACCATTTCTGCACATGGATATTTCTTGAAGAACTCTTCCAGGTAGCAGCTATACAGTGCAACAAGAGTGCGTTTGTGGGCTTCTACAGCACGTCGAACATGTTTGCCATTGATAATTTGTTGCACCGTGCTCTCACTGTACCAAACATCCCACAATTCAGGAATGCCAGATCCATCAATAAAAGTTCCGATAGCACGAAGTAATGCCATACATATTGTAATGATAAGACAGGGCTACGTCCTTCTTTTGTAAAGCCCCGCGTTGGGTTCGTCAATTTGTAACGATTTTATTCGTTACGTCTAATGTTATTAGGAATAGGTTACTTGTATTTTATGTTGTGTGCACTTGAATTACATACACCACCCGTTGTTTTGTGTCAATTTGTAACATAGATAAATAATGTAGCGACTAACTCGCACTGGAGTCGTCAATTTGTAATTATTAATATGTTATATCCTTAAATTTTTAGTGACCGTCAATCAGTGAATGTTTTAGTGGATAGTTAGTGAGGATCGGTCAATAATACAACTTTTAGTAATTTTGCGTCGACGTTTCGACAATATTTATTGTCATCTTCAGGACCTGTGTATGAAATACAGTAGAAATATCAAACATAACGAAACAATTAAATATTTGGGTGAACGTGTTGGTGATGTGAGTGTGTGCGTGTGTATGTATGTATCATTTTTTATGTGAAGACTTATGATAGTTTGTTTACATCTTCAAATTATCTTTAAGAAAGCGAGCAAATTATAGTATGAGAGAACTTAATTTATACAGTATTACAATTTAAATTACTAAATATAATGTTATTTTAATTAATTAAACAAACAGTAACCAACAATTGGATATTAGATTGGTACAAAAATTGTTTATACCTACAACAGTCAACATATAGCAAAGTAATATATTAAACAGATTAGGGGATGTTCACTACGTAATTATTAAAAGTTATTTTTACCATGTTTCACTCCCTACTGGTGTTAGCAAACAATCATAATTTAGAAATATACAATTTACACAATATTGTAAAACATTACGACTTAAATCAGATAGTTGACAAAGGTTACACACAAAAGTTTCTGGTAAATTTTACTAACAGGTAAACTTGGATAATACGGTAATTGTAATCATATTGTAAAATATAGTCAAGAGTACTATAGAATAATGTAATTTATGTATGTGTCCACAATCACCCTTCTCTTTCACCCATGCTCCCCCCGCCAGTCCACCCAGCCTCTCACTCTAACCTGAAATCGATCTATCACTCACTATCACCCCACTCACTCACTCTCTCTCTCTCTCTCTCTCTCTCACTGTCTCCCTTCTTCTCTCTCTCACTCTTCCACCCTTCGCTCTCACACTCTCTCTCTCTCTCTCCCTCTCATTATCTCTCTTCATTCACTCTCTCTCTCTCTCTCTCTCTCTCTCTCTCTCTCTCTCTCTCTCTCTCTCTCTCTCTCTCTCTCTCTCTCTCTCTCTCTCTCTCTCCCTCTATTTGTCATTGTCCACGATTGGCACTCTAAAACACTCACCATTTTTATTACACTATCATCCTCATATAAATAGAGAATTATACACACGATAACAGAAATGGTTTACCAACTTGTATTAAAGGGTTACAGACTTTAAAACACAACATTATAGATAACAGATCTATTATATGAAAAAGGTTATTACTTAATATTTACATTTTTGGTCAATGTTATTTACCTGGAACTTGGTTGGTCTATACAGAGTACCATAGTCAATGTAGTTCAAATATATGTCGGTCATAATCTCTCTCACATGATCCCTCAATCTCTCTCTCTCTCTCTCTCTCTCTCACTCTGTTCTAAACAGATATATACCACAAATCTAACACGTAGACGTGTACATACACACACGCTAGAATTACATACGCACACACACACACACACACACACACACACACACACACACAACAAAACAACCTCACAAGTCAACTACACATTCAAGAATCCATACATAAATATAACACTATTTTATTGACTTATTTTTATCATCTAAGTGTAAATTATGCACAACGGAGATGCCCACTGTACTGAGTTTAAAACTGATCGACTATGTGTCTATAAGAAATGTTATATGTTTCTTAGCTAATACTAAATAATATGATCAGTGAGACACTCACAATTGTTGCTGACGCCAAACACACAACTGTAAATTTTCCCTGACCAACACCTTATTATAAAGCAGAACAGACGACCCTTGTACATTTGTAGGAAATTAAGTAACATGTGTTCGGAAGACAGTTGAGAAAGATTTGCACTAGGGGGGAGTGTGACACTAATTAATATCCAACGACAAGCTGGCCACTAATGACCAACACATCCTGTAGGGAGACTACTGAATATTTCTTCAAATTCTTGTTTTGACGGTGTGTATAAGTTGAGCATAACTGGACGAGAGGTTTTGAGTATCAGTGCGAAAATTAATGGAGTGAGGGTCACTTTTAATTTGAATCATTTCCAGTACGCACCTTTTGAAATAATTATTTTCGTAATATTTAATTTGGGTGTTGTTGAAGTCAAATTCATGACCGGTGTTTAAATGGTGAGATACTAAAGCGTTGGGGTTATCATTATGGGTTTTTTTATGGCAATCATACCTATGTTGATAAATTCTCTTATGTAAATATTGGGACGTAATACCAGTGTATGTGGCTGGACAGTCATTGCATTGTATAGTGTATACGACATTAGATCGTTTATCTTTGGATGTCGGGTCTTTGAGGCTTGGGAAGAGAGATCGAACAGTATGTTGGTTTTTGAATGCTAAAGTTTTTTGAATTTTTGATAGGCATTTTTTAAGTTTTTCAGAAAGCCCTTTAACATAAGTTGTAGAAAAGTATGAGCCAGCGTTGGGCTCAGGTGTATTAGATTGGGCAGATGTAAGATTGGGGCTCAGCTGATTTGCGCGATGTTTATGAATTACCTGTTTGATTATGTGGTCTGGGTAACCATTGTTTTTGAAAATCTTAAATACTAATTCCGTGTTTTTTTGATGAAATGACTGATCACTTAGACCGGTGGCTCTCTTATATACCGAGTGGATTAAGTTAGTTTTTAGATGTATGGGATGGTTGGAATTAAAATGCAGATATCTACCGGAGTTGGTGGGTTTTATGAACCAATCAGTGACTATAGTACCATCTGTCTGTCTAATAACCTTGGTATCAAGAAATGAAATGGAACTATTCTGTTCGTGCTCTATTGTGAACTGTATTCGTTCAAAGCCCATTAGTTTGGAATTGAACAGAGATAAGATTGTGTCGTGTTGGTCATATGGAATACATGTTATAATATCGTCCACGTATTTATATAGGAAGGGGAGTTTAAATGGTAGCGTAGGGATAACTATGTCAAGAAATTGGTTCATGGTAATGTCAGCTAAGATGGGCCCGAGACTGCTACCCATAGCAGTGCCATATGTTTGTTTAAAAAATTGTCCCTGAAATGTGAAATAACCATTATTGCAACAATGCGACATAAGTTTAAGGAAACTATTCTTATCTAATGTTGTATGTGTGGAGATGCAGTTCCAATTTTTGTTTAAAATGTTGATCACTGTTTGGATATTTACATTAGTGAATAAGGAGGAAACGTCTAGTGAAATCAAAACATGATTGGGAGGGATTGTGTGTTTCTTTATAGTTTCAACAAAGGTAAAGCTATCACTAATGTTGTACTTTTCAGAAGACGCATTTTTTAGAATATTTGCTAGCCATTTTGATGTTTCATATGTAGGGGAGTTTATAAATGAGATAATAGGTCTAAGAGGGTTGTCAGGTTTATGAGTTTTTACTAAACTGTAAATTTTAGGTGGAGTTGGGGCATGGGGAACTAAGCGTTTATAGGTATTGTTGTCAATTTGTCCGTTTTTGAAAGCCTCTTTGAGTATTGTCACAGTTGAGTTGTTTAAAGAAGTAGTGGGGTCCCTATTAAGCTTAACATATGTTTCACAATCACCTACTAATGAATTCATTCTATTGAAATACTCAGTTTTATACATGATAACTGTCTTGTTAGATTTATCTGCTTGCAGTACTAAAATGTCTTTATTGTCTGATAAGAAGTGTTTGGTGGCTTTACAAACAGTAGCCAGCTGGTTGTTTTGGTGTTTTTTATTTTTATTTGTTTTATTTTTGTTAATGTGATTAGTGATAATATTAATACATTCACTCCTGACAATTTCTGGATTTTTATCTTCAGGTAGGTTGTGAAGAACGTGTTCTACTTCGGTGATAATTTTCTCGGTGGGGATGCGATTATCATTATCCGGGAAGGCAAATTTTGGTCCTAGGGAAAGTAATGCTTTTATATCGAGAGGAATGTCGATGTCAGTGAGATTTATCAGCCAGTCCGGATTGAATTTTGGAAGGTTGTCCTTATGTTGTTTTATCCGGTTTAGTTTCGCGATTTGCTTGTTTCGAATTTTTTCTACCATGTGTTGAAACGCACTGTTTTGTTTATTTGAAAATTCGTTTATTATGGAAGCTGGTAAGTGTTGATAACTATTGAGTTTGGTTTGATGTATCCTATTTTTTGTGTAATTAAGATTTTTTATGGAATTTTTAATTTCACTATTAAGATAGTCTCTTTTAAATCTATTTGCACTGTTCACAACACTATTGTACATGTGTTGTTCCATGGTGCGACGTTTAAAGTTGAAGATTGCTTCTATATGCGCAGGAAATACTTTGAACTGTCGACACTTCAGCAGAAAAATACGTTGGTTAATGAGAGAAGCGAGTTTCCTGTTATCACTGGCCCATAATTTTAGGAGTCGGCAAGCTGGTTGTCCGTATGTGTCCGATATTTCTCTGTAGAATCCCATGTTTGTTGTTGAATAACCTCAGTTCTTAATTAAATCCTTAAATTTTTAGTGACCGTCAATCAGTGAATGTTTTAGTGGATAGTTAGTGAGGATTGGTCAATAATACAACTTTTAGTAATTTTGCGTCGACGTTTCGACAATATTTATTGTCATCTTCAGGACCTGTGTATGAAATACAGTAGAAATATCAAACATAACGAAACAATTAAATATTTGGGTGAACGTGTTGGTGATGTGAGTGTGTGCGTGTGTATGTATGTATCATTTTTTATGTGAAGACTTATGATAGTTTGTTTACATCTTCAAATTATCTTTAAGAAAGCGAGCAAATTATAGTATGAGAGAACTTAATTTATACAGTATTACAATTTAAATTACTAAATATAATGTTATTTTAATTAATTAAACAAACAGTAACCAACAATTGGATATTAGATTGGTACAAAAATTGTTTATACCTACAACAGTCAACATATAGCAAAGTAATATATTACCTATAACTAAAACAGATTAGGGGATGTTCACTACGTAATTATTAAAAGTTATTTTTACCATGTTTCACTCCCTACTGGTGTTAGCAAACAATCATAATTTAGAAATATACAATTTACACAATATTGTAAAACATTACGACTTAAATCAGATAGTTGACAAAGGTTACACACAAAAGTTTCTGGTAAATTTTACTAACAGGTAAACTTGGATAATACGGTAATTGTAATCATATTGTAAAATATAGTCAAGAGTACTATAGAATAATGTAATTTATGTATGTGTCCACAATCACCCTTCTCTTTCACCCATGCTCCCCCCGCCAGTCCACCCAGCCTCTCACTCTAACCTGAAATCGATCTATCACTCACTATCACCCCACTCACTCACTCTCTCTCTCACTGTCTCCCTTCTTCTCTCTCTCACTCTTCCACCCTTCGCTCTCACACTCTCTCTCTCTCTCCCTCTCATTATCTCTCTTCATTCACTCTCTCTCTTTCACTCTCTCTCTCTCTCTCTCTCTCTCTCTCTCTCTCTCTCTCTCTCTCTCTCTCTCTCTCTCTCTCTCTTTGTCATTGTCCACGATTGGCACTCTAAAACACTCACCATTTTTATTACACTATCATCCTCATATAAATAGAGAATTCTACACACGATAACAGAAATGATTTACCAACTTGTATTAAAGGGTTACAGACTTTAAAACACAACATTATAGATAACAGATCTATTATATGAAAAAGGTTATTACTTAATATTTACATTTTTGGTCAATGTTATTTACCTGGAACTTGGTTGGTCTATACAGAGTACCATAGTCAATGTAGTTCAAATATATGTCGGTCATAATCTCTCTCACATGATCCCTCAATCTCTCTCTCTCTCTCTCTCTCTCTCACTCTGTTCTAAACAGATATATACCACAAATCTAACACGTAGACGTGTACATACACACACGCTAGAATTACATACGCACATACACACACACACACACACACACACACACACAACAAAACAACCTCACAAGTCAACTACACATTCGAGAATCCATACATAAATATAACACTATTTTATTGACTTATTTTTATCATCTAAGTGTAAATTATGCACAACGGAGATGCCCACTGTACTGAGTTTAAAACTGATCGACTATGTGTCTATAAGAAATGTTATATGTTTCTTAGCTAATACTAAATAATATGATCAGTGAGACACTCACAATTGTTGCTGACGCCAAACACACAACTGTAAATTTTCCCTGACCAACACCTTATTATAAAGCAGAACAGACGACCCTTGTACATTTGTAGGAAATTAAGTAACATGTGTTCGGAAGACAGTTGAGAAAGATTTGCACTAGGGGGGGATGTGACACTAATTAATATCCAATGACAAGCTGGCCACTAATGACCAACACATCCTGTAGGGAGACTACTGAATATTTCTTCAAATTCTTGTTTTGACGGTGTGTATAAGTTGAGCATAACTGGACGAGAGGTTTTGAGTATCAGTGCGAAAATTAATGGAGTGAGGGTCACTTTTAATTTGAATCATTTCCAGTACGCACCTTTTGAAATAATTATTTTCGTAATATTTAATTTGGGTGTTGTTGAAGTCAAATTCATGACCGGTGTTTAAATGGTGAGATACTAAAGCGTTGGGGTTATCATTATGGGTTTTTTTATGGCAATCATACCTATGTTGATAAATTCTCTTATGTAAATATTGGGACGTAATACCAGTGTATGTGGCTGGACAGTCATTGCATTGTATAGTGTATACGACATTAGATCGTTTATCTTTGGATGTCGGGTCTTTGAGGCTTGAGAAGAGAGATCGAACAGTATGTTGGTTTTTGAATGCTAAAGTTTTTTGAATTTTTGATAGGCATTTTTTAAGTTTTTCAGAAAGCCCTTTAACATAAGTTGTAGAAAAGTATGAGCCAGCGTTGGGCTCAGGTGTATTAGATTGGGCAGATGTAAGATTGGGGCTCAGCTGATTTGCGCGATGTTTATGAATTACCTGTTTGATTATGTGGTCTGGGTAACCATTGTTTTTGAAAATCTTAAATACTAATTCCGTGTTTTTTTGATGAAATGACTGATCACTTAGACCGGTGGCTCTCTTATATACCGAGTGGATTAAGTTAGTTTTTAGATGTATGGGATGGTTGGAATTAAAATGCAGATATCTACCGGAGTTGGTGGGTTTTATGAACCAATCAGTGACTATAGTACCATCTGTCTGTCTAATAACCTTGGTATCAAGAAATGAAATGGAACTATTCTGTTCGTGCTCTATTGTGAACTGTATTCGTTCAAAGCCCATTAGTTTGGAATTGAACAGAGATAAGATTGTGTCGTGTTGGTCATATGGAATACATGTTATAATATCGTCCACGTATTTATATAGGAAGGGGAGTTTAAATGGTAGCGTAGGGATAACTATGTCAAGAAATTGGTTCATGGTAATGTCAGCTAAGATGGGCCCGAGACTGCTACCCATAGCAGTGCCATATGTTTGTTTAAAAAATTGTCCCTGAAATGTGAAATAACCATCATTGCAACAATGCGACAGAAGTTTAAGGAAACTATTCTTATCTAATGTTGTATGTGTGGAGATGCAGTTCCAATTTTTGTTTAAAATGTTGATCACTGTTTGGATATTTACATTAGTGAATAAGGAGGAAACGTCTAGTGAAATCAAAACATGATTGGGAGGGATTGTGTGTTTCTTTATAGTTTCAACAAAGGTAAAGCTATCACTAATGTTGTACTTTTCAGAAGATGCATTTTTTAGAATATTTGCTAGCCATTTTGATGTTTCATATGTAGGGGAGTTTATAAATGAGATAATAGGTCTAAGAGGGTTGTCAGGTTTATGAGTTTTTACTAAACCGTAAATTTTAGGTGGAGTTGGGGCATGGGGAACTAAGCGTTTATAGGTATTGTTGTCAATTTGTCCGTTTTTGAAAGCCTCTTTGAGTATTGTCACAGTTGAGTTGTTTAAAGAAGTAGTGGGGTCCCTATTAAGCTTAACATATGTTTCACAATCACCTACTAATGAATTCATTCTATTGAAATACTCAGTTTTATACATGATAACTGTCTTGTTAGATTTATCTGCTTGCAGTACTAAAATGTCTTTATTGTCTGATAAGAAGTGTTTGGTGGCTTTACAAACAGTAGCCAGCTGGTTGTTTTGGTGTTTTTTATTTTTATTTGTTTTATTTTTGTTAATGTGATTAGTGATAATATTAATACATTCACTCCTGACAATTTCTGGATTTTTATCTTCAGGTAGGTTGTGAAGAACGTGTTCTACTTCGGTGATAATTTTCTCGGTGGGGATGCGATTATCATTATCCGGGAAGGCAAATTTTGGTCCTAGGGAAAGTAATGTTTTTATATCGAGAGGAATGTCGATGTCAGTGAGATTTATCAGCCAGTCCGGATTGAATTTTGGAAGGTTGTCCTTATGTTGTTTTATCCGGTTTAGTTTCGCGATTTGCTTGTTTCGAATTTTTTCTACCATGTGTTGAAACGCACTGTTTTGTTTATTTGAAAATTCGTTTATTATGGAAGCTGGTAAGTGTTGATAACTATTGAGTTTGGTTTGATGTATCCTATTTTTTGTGTAATTAAGATTTTTTATGGAATTTTTAATTTCACTATTAAGATAGTCTCTTTTAAATCTATTTGCACTGTTCACAACACTATTGTACATTTGTTGTTCCATGGTGCGACGTTTAAAGTTGAAGATTGCTTCTATATGCGCAGGAAATACTTTGAACTGTCGACACTTCAGCAGAAAAATACGTTGGTTAATGAGAGAAGCGAGTTTCCTGTTATCACTGGCCCATAATTTTAGGAGTCGGCAAGCTGGTTGTCCGTATGTGTCCGATATTTCTCTGTAGAATCCCATGTTTGTTGTTGAATAACCTCAGTTCTTAATTAAATCCTTAAATTTTTAGTGACCGTCAATCAGTGAATGTTTTAGTGGATAGTTAGTGAGGATTGGTCAATAATACAACTTTTAGTAATTTTGCGTCGACGTTTCGACAATATTTATTGTCATCTTCAGGACCTGTGTATGAAATACAGTAGAAATATCAAACATAATGAAACAATTAAATATTTGGGTGAACGTGTTGGTGATGTGAGTGTGTGCGTGTGTATGTATGTATCATTTTTTATGTGAAGACTTATGATAGTTTGTTTACATCTTCAAATTATCTTTAAGAAAGCGAGCAAATTATAGTATGAGAGAACTTAATTTATACAGTATTACAGTTTAAATTACTAAATATAATGTTATTTTAATTAATTAAACAAACAGTAACCAACAATTGGATATTAGATTGGTACAAAAATTGTTTATACCTACAACAGTCAACATATAGCAAAGTAATATATTACCTATAACTAAAACAGATTAGGGGATGTTCACTACGTAATTATTAAAAGTTATTTTTACCATGTTTCACTCCCTACTGGTGTTAGCAAACAATCATAATTTAGAAATATACAATTTACACAATATTGTAAAACATTACGACTTAAATCAGATAGTTGACAAAGGTTACACACAAAAGTTTCTGGTAAATTTTACTAACAGGTAAACTTGGATAATACGGTAATTGTAATCATATTGTAAAATATAGTCAAGAGTACTATAGAATAATGTAATTTATGTATGTGTCCACAATCACCCTTCTCTTTCACCCATGCTCCCCCGCCAGTCCACCCAGCCTCTCACTCTAACCTGAAATCGATCTATCACTCACTATCACCCCACTCACTCACTCTCTCTCTCTCTCTCTCACTGTCTCCCTTCTTCTCTCTCTCACTCTTCCACCCTTCGCTCTCACACTCTCTCTCTCTCTCTCCCCCTCTCATTATCTTTCTTCATTCACTCTCTCTCTCTCTCTCTCTCTCTCTCTCTCTCTCTCTCTCTCTCTCTCTCTCTCTATTTGTCATTGTCCACGATTGGCACTCTAAAACACTCACCATTTTTATTACACTATCATCCTCATATAAATAGAGAATTCTACACACGATAACAGAAATGATTTACCAACTTGTATTAAAGGGTTACAGACTTTAAAACACAACATTATAGATAACAGATCTATTATATGAAAAAGGTTATTACTTAATATTTACATTTTTGGTCAATGTTATTTACCTGGAACTTGGTTGGTCTATACAGAGTACCATAGTCAATGTAGTTCAAATATATGTCGGTCATAATCTCTCTCACATGATCCCTCAATCTCTCTCTCTCTCTCTCTCTCTCTCTCTCTCTCTCTCTCTCTCTCTCTCTCTCTCTCTCTCTCTCTCTCTCTCTCTCTCTCTCACTCTGTTCTAAACAGATATATACCACAAATCTAACACGTAGACGTGTACATACACACACGCTAGAATTACATACGCACATACACACACACACACACACACACACAACAAAACAACCTCACAAGTCAACTACACATTCGAGAATCCATACATAAATATAACACTATTTTATTGACTTATTTTTATCATCTAAGTGTAAATTATGCACAACGGAGATGCCCACTGTACTGAGTTTAAAACTGATCGACTATGTGTCTATAAGAAATGTTATATGTTTCTTAGCTAATACTAAATAATATGATCAGTGAGACACTCACCATTATTGCTGACGCCAAACACACAACTGTAAATTTTCCCTGACCAACACCTTATTATAAAGCAGAACAGACGACCCTTGTACATTTGTAGGAAATTAAGTAACATGTGTTCGGAAGACAGTTGAGAAAGATTTGCACTAGGGGGGAGTGTGACACTAATTAATATCCAACGACAAGCTGGCCACTAATGACCAACACATCCTGTAGGGAGACTACTGAATATTTCTTCAAATTCTTGTTTTGACGGTGTGTATAAGTTGAGCATAACTGGACGAGAGGTTTTGAGTATCAGTGCGAAAATTAATGGAGTAAGGGTCACTTTTAATTTGAATCATTTCCAGTACGCACCTTTTGAAATAATTATTTTCGTAATATTTAATTTGGGTGTTGTTGAAGTCAAATTCATGACCGGTGTTTAAATGGTGAGATACTAAAGCGTTGGGGTTATCATTATGGGTTTTTTTATGGCAATCATACTATGTTGATAAATTCTCTTATGTAAATATTGGGACGTAATACCAGTGTATGTGGCTGGACAGTCATTGCATTGTATAGTGTATACGACATTAGATCGTTTATCTTTGGATGTCGGGTCTTTGAGGCTTGAGAAGAGAGATCGAACAGTATGTTGGTTTTTGAATGCTAAAGTTTTTTGAATTTTTGATAGGCATTTTTTAAGTTTTTCAGAAAGCCCTTTAACATAAGTTGTAGAAAAGTATGAGCCAGCGTTGGGCTCAGGTGTATTAGATTGGGCAGATGTAAGATTGGGGCTCAGCTGATTTGCGCGATGTTTATGAATTACCTGTTTGATTATGTGGTCTGGGTAACCATTGTTTTTGAAAATCTTAAATACTAATTCCGTGTTGTTTTTGATGAAATGACTGATCACTTAGACCGGTGGCTCTCTTATATACCGAGTGGATTAAGTTAGTTTTTAGATGTATGGATGGTTGGAATTAAAATGCAGATATCTACCGGAGTTGGTGGGTTTTATGAACCAATCAGTGACTATAGTACCATCTGTCTGTCTAATAACCTTGGTATCAAGAAATGAAATGGAACTATTCTGTTCGTGCTCTATTGTGAACTGTATTCGTTCAAAGCCCATTAGTTTGGAATTGAACAGAGATAAGATTGTGTCGTGTTGGTCATATGGAATACATGTTATAATATCGTCCACGTATTTATATAGGAAGGGGAGTTTAAATGGTAGCGTAGGGATAACTATGTCAAGAAATTGGTTCATGGTAATGTCAGCTAAGATGGGCCCGAGACTGCTACCCATAGCAGTGCCATATGTTTGTTTAAAAAATTGTCCCTGAAATGTGAAATAACCATTATTGCAACAATGCGACAGAAGTTTAAGGAAACTATTCTTATCTAATGTTGTATGTGTGGAGATGCAGTTCCAATTTTTGTTTAAAATGTTGATCACTGTTTGGATATTTACATTAGTGAATAAGGAGGAAACGTCTAGTGAAATCAAAACATGATTGGGAGGGATTGTGTGTTTCTTTATAGTTTCAACAAAGGTAAAGCTATCACTAATGTTGTACTTTTCAGAAGATGCATTTTTTAGAATATTTGCTAGCCATTTTGATGTTTCATATGTAGGGGAGTTTATAAATGAGATAATAGGTCTAAGAGGGTTGTCAGGTTTATGAGTTTTTACTAAACCGTAAATTTTAGGTGGAGTTGGGGCATGGGGAACTAAGCGTTTATAGGTATTGTTGTCAATTTGTCCGTTTTTGAAAGCCTCTTTGAGTATTGTCACAGTTGAGTTGTTTAAAGAAGTAGTGGGGTCCCTATTAAGCTTAACATATGTTTCACAATCACCTACTAATGAATTCATTCTATTGAAATACTCAGTTTTATACATGATAACTGTCTTGTTAGATTTATCTGCTTGCAGTACTAAAATGTCTTTATTGTCTGATAAGAAGTGTTTGGTGGCTTTACAAACAGTAGCCAGCTGGTTGTTTTGGTGTTTTTTATTTTTATTTGTTTTATTTTTGTTAATGTGATTAGTGATAATATTAATACATTCACTCCTGACAATTTCTGGATTTTTATCTTCAGGTAGGTTGTGAAGAACGTGTTCTACTTCGGTGATAATTTTCTCGGTGGGATGCGATTATCATTATCCGGGAAGGCAAATTTTGGTCCTAGGGAAAGTAATGTTTTTATATCGAGAGGAATGTCGATGTCAGTGAGATTTATCAGCCAGTCCGGATTGAATTTTGGAAGGTTGTCCTTATGTTGTTTTATCCGGTTTAGTTTCGCGATTTGCTTGTTTCGAATTTTTTCTACCATGTGTTGAAACGCACTGTTTTGTTTATTTGAAAATTCGTTTATTATGGAAGCTGGTAAGTGTTGATAACTATTGAGTTTGGTTTGATGTATCCTATTTTTTGTGTAATTAAGATTTTTTATGGAATTTTTAATTTCACTATTAAGATAGTCTCTTTTAAATCTATTTGCACTGTTCACAACACTATTGTACATTTGTTGTTCCATGGTGCGACGTTTAAAGTTGAAGATTGCTTCTATATGCGCAGGAAATACTTTGAACTGTCGACACTTCAGCAGAAAAATACGTTGGTTAATGAGAGAAGCGAGTTTCCTGTTATCACTGCCCATAATTTTAGGAGTCGGCAAGCTGGTTGTCCGTATGTGTCCGATATTTCTCTGTAGAATCCCATGTTTGTTGTTGAATAACCTCAGTTCTTAATTAAATCCTTAAATTTTTAGTGACCGTCAATCAGTGAATGTTTTAGTGGATAGTTAGTGAGGATTGGTCAATAATACAACTTTTAGTAATTTTGCGTCGACGTTTCGACAATATTTATTGTCATCTTCAGGACCTGTGTATGAAATACAGTAGAAATATCAATCATAACGAAACAATTAAATATTTGGGTGAACGTGTTGGTGATGTGAGTGTGTGCGTGTGTATGTATGTATCATTTTTTATGTGAAGACTTATGATAGTTTGTTTACATCTTCAAATTATCTTTAAGAAAGCGAGCAAATTATAGTATGAGAGAACTTAATTTATACAGTATTACAATTTAAATTACTAAATATAATGTTATTTTAATTAATTAAACAAACAGTAACCAACAATTGGATATTAGATTGGTACAAAAATTGTTTATACCTACAACAGTCAACATATAGCAAAGTAATATATTACCTATAACTAAAACAGATTAGGGGATGTTCACTACGTAATTATTAAAAGTTATTTTTACCATGTTTCACTCCCTACTGGTGTTAGCAAACAATCATAATTTAGAAATATACAATTTACACAATATTGTAAAACATTACGACTTAAATCAGATAGTTGACAAAGGTTACACACAAAAGTTTCTGGTAAATTTTACTAACAGGTAAACTTGGATAATACGGTAATTGTAATCATATTGTAAAATATAGTCAAGAGTACTATAGAATAATGTAATTTATGTATGTGTCCACAATCACCCTTCTCTTTCACCCATGCTCCCCCCGCCAGTCCACCCAGCCTCTCACTCTAACCTGAAATCGATCTATCACTCACTATCACCCCACTCACTCACTCTCTCTCTCTCTCTCTCTCTCTCTCACTGTCTCCCTTCTTCTCTCTCTCACTCTTCCACCCTTCGCTCTCACACTCTCTCTCTCTCTCTCTCTCTCTCTCTCTCTCTCTCTCTCTCTCTCTCTCTCTCTCTCTCTCCCTCTCTCTCTCTCTCTCTCTCTCTATTTGTCATTGTCCACGATTGGCACTCTAAAACACTCACCATTTTTATTACACTATCATCCTCATATAAATAGAGAATTCTACACACGATAACAGAAATGATTTACCAACTTGTATTAAAGGGTTACAGACTTTAAAACACAACATTATAGATAACAGATCTATTATATGAAAAAGGTTATTACTTAATATTTACATTTTTGGTCAATGTTATTTACCTGGAACTTGGTTGGTCTATACAGAGTACCATAGTCAATGTAGTTCAAATATATGTCGGTCATAATCTCTCTCACATGATCCCTCAATCTCTCTCTCTCTCTCTCTCTCTCTCACTCTGTTCTAAACAGATATATACCACAAATCTAACACGTAGACGTGTACATACACACACGCTAGAATTACATACGCACATACACACACACACACACACACACACACACACACAACAAAACAACCTCACAAGTCAACTACACATTCGAGAATCCATACATAAATATAACACTATTTTATTGACTTATTTTTATCATCTAAGTGTAAATTATGCACAACGGAGATGCCCACTGTACTGAGTTTAAAACTGATCGACTATGTGTCTATAAGAAATGTTATATGTTTCTTAGCTAATACTAAATAATATGATCAGTGAGACACTCACAACTGTTGCTGACGCCAAACACACAACTGTAAATTTTCCCTGACCAACACCTTATTATAAAGCAGAACAGACGACCCTTGTACATTTGTAGGAAATTAAGTAACATGTGTTCGGAAGACAGTTGAGAAAGATTTGCACTAGGGGGGAGTGTGACACTAATTAATATCCAACGACAAGCTGGCCACTAATGACCAACACATCCTGTAGGGAGACTACTGAATATTTCTTCAAATTCTTGTTTTGACGGTGTGTATAAGTTGAGCATAACTGGACGAGAGGTTTTGAGTATCAGTGCGAAAATTAATGGAGTGAGGGTCACTTTTAATTTGAATCATTTCCAGTACGCACCTTTTGAAATAATTATTTTCGTAATATTTAATTTGGGTGTTGTTGAAGTCAAATTCATGACCGGTGTTTAAATGGTGAGATACTAAAGCGTTGGGGTTATCATTATGGTTTTTTTATGGCAATCATACCTATGTTGATAAATTCTCTTATGTAAATATTGGGACGTAATACCAGTGTATGTGGCTGGACAGTCATTGCATTGTATAGTGTATACGACATTTGATCGTTTATCTTTGGATGTCGGGTCTTTGAGGCTTGAGAAGAGAGATCGAACAGTATGTTGGTTTTTGAATGCTAAAGTTTTTTGAATTTTTGATAGGCATTTTTTAAGTTTTTCAGAAAGCCCTTTAACATAAGTTGTAGAAAAGTATGAGCCAGCGTTGGGCTCAGGTGTATTAGATTGGGCAGATGTAAGATTGGGGCTCAGCTGATTTGCGCGATGTTTATGAATTACCTGTTTGATTATGTGGTCTGGGTAACCATTGTTTTTGAAAATCTTAAATACTAATTCCGTGTTGTTTTTGATGAAATGACTGATCACTTAGACCGGTGGCTCTCTTATATACCGAGTGGATTAAGTTAGTTTTTAGATGTATGGGATGGTTGGAATTAAAATGCAGATATCTACCGGAGTTGGTGGGTTTTATGAACCAATCAGTGACTATAGTACCATCTGTCTGTCTAATAACCTTGGTATCAAGAAATGAAATGGAACTATTCTGTTCGTGCTCTATTGTGAACTGTATTCGTTCAAAGCCCATTAGTTTGGAATTGAACAGAGATAAGATTGTGTCGTGTTGGTCATATGGAATACATGTTATAATATCGTCCACGTATTTATATAGGAAGGGGAGTTTAAATGGTAGCGTAGGGATAACTATGTCAAGAAATTGGTTCATGGTAATGTCAGCTAAGATGGGCCCGAGACTGCTACCCATAGCAGTGCCATATGTTTGTTTAAAAAATTGTCCCTGAAATGTGAAATAACCATTATTGCAACAATGCGACAGAAGTTTAAGGAAACTATTCTTATCTAATGTTGTATGTGTGGAGATGCAGTTCCAATTTTTGTTTAAAATGTTGATCACTGTTTGGATATTTACATTAGTGAATAAGGAGGAAACGTCTAGTGAAATCAAAACATGATTGGGAAGGATTGTGTGTTTCTTTATAGTTTCAACAAAGGTAAAGCTATCACTAATGTTGTACTTTTCAGAAGATGCATTTTTTAGAATATTTGCTAGCCATTTTGATGTTTCATATGTAGGGGAGTTTATAAATGAGATAATAGGTCTAAGAGGGTTGTCAGGTTTATGAGTTTTGTTTATGAGTTTTTACTAAACCGTAAATTTTAGGTGGAGTTGGGGCATGGGGAACTAAGCGTTTATAGGTATTGTTGTCAATTTGTCCGTTTTTGAAAGCCTCTTTGAGTATTGTCACAGTTGAGTTGTTTAAAGAAGTAGTGGGGTCCCTATTAAGCTTAACATATGTTTCACAATCACCTACTAATGAATTCATTCTATTGAAATACTCAGTTTTATACATGATAACTGTCTTGTTAGATTTATCTGCTTGCAGTACTAAAATGTCTTTATTGTCTGATAAGAAGTGTTTTGTGGCTTTACAAACAGTAGCCAGCTGGTTGTTTTGGTGTTTTTTATTTTTATTTGTTTTATTTTTGTTAATGTGATTAGTGATAATATTAATACATTCACTCCTGACAATTTCTGGATTTTTATCTTCAGGTAGGTTGTGAAGAACGTGTTCTACTTCGGTGATAATTTTCTCGGTGGGGATGCGATTATCATTATCCGGGAAGGCAAATTTTGGTCCTAGGGAAAGTAATGTTTTTATATCGAGAGGAATGTCGATGTCAGTGAGATTTATCAGCCAGTCCGGATTGAATTTTGGAAGGTTGTCCTTATGTTGTTTTATCCGGTTTAGTTTCGCGATTTGCTTGTTTCGAATTTTTTCTACCATGTGTTGAAACGCACTGTTTTGTTTATTTGAAAATTCGTTTATTATGGAAGCTGGTAAGTGTTGATAACTATTGAGTTTGTTTTGATGTATCCTATTTTTTGTGTAATTAAGATTTTTTATGGAATTTTTAATTTCACTATTAAGATAGTCTCTTTTAAATCTATTTGCACTGTTCACAACACTATTGTACATTTGTTGTTCCATGGTGCGACGTTTAAAGTTGAAGATTGCTTCTATATGCGCAGGAAATACTTTGAACTGTCGACACTTCAGCAGAAAAATACGTTGGTTAATGAGAGAAGCGAGTTTCCTGTTATCACTGGCCCATAATTTTAGGAGTCGGCAAGCTGGTTGTCCGTATGTGTCCGATATTTCTCTGTAGAATCCCATGTTTGTTGTTGAATAACCTCAGTTCTTAATTAAATCCTTAAATTTTTAGTGACCGTCAATCAGTGAATGTTTTAGTGGATAGTTAGTGAGGATTGGTCAATAATACAACTTTTAGTAATTTTGCGTCGACGTTTCGACAATATTTATTGTCATCTTCAGGACCTGTGTATGAAATACAGTAGAAATATCAATCATAACGAAACAATTAAATATTTGGGTGAACGTGTTGGTGATGTGAGTGTGTGCGTGTGTATGTATGTATCATTTTTTATGTGAAGACTTATGATAGTTTGTTTACATCTTCAATTATCTTTAAGAAAGCGAGCAAATTATAGTATGAGAGAACTTAATTTATACAGTATTACAATTTAAATTACTAAATATAATGTTATTTTAATTAATTAAACAAACAGTAACCAACAATTGGATATTAGATTGGTACAAAAATTGTTTATACCTACAACAGTCAACATATAGCAAAGTAATATATTACCTATAACTAAAACAGATTAGGGGATGTTCACTACGTAATTATTAAAAGTTATTTTTACCATGTTTCACTCCCTACTGGTGTTAGCAAACAATCATAATTTAGAAATATACAATTTACACAATATTGTAAAACATTACGACTTAAATCAGATAGTTGACAAAGGTTACACACAAAAGTTTCTGGTAAATTTTACTAACAGGTAAACTTGGATAATACGGTAATTGTAATCATATTGTAAAATATAGTCAAGAGTACTATAGAATAATGTAATTTATGTATGTGTCCACAATCACCCTTCTCTTTCACCCATGCTCCCCCCGCCAGTCCACCCAGCCTCTCACTCTAACCTGAAATCGATCTATCACTCACTATCACCCCACTCACTCACTCTCTCTCTCTCTCTCTCTCTCACTGTCTCCCTTCTTCTCTCTCTCACTCTTCCACCCTTCGCTCTCACACTCTTTCTCTCTCTCCCTCTCATTATCTCTCTTCATTCACTCTCTCTCTTTCACTCTCTCTCTCTCTCTCTCTCTCTCTCTCTCTCTCTCCCTCTATTTGTCATTGTCCATGATTGGCACTCTAAAACACTCACCATTTTTATTACACTATCATCCTCATATAAATAGAGAATTATACACACGATAACAGAAATGATTTACCAACTTGTATTAAAGGGTTACAGACTTTAAAACACAACATTATAGATAACAGATCTATTATATGAAAAAGGTTATTACTTAATATTTACATTTTTGGTCAATGTTATTTACCTGGAACTTGGTTGGTCTATACAGAGTACCATAGTCAATGTAGTTCAAATATATGTCGGTCATAATCTCTCTCACATGGTCCCTCAATCTCTCTCTCTCTCTCTCTCTCTCTCTCTCTCTCTCTCTCTCTCTCTCTCTCTCTCTCTCTCTCTCTCTCACTCTGTTCTAAACAGATATATACCACAAATCTAACACGTAGACGTGTACATACACACACGCTAGAATTACATACGCACATACACACACACACACACACACACACACACACACAACAAAACAACCTCACAAGTCAACTACACATTCGAGAATCCATACATAAATGTAACACTATTTTATTGACTTATTTTTATCGTCTAAGTGTAAATTATGCACAACGGAGATGCCCACTGTACTGAGTTTAAAACTGATCGACTATGTGTCTATAAGAAATGTTATATGTTTCTTAGCTAATACTAAATAATATGATCAGTGAGACACTCACAATTGTTGCTGACGCCAAACACACAACTGTAAATTTTCCCTGACCAACACCTTATTATAAAGCAGAACAGACGACCCTTGTACATTTGTAGGAAATTAAGTAACATGTGTTCGGAAGACAGTTGAGAAAGATTTGCACTAGGGGGGAGTGTGACACTAATTAATATCCAACGACAAGCTGGCCACTAATGACCAACACATCCTGTAGGGAGACTACTGAATATTTCTTCAAATTCTTGTTTTGACGGTGTGTATAAGTTGAGCATAACTGGACGAGAGGTTTTGAGTATCAGTGCGAAAATTAATGGAGTGAGGGTCACTTTTAATTTGAATCATTTCCAGTACGCACCTTTTGAAATAATTATTTTCGTAATATTTAATTTGGGTGTTGTTGAAGTCAAATTCATGACCGGTGTTTAAATGGTGAGATATTAAAGCGTTGGGGTTATCATTATGGGTTTTTTTATGGCAATCATACCTATGTTGATAAATTCTCTTATGTAAATATTGGGACGTAATACCAGTGTATGTGGCTGGACAGTCATTGCATTGTATAGTGTATACGACATTAGATCGTTTATCTTTGGATGTCGGGTCTTTGAGGCTTGAGAAGAGAGATCGAACAGTATGTTGGTTTTGAATGCTAAAGTTTTTTGAATTTTTGATAGGCATTTTTTAAGTTTTTCAGAAAGCCCTTTAACATAAGTTGTAGAAAAGTATGAGCCAGCGTTGGGCTCAGGTGTATTAGATTGGGCAGATGTAAGATTGGGCTCAGCTGATTTGCGCGATGTTATGAATTACCTGTTTGATTATGTGGTCTGGGTAACCATTGTTTTTGAAAATCTTAAATACTAATTCCGTGTTTTTTTGATGAAATGACTGATCACTTAGACCGGTGGCTCTCTTATATACCGAGTGGATTAAGTTAGTTTTTAGATGTATGGGATGGTTGGAATTAAAATGCAGATATCTACCGGAGTTGGTGGGTTTTATGAACCAATCAGTGACTATAGCACCATCTGTCTGTCTAATAACCTTGGCATCAAGAAATGAAATGGAACTATTCTGTTCGTGCTCTATTGTGAACTGTATTCGTTCAAAGCCCATTAGTTTGGAATTGAACAGAGATAAGATTGTGTCGTGTTGGTCATATGGAATACATGTTATAATATCGTCCACGTATTTATATAGGAAGGGGAGTTTAAATGGTAGCGTAGGGATAACTATGTCAAGAAATTGGTTCATGGTAATGTCAGCTAAGATGGGCCCGAGACTGCTACCCATAGCAGTGCCATATGTTTGTTTAAAAAATTGTCCCTGAAATGTGAAATAACCATTATTGCAACAATGCGACAGAAGTTTAAGGAAACTATTCTTATCTAATGTTGTATGTGTGGAGATGCAGTTCCAATTTTTGTTTAAAATGTTGATCACTGTTTGGATATTTACATTAGTGAATAAGGAGGAAACGTCTAGTGAAATCAAAACATGATTGGAGGGATTGTGTGTTTCTTTATAGTTTCAACAAAGGTAAAGCTATCACTAATGTTGTACTTTTCAGAAGACGCATTTTTTAGAATATTTGCTAGCCATTTTGATGTTTCATATGTAGGGGAGT